>JARFJB010001424.1:315000-850000 GCA_036346205.1 Vesta saturnalis
CGTTATACCTGTTGAAGACTTAAGGATTTCATCATAGTGATCTGCAAAACATATGATGTCGTCAACATATTTTTAAAATGGAAGCTCAAAACTTAGTTTAGGGATGCAGGTATCAAGTAAGTCATCCATGACGTATTGAGCCACGATGGTTAATTTGGAACCCATGTTCCTGCTATTTGTTTAAAAATTGACCGTTGTATGAGAAAAAGGTGGAGTCAAAATAAATTCTGTTAATTTAATAAAATTATTTTGGTAAGCGAACAATGTTGTTCTAAATTAGCCCAGTGGTTGTGAATAGTTTTAAGTACTAAATTTGGTTTAAAAAAAGAGATTCAACATCCAGACTAATCAGCTTAAAGTTGAGAGGAAGTTTGAATTGTTGATGAATTCAATTCAAATGAATCTGTGACATAGTAATCGTTATTAAAATTGTGCCCGTGAAAATCTTTTACAAACTTTGTAATTTTTATGTTAGAGCCCCAATACAAAAATAATTGGTCTCATTGACAATATATTTTGTATTTTTTCCCATAGAACTTAGGAGCTACACCACTATAGCCTTAAGGATTTGGCTAGTTCATTAGTAATTTCTTTTTTCTTTAGACTTGAAACTAACTTATTGGATTTATTCTGAATATGTGTTGTTAAATTCAATTTGTTTGTAATGGATTGTATCATTGTAATAATTGATTGCAAAGTTCATTATATTGTTCTTTATACATGATAACTGTTACATTCCCTTGTCTGCATTTGTGACAATAATATTTGGGTGACCTGATAAAAAACTTTAGTTAGTTTATACCAATGATTAAATTCATTGAATGTAATATGATTATCATTCAAGAAATTGGTAATGACATTAGAAATTTGTAAACTAAGAATGTTAATGAAATGTAAACTTTCACCATTAACACTCATAATAAAATACTTATCTTTTTGGGATTTTTAATGGTGTACTTTAAATTATACAATCTAAACGTTTCGATAACACTTACAGTTATCTTCGTCAGTAGTAATGTTTGTTAAAAATTGTTAAAGATGTAGTAAACAATTTTGTCAAATTTGAAAAATTCAAACATAAACATAAGCCTGCTATTAATATAACAGTTTGAGAAACGTATAAGCCAACTATAAAATTGTAGTAAAGAATAACTAGGTCATTAAAATTAAATATTGTTAAACTGCCTCAAAGATGACAAACCAGAACACTCTCTACGACGAAAGCTAACAATGAAATTTGCACAGCCAAAAACACATTTAACAAAATTTAATTGAGTTATGATGTAAGTGTAAAGTTGTGAAAACTTCAATTTTAAAATGATAGAAGCATTCACAAATCCAAACATTACATCAAAAATAACCCAGTTAAATCTAACAAAGAGATATCTTTATCAATAATTTGAAGTGTTATTAACAATGAAAAGCACAATGCAGAACGTTCTTTGTAATTTTTAATTTCAATTTAATTTCAACTACTTATGTTAAATTATAGTGCTGTGAAATTTAATATATAATTGATAAAGCATTTGCTTCAAGGTCTAGGAAAACACAGCAAAAACCTAGACATACCAAAAGTTGAAAACAAATTAAAATCAAGGCGTATCATTATGCTCTTTTAATTATAAGATGCCAAAACCTATTTAAACGGAGATTTTCTTCTTGTCTATTAAAATTATTCGGTGTTTATATATTTCAATAGCTTCACGTTGCAAACGAACATAATAATGTTTGTCTTGACAATATTTTCATATTGTCAAATTGAATGTCATGATTTAGATTATTCAGGGCATGGTCAGCCACAGCAGACCTCTCTGGTTGACCCAATCTACAAAATCTCATATGTTCTTTGCGTCTTGTATCAAAGCTACGTTTTGTGGTCCTGATGTATACTTTTCCACATGAACAAGATAACTTATACACTCCGGAAGATGATAAAGGGTTTGATACATCTTTAGGTGATCTTAAATGTTCTTTAATTTTTCTTGTAGGTTTAAAAATAGTCCTAATGCCATATTTGATTAGGATTTTTCAATTCTATTTGTAACATTAGCTATAAAAGGAAGAAAAGCAGTACCAACATTAAGAACTGGTTTTTCTTAAGGTTACGCCTAGAAGGTGTAATAACATTATTAATATCTGTAAGTGAATATCCATTATCTTGTAAGGATTTTCTTAAATATTTATATTCATCATTCAAAATTCAGGGTCACAAATTCGTTTTGCTCGATCTACTAAAGATTTAATTACACTAATTTTTTGACGTGGATGGTGGTTGGATAATTTATGAAGGTATCTATCAGTGTGTGTCGGCTTTCTGTAAACCTTAAAAGATAGTGAATTATTATTTTAGATATTAATATGTCATGGAAAGAAACTAATGGAAGTTTACCATTTCTGACATATTAATAAAAACCAAAGAACGTCGATTTCATCAAATGCAGATATAAATGTGGTGAACATTTTTCACAAGCAGATAGAGAGCTACTCTGTCTAGAGTATTCTAATCTGGCTGATGATGTTCATTACAAAATTCATTTGACATCGTTAATGCGAAAGGTGCGGTTTGCTAGAAAACTAGATAATGCAAAATCTAAAAATCGCGAGACATCCCGAATGTATTACTTAAAAAACTCCGTGGGAGAAACCCACAGAGTATGTTTAAAATTTTTTTTTTGTGGTACATTTGCCATTTCTCATAGGGTAGTCGAAAACTGTGAAAATAACATGAGTGAAAATGGTCTTTATACTGGACGTGATAAGAGAATTGGTGTTCAAATAAATACCATTCAGCAACCATACAGTTAGTAAAGGAGCACATCGACTGTTTCTAGAATAGAATCACATTATTGTAGCGTGATTCACAAAAGGAGTACCTATCACCAGATCTCAATATTTCTAAATGTGTAGATGTGTAGCTATTTGTGTATTAACTCGTAGGACCAATTTTGAAACGGCGAGGACCATCAATAAACATCCACATATATTTTAACCGAAAAGGTAGTTTTAATTTAAAAGAACACTATTACAATAAAAAAATCCTAAACATAACTTAATAAATTAAAACAATAGTTACTCAAAGTCATTCAGTCGGAATTCCGGATGCACTAATTTTCATCGCAGACTACAGACATTGATTTCTTGCTGTGCTTATGCATACATACTTCTGGCATTTTGAACAAACTATGGTTGTTTTTGCTAACTTGTTGCTTTTTTTTCTTTTTTCGATTTTGCTAACTTGCAACAAGAATGGCATCGTCCTTTCCATGTTCGATGATTTTGAGCTACATCTGAATAAGTTTACGTTCTAGTACATTTTCCATGGCATGCAGAACAAAATTTGAAGTCCATTTAAATTTGCAGCACTTTTTTCAATGAGAGGTAGCGTTAAGGCAAGTCCCAATTTTGCAGAAACAAACGACGAGTTGCTCTATTTTCATTCCATTTTGGGTAATTGAGAATAAATAGGAGTATGCGTTGATTGTTGCAATATCCAACAGAGTGAAGAAAACTGAGAGTGGCTATCTTCGCGTCGATCGTTTCGACGTATATTTTCTCGCCATCTGGTCCACCGTATCAACACCTCCTTTGGTTTCGTTATAAAAAGATTGATATCTGATTTATTTTTGCCTGTCCTCTACAACATCATCAGAATGCTGTGTTGACAGAACAGAAGTATCTTTGTAGGATTCTGACGTGTTACATAAGAAAGAAGAGTGATTGGTGGGTTTCAGACTTGGATCTGAAAATGTGAACATATTTGAATACAGCTGCCTTCCTTCCGTTTTTTAAGAACTTCTGGTATATGTTTGTGATTCTGTTGTAGAGTGCCAACTAAAGTCAGACCAAAGTTTTTGTAGAGATCTTCTGCAATCTCCACAGAAGTGTAATACCTATCCGTCGTTACGTTACGTCCAGAATTTCTAATCGGAGATAGCAATCTTTTACTATTCCTTGTGGACTCTACATGCTGGTGTGTTCAGTTTTTCCTGCATAAACCTCCATGCGCAAAACATAAGGAACTGAACAATCTGCAAGTATTCGTATAAGAACACCATATTTACTAGGCTTTTCTTTCATAAAACCTTGAAGGCATCTGCCTCGAAATAAAGATAACATTTCATCTATCACCACGTTCATGCCTGGTGTAAAATATCTCAAAATGTATCATTCAGCAAATCAAAAATTTCACGTAAAGGTAAACTTGTCTGTCTCTTTCCTCTCAACTCTGGTGGTCTTATCATCAAATCTTAAAATTTTGTCAGTACTGAATCTGTTTCGACTCATTGTGGCGATATACGATGATCTGCGAATTTTTAGACCACATATCTGTAATCCAATTTGGTGTCATCATTAGCTCCCATCAAAATGAAAATACCAAGCAAAGCCAACATCTCAGGATCGTCTGTTTTGGCACGCTCAGCTTCTTCGTTGGTATGCCGAACAAGAGTTTGCAATATTTCAGTAAAAAATTTTGGAACGACTGCAATATATTTTCTACTTGCCATCATTTCTAAGTCCTGATCGCCCACGAAAATGTTTGGTACTGCTCGCTATAGAGCGTGGTGGGTGAGCTAAGTAAATTCTTCCTGACTTTGATGTATATACATACTAATAGTATGCCGACAACTACTAATTATTTGAGATTTTAGGAGCACAATGTTTTACAAATTCGTACAACATAATGTTGTGGATACTTTTTAATTGGTCCGGCGATTAAGAGCGCAAAGCGATACATTGCCGCTCTGAGCGAGAAGTTTAACGCGCACCGCGTAGAATTACAACATGATTTTTCTACTACCTGTGTTTTATAAAATGTTTGGTAAAAATTAATAATTATTGATAACCTCAAATTTGACAGTTCAGATTTCAAACGTGAGCATCATTTTGCGCTACACGCGTGTTTTTGTAAAAATGTTTGTTAAAACTATTTTTATTTTACAATGTTGCTCTTATTTTCGTAATTAACTTATTATAAAAGAGGTAGCATAATTATCCTTAAAAATGTTATTATATATTAATGATATAGTTCGATATGAACGTCATAATGAAACGTGTAAAATTAAACCACGAGGCGTTAGCCGAGTGGTTTATTTACAAGTTTCATTACGAAGTTCATATCGAACGTATCATTCAAAATTTAATCTACGCCAGTCCAAATAGATTTTCTTTGCATAGATTCGATTTGTTTACATTATCAGAAACGTTTTTGTAAATAAAAATTCAAAATTATTAAGTGCCCATATTAATCGATGTTATAGTAACCGCGCTTGTTGATTGTTGCAATTTTACGTTGACAACGTCATTATTTGCGTTCAGTTTTGTGCTTTACATGAGTTTCACGCACTGATGGACTGAATTTAACAAATTGTACAGACTTTATAATTAATGTTTACAATAAATAAATGTTGGTAAAGATTTTATAATGAAGTAAAAGTTGTAACTAACTTTCTTTTTGCCTGTTTTTATTTTAAAATTTGATGTTATTATAAGTTCATAATGGCACTGGGTGCTATTATGAAGGCCATAATGACACCCAAATGAAGATGATAAATATGTCATAATGACACTGGCGTAGATTAAAATTATTACATTTCGCATAATTTCCATTTGGCAGGTTGAAGGTCGTTGGTGTTCCACACCAGATATTTATTCTACAAGAACGATCTTAACATCACGCGCTAGTCATTGTCGACATCTGTTAAATCCTTAACGCATACTTTTGTCAAAAGTCTCCGAAACACTAGACGTTTCTTTATTAAGGTTTCCATGAGTCTTTAGTTACTTTGTCGCTCGGCGAGCAACAAAGTAAAAAAAAAGCTTGTTCCTCTGAAAAGTGCAACTTTGCGCTTTCTTTTCGAAGCGCAAATTTGTAATTGCTCGGTTGTAGAAAAAGATGATTGTTGTGTGCAACAGAATATTGGAGCTGTATCACTGTTTAAAAACATTTCACAAATACGATCATCGGTTGTATTTCACCCAAGAAAGATCAAGGTTATGCAATACAACACCACCAAAGACAAAGAACCTTTACAAGAAGATTACAATAATCACAAGCAACGCAAATGAAAGCAGATGGTAAACAAAGATCATAAGCAGAAAATGGCAATGGTTTTAGGTCAATATCTTTTGAACTGCAAACAATTTTATCCATTCTTCACGCAGGTGATAACCAAATTTATTATAAACACAAATTAAATGTCTATAATTTCACAATTTCTGATGTATCCAATTCTGACGGGTACTGTTTTGTTTAGGACTAGGGAACAAAGGTAGTGCTGAAATTAGCAGTTGTTTATTAAAATACCTGCTAAGCTTGTCCGAAACTGTGACACACGTGGCCACCTATTCTGTCACATGGGGTGGGCAAAACCGGAACAAATTTGATGCCGCATAACATTATACAATACAAGTATAATCTTTCAGAAGAAAGCTTTTTTTTGAAATGGATATCACAGACAAACAAAAACTGGAAAGTAAAACTAAAATGGGAATCTGTCACTTTAAATAAAAAATATAAATATAAATCGCGTCTACCAGTTTCCAAAAAAAAGAGAAACGACTTGCTGTTTCTTGTAGAAAAGAGTATTATCCCAGATGATTATGCAAACTTTATAAAAGAAATCACAGCAACGGAAAACCAGTCGTTATAAATGAAACTGACACTGAAAATAGTGATTAGGGAACCAAAACACTTTTTGAAGTTGTTTTCATTTAAATTTCGTTTATTAGCATAAAAGTTTAAAATGTGGTAAGTCCAGCCTGTTTTTTTTTTTTCATACAAAGGATATTGCGCCAAATGTGTTAAGTATAGGTATTTCAGATTATTTTTCAACATTTGTAATACTGTAAATCAAATATCACAAATGAGCGTTTTCACGCTTAAGCTAATACCACACCCTACTTTAAGAAAGCGTCTTCGCTGTCCAAAAACAATCGTGTGAATTATGGCGAACTTATAAACTTTAAATTTCATATAGCTCAAACCATACAATTTTGCACTTACACCATTTGTGTAAGGTAAAAAAAGTTAAAACAAAAATTTTACAGTTTTAATTAAATACACTTACGTTATATTGAGATACGTCCATTTTTATTACTTATCTTTAATTTAGATACAAAAAACGATTTGATTCAATTTTACGCTTTTATCCCCAAAGCAACAGCAATACTGAAACCTGCGCGAAGTGACACGTGATAGTGCAACTAGATAAAGGCAAAGCTATAAGATTCGATCATAAGTTGATAACATTTAAACTGTTATTACGAATCAGTAAGAAAGTTGAGATTTTCTTGCTAAAGGATTTTTAAAAGATGTTTTCATAAAAATCCGGACCGTTTTTGTGGAATTCCTATATGAGAAGTAGCCTTTACCCACATAATTTGAAAATTAAGGAAAGATGATTCTAAAGCAATAGACATGCAAATGCTAACACTCGCAAAAATAACTTCTGAACGTGTGGTACACAACTGTGTTGACGTTATTAAACGTTTTTTAAAAATTGTTGACGCCATTATATTTTAATTTATGTTGCCAGTATTGAACGGAGTTGTCAAACGACTCTAATAGGCAAGAAAGCTATCAGCAAATAAACGGTGATGCTGATTAAAAATGTTAACGTTTTTTGCGGTCTCGACCAGAAAACTATGATGCCTTTTGGGGTGATTTTGAAGATTGGAAAACCAGTGTTGCTGGATGGAAGTACAAAAAACTATTAATTGTATTCTTTGAAATAAATGATTGCATACGAAATCTATGTAACGGTTAATTAAAATATTTACTTACAGATTTCAATACACAAATGCATAAATTTTGTTGAAAGTTGAAGAATTCTTTCAATTTCCGCAATAATTTATTTGTATAAAAGCTGTTTTGACACTCTTGTAACACAATACATACCATAACTATTAGCGCTTTATGTTGTCATATCATTTATAAATCTATTTTTCATAATTTACGACTGTAACTAATTATACTAGTTAATTAAGAGAAAGAATTACCAGGTGCATTTTCTATTTACCCGTCATATATTGATCGACCTAGTTTATAAAACTCTAATGTAACAGCTTGTAGGAATTCAACATATTTTAATTTGTTTATAACTATAAAAAATACTAAAAAAAATCGATAATCTATTTTCAGACGTATGAAACGGATTCGTTAGTTGTAGCATGTAAGAGAAATTATATTTTATTTTTGTTTTTTCTATTAACCCTATACCATTATTATAAATCACGAAAGTATTATTAAAATTCTTTTTGAGCGTTTACAACACAATGTTCTCGATAGCCGCGTAACAAGGACGAAATCTTTCCGTTTTGCGAAAAGGGTTCCGTTAATTAGTTTACTTTCTCGTTGAGTTGTATTTAAACAATTGAAATCTTGATTTACTAACCTTGCATCAGTTATTGGGTAATGCGTTTAATGAGCAGTTTTTTCTAACCTTCGAATGATTTTTATCTCTTATGGCCATAAAAGTGTGGAAACTTCTAATCTTGATAATCGATGTTAAACGTGTACGTTTGAGATAGCTTACTTTTGTTCCACATCGATGTTGGAATTACGACGGTGATCCATAAAGTAACTTCCGTTTTGAAATAAAAATCAAACCAGTGTAGATACAAACATTTTATTACATACGTTTTACACCTATAATATTTCTCTATTTTTCGACATGATCTCCCAAAAAATTCAAGCACTTATCATTTTCACAGTTTTTAAAATACCCTCTCTCCATAAAAATTTGCCGCCTGTGAACTTAGCCAACCTGTCACTACGTTTTGAAGCTCTTAGGCAGTTGCAAAGCGCTGAGATGCACGCCACCGTTTGATGTATAGAAACAGATGAAGGTCTATGTGAGGACGAGCGTTGTCGTGTAGCAACACAACAACAGATGTCAGAAGACCTCGACGCTTGTTTTGGATAGGTCACAGTAAACTGCAAAGGTGGTAGTCTTAACACGTTTGATAAATTAATAAGATGCCGTTAGCATCCCGCAAGACTGTAACCCTGACTTTCCTCGCTGACAAAGTTTGGCGGGCTTTCTTTGGCTTGTTCGGAGAAGCAGTGTGTCCCCATTTTGTCTCAGCATTCACGTAGGCCACCGAAGTCGCATCATCAATAACAATTCTGTTCAAAATTTCTTCTCTTTCAATGTCATACCGGAAAAGAAAGTCTAGGGCAGATCTCATTCGGTTGGTTCTGTGGACTTTGTAGCGTCCAACAGGTACCTTATCTTGAACAGTGTAATTTGAACTTATTTGCAATAATGCAAATCTAAGAACAAAACAATCGCTAACTGATTTATCTTGACCTTACTGACAATAATGTTACTATTACTCAAATTAATTGTTTGCCTTACATTGACTTTCCTAGCAGTAATTAAAATATTACAATTTATTTACAAGTCTGATATTTAATTACTCGCAAACCTCAAATCTGATGAAGCAAATTGGCCGTCTAGTGGTAGGTACGTTGTGCTATTTGAACTAGATAGGCTGGATGAAGTTAAATGTTACATCATGTGGGGCAGGTAAAAAAATGACACTACTCAAATTAAAAGTTTTGCGCAATGATGGTTCAACCCGTTAATGTACTATTGTGGGAAAGAACCACCAATAAAACCCATTTTATTCATATGTAATTAATTGCACAAGTACATTAATAAAGCAAATAACACAAAAAAACATGAAAGGGTTAAATGTATAACAAAACACCATTAAATCAGGTTAAAGTGCGTACAAAATTATAACATTAAGAGAAAAATAAATACAAATCAGTTTAGCTACACATGAACACAATAAAAGAAAACACAATGTAATCACCCCCACAATTGCGTCATAAATAAATCAGAATAAAAATCGTAATACCAAACATGTGGCCCTTTAAAACAAATCATGCCGGTCTTTAAGTAAATATGCACATAAAACAATAAGGCAAATTACGGCACATATAAAATACAATAACAGTAATTAAAAATTATTATTAATTTTATTAAATACATAAATAAAAAGTTTACCTCGAGTAGGATTTGAACCTACTTGTTTTGCTAGAGTACCGCGCTAACCAACTGCGCTATCAAGATTCAAGTCCCAATCGATGTAAATTTTGTCTTTATCTATGTAGAACTGATGTACATTCTAAATATAATGAGATTACAATCAAATTACTTATATTAAAGGAATGTGAGCCTGCAATATTGCAAGGATTCACACATACCAAAACAACTTGACTAACATTAATTTATTATAAGTTTTGTTATGAACGAATAAGTTCAAAGGTAAATATGTAATTAATTATTATTAATTTTATTAAATACATAAATAAACGTTATTATTAATAATTTGGTTAGTGCGCTACTCTAGCAAATACAGGTCGTAGGTTCAAATCCTACTGAGGTAAACTTTTTATTTATTCGTTCATAACAAAATCTTATAATAATTTTTATTTATGTATTTAATAAAATTTTTAATTACATATTTACCTTTTGATCTTACTCGTTCATAACAAAACTTATAATAAAACAATAACAGTAAAATTGCACAGGTGATAATAAGGTAAAGGCAAGGACAAAAGAAAATAGACAAAGAATTTACACGTGCACGATTGTTTAGTGACTACTAAAGCACAAAATACATACGTAATATTACAATAAATTACATATAAAGAGAAATTAGTTCTACTTAAACAAACTGACAAAAACTCATTAACAAAGCCTTGCAAAGGTAAGTTGTAAATAAATCATAACATCGTGACCTATGTTAGAAAAATACAGCGCCCTTTCTCAATAAAAATAAAATTCGAGGTGTTTAATGATCATCTGGATCCGGGAGTATGTAAACACTTGGCAATTGCCTATTACTATTAGTAACCAAGGATTATCCTGTACCTGTTCGGAAGGCCCACCTCTACACAAATATAAATCTAAACAAACAACAATGCTAATTCACCCAAATACAAGAGTGATGGAGCCCTGTACTGTCTTTTATTTTAGCAGATTTCAGCTAATGCGCGCTCGCGTGCGAATGAGATACCTTTGAAAGGCAATGTTTGATTTTTAATACGTTACGTAGGCTTATAAAATTAATTGCTGTGAGCTTTCATTTACATAAAAATACCTTCTGACACTTGAATATATTCCCTTTAGTTAAACACTTTACCACCAATACGACGAGTTAAGATACGCGGTTTAAAACGCGGCCCCGCCACGATTAATTATAGATTAATTTTTGGAAAAACTTAATTAACTCCTACACAAAAAAGAAAAGAACGAATTAGCCTTTTAGTTTTGCTAAAAGGTACAGGACAAAATATTTATAGACCGAACGGTTTACAACGGAAGTTTCTAATTAAAACAATAAAAGCAATCCGGCTCCATCAAACCTTCAAACGCAACTAACTGCCTTCCCCTCTGATTTCAAACTAACTGTCTCTACTCCCGAAAAACCACCCCCGTTTTTCAAAAGCAATAAAAAAAACAATTATTACTTTGGAACAGTTTCAGATTAATTAGTGAACGACATCTTAATTTTAAAAATATGCATTCGTCCGTAACAAGCCCTACATTTCGGTCTCGAGTTTCAACATACCAAACAAAGATCCCTTTGGATTTGCGCTATGTTCATCCGTAATCAATGACTAAACTAGTGATATTTTTACATCAAGAATGTGCGCATAAGGATTTCCAATGATTCGTTACGCCCCTTCAGTAAATCAGTTTTTAAGCGTACGCCTGCTAGTTAAACTTCAACATGTGTTTTTCAACCCTTAGCCAAATATCAGTTACATACATTCACACATTTCTTACATAAAAATACATAAAATAAATTATTCCGAAAACAGCAAATTACGATGTATTATCAAGATATTAAAAATCCACTAATTATCTTTTCTATCGCGGTAACTATGGCGATTTGACAAACGTTTATTACAATAATAAAATGTTCGCGGTCCGCTACCTACAACTTCGGTCAGCGGTTTTGGTACCCAACGAACACAAAACGCGATAGCCTAGCTTTTCGGTCACTATCTGATGCAAAAAGACTCCTGGAATCTTCAGGAAAATGTTAGGGAAGTTGCAAGATTTTGAAACGACTGTTCTCACGAAGTGTTTAATTGACTTTGTTCATTGGCTCATCACTGACAAGAGAAGGCCTACCACTCCTGCTTTCATCGTGAATGTTTGTTCTTCCAGTCTTGAAAAATCGAACCCTTTGACGGACAACACCTTCGCTCATAATGTTTGGACCATAAACTACACAATTCACGATTCATTTCGGCTGTTGAAAGTCTTTTCGCCCATGGAGACCTTATAACGCCCCTCAGTTCATACTTTGCGGGATTCATGTTTCAAGGTTACAACAAGAGAACGCGTGACTGTTCGGTGTTCCACCTTGCACAGCTAGGAGCGTACTGAGTTACTGTTTACAACAATAGCCAGAAAGCGGCACTCCTTTTAGCGTTAACGCGTAAACGGAGGTTTTTTGTGAACGGCCCTTGTATATACGTGTGCGATCAAGGATATAAATTATACAAAAAAATTTAAACAATTATCTGACAAACATCGAATATTATAATTTTCAGAGAGGTTTTTGCAAAAATGGAACATTCAAACTTAGATCGTAAAGCTTTACTTTAAACTCTAGTCATACAAAATACTATTTAATTTAGTAATTTGAAGCATG
The DNA here is from genome assembly GCA_036346205.1 of Vesta saturnalis. Lineage (NCBI taxonomy): Eukaryota > Metazoa > Arthropoda > Insecta > Coleoptera > Lampyridae > Vesta > Vesta saturnalis. Next base: position 327,682 of record JARFJB010001424.1, read on the forward strand.
TTGTATGTAACTGAAAATAGTACATCGTGTGTTAGTCAAAAGGATTAAAACAGTATTGAAACACTTCCTGTCTAAACGACATGCCCAGAAGAATAATAATTAAGGTATATAATTCATAAACATATAAATAACTAACCCCGTTACTTCCGTCAGGTTACTAAAGTCCTAAAGCCAAAGGAAGGAAGAAGACCGAGCAAGAGAAGAGGACAGCACTAAGGAGAATACATACACGCATAGAGTCGATCGAAAATATGTACTACCGAAAAAGACGGGAGAGAGTAACATTGTATTTTTAATAAAGATAAAGAATAGAAATATTAAACACTGTTTCCTTTTTAATCTAATAACGAATAACTGACTAAGTTATCTGAACCCAGACACACCTAAACCAATTTTCCTACTAAGTTATCTGAACCCAGACACACCTAAACCAATTTTCCTATCTTGTTACATCCCTGGTATTAATCACATCGTCCCCGAGGATACTGAATTATCGATCCCTCTCGCGTTACCAAGTCTATCCTGATTATTTACTAAGGCATAAACTGTCCTTTTTCTTTCGCCCTGATTCATTACCCACTCCGAAGTCCACTCTTCAATTTGCACTTGCGCGTGGTGTACATATTTTATACAGATACCACACTTTATATGTACCCCACATTCTGTATGCAGATGGTTCCCTCTCGTTACTTCAAGTAAGTGGCGACCGCACTATCAGGACTGTAAGTCATTAACCAATCATTATCAATTGCAACGGCTTCCTTCCTCTCTGTTGCTATCGTGCGCAGTTCTGTATAAGTAGCTGATTATGTAAAATATTGGCTTGGCGTAAAATAATTTCTTAACAGACGAGTATTTTCCACCTGGTGGCATTTTTCGTTCAGTGACTGAACCTGAAAACAACGCCCATAAGGTCTCTGGAATTTATAATTGATTGTTAATTCAAGTGGCATTCGACGGAGTACAGCACTGCTAATATAGAATAGATACCTGTGTACTATCTTTATAGTAATGCAAAGGTCATTCGATGGAGTATAACACTGCTAATATAGAATACCTGTGTACTATTTTTCGCCTAACCCCTCACGTACAACACTCATGTGGCAACGATACTTCTTCCTTTATCTACAACATTAGTATTTGCTACTATTACTATCCAGGAAACAACGTCCTCTCCATAAACCTACTTAACTGTATTTACACCTTTCCCAACGCCACGCCCTCCACTCATTACGATAATGACCAGCTAATACCCTCTTGTGAAGAGTTGAAATTGATAACACAGGTAACCTGAATTCATTATTAATTAACAAATTTCTTTTATTAGATATCCGCATTAACAAATCAGTTTTATCGCTTCCTCCGTAAACAAAAACAGTTAACACTGTTTATCACCACCTACGCATAAACCAATCACCGATACTAACATCAGAAACAAATTCGTAATTTTGTACGCTGCGATTGTGTATAACGCTTACGAAAGTGGAATTATTCTAGGGGCATTTTCCACCTCTTTGTTTTTCTCTGACGTGCACTAGGAGTCCCTTGATATTGGCGACTCAAACACTCCCTTGACCATACCTTTTCTTTTACCGTTTGATTTGCTACTTCGCCTGTACTTAGGTTTTTACATGAAACAATCTTGCAATACTCCAGTAATCTCCATTCAAGAGAACCTGAAACAATCCTAGAATACTGATAATCTCAAACATCCTCTAATGTCTTTATATACAGTAATTATCAAGTAAATACTTAGAAATTTACACCCAGAATGACAAATCACTTGTTATGAATTAACATTCAGTAATTGTCATTGTTCACACTCCTGTAAATAGTCTATGAGTTCTAAGTTTAGACTGGTCCCGTACTTAACACTAGAATTAATTGGGTAAATATATACACAAGTTTCGTAAATATGTTTATTTCTAAAGTAAACCTTACCACTGATAAATTCCATAGTAACGACATCGATTCATGCACCGTTGATAGCAGTCAAAATCGCGTATTATATTTATTTACAAACCGTTATTTAAACAATTTTGCATTAGATGGAGCTATATTCAGAAAGTTTTAAAGAACCCTTCAATTTTCCTTCCGTAATTGTTGATTCAAAGATAGAGGTTTAATGCGACTCACACCGTGACACTAACGTCCAGACTAAAATATGTCCTGATCTAGCATGTTTACATTAATTGGAAGTTTTATATAACGTTTTGTTGCTGCTGTTCAACGCCAACTTAACAGATACCGTTAACACCACAACACCAATAAATCCACAACCTTGAATCAAAGAAAAGATCTTACATCTTGAGACCCAGCTCTCAATCTGGAATTCCACCGGCTTAACTCTCGTATCAGTATTAAAACCAACAAATTGACATAAGAAAACTGGATACAACAATCTTAAACTCGACCACTGAGAACAACTCTTTTCTGGCGTAAATTCAATCGCTTCACCAAACAAAGAACGAAAACATTCTGAAGCAACTCTTTTCTGGCGTAAATTCAATCCTTCACCTAGGTGGTAGGCATGTATACTCCATGCCAGCCGGGAGGTACCACCACCCTTACCATGGGCTCCTTAATATTGGGTCTCCGATTTTCTGAGCTCGGTAAGGGCTGCCGGTTACCTTTTCCATCATCCTTAATCTATTCTCATCCTTATTCTTCCTTCTCGCCCTCACTGTCTTCCTATCGGATTAAAAGTCCCAAATTAAAAATAAGATGGCTGTGGTTTCTAGGGTTATAAATTCCGGACGTAAAATCCTGCCCCACTCGGATGTCCGGGAGGGCAGGGCCCAAGCGACCTCGGTCATCGAAAGTATCAACTTTTTGATTCACTACTGCAACATCCGCGGTATCAGGTCTAATCTTAATGCTATTCACCAACATCTTGAACAATTACAACCTGATATATTGTTTCTATCTGAAACACAAGTCTCCTCTGAAAGCTCCGAGTCACCCGACTTGCAATTTCCTCAATACCATCTTCACTCTAACTTTCGATATGAAGGAGGCGTATGTGCGTACATCAAGGACAGAATTGCTTGCAAGAGGGTTTCTTCCTTAGAAAACAAAAATTTTGACGTGATTTGGTTTAAACATTCTGGTCCTTATTTTGTGAAATTCTACTGTTGCATTTATAGGTCTCCTAATGACAGCAACTTTCAAGACTTCTTGGATTACCTTAGTATGAAAGTTGACTATCTCCTGTCTCAGTTTCCATCTTGCGATATCTCATTTGTAGGCGATTTCAATGTTCATAACTCTAATTGGCTTCAATTTTCATCTACTACAAATCCTGCTGGTCATAGTGCAGAAACATTTGCTATTTCATGTGATCTCACACAAATGATTTCTGAACCCACAAGAATCCCTGATAACCCTAACCATACTCCACATCTTCTAGATCTCTTTCTTACATCAAACCCTCTTGTTTATAAAACTTCCGTTCTTTCGCCTTTAGGTCTTTCCGACCATTGTCTAATAAAAATCATTTCTACTGTACCTAATTCCACTGTTGTTCGCAAAACCGATAGAACCTTGTGGTGTTTTAAGTCAGCTCGATGGAGTGATTTACGGGATTTCTTTGCAACCTTTCCATGGCGTGAATATTGTTTTAAGTCGTCCTCTTCTTCGGACATCGCTCTTTCAGTATCTGAAGTCATCCTCATGGGAATGGAGTTATACATTCCGAAAAACAGTACCGTGTAGGTCATTCACGTTCCCAACCCTGGTTCAATAAGGCTTGTTCTGATGCAATATCTTTAAAAATAAATGTTACATTAAATGGAAATCTAATAAATCGGTCGACAGTCATGTAGAATACGTTGGTGCTAGAAATATCTGCAAAAGTGTCATCACTAAAACTAAAAAGTTGTTCGAACAACGAAAATGCAATGAACTAGCTACATCTCCTTTAGGCAGTCGTAAATTTTGGTCTTTAGCAAAAGCCATTAGTAAAAACTTTCGAACATCTTCATTTCCCCTGACATCTATTGACGGATCGGTAGTTGCTGATTCTGTAGACAAAGCCAACGTTTTTGTGGATTTGTTTGCATCAAACTCGTGTCTCAATGATTCTGGAAAAGATGTGCCCCTAGTCAACTCTTCTTCATACGTTATGAAACCAATTCATTTTCGGTACAAGCTCTTGGAATCGATCATCAGTAGGCTTGATCTCAATAAGGCGACTGGCCCAGACGGTATCCCAGCTATTGTCTTAAAGAAATGTTCCCCGAACTAGTACCAGTCCTATCTAAGCTCTATACGATCTCTATATCTTCTGGGAATTCCTTCATCATGGAAGTTAGCAAATGTTCAACCTATTCCCAAAAAAGGTGATAAGACCGATCCTCAAATTACAGACCAATTGCCATCACTTCCATTTTGTCTAAAATCATGGAAAAGCCATCAATCAGCAACTGCTCACGTTCCTTGAAACTAACAAACTCCTTAGTGACCACCAATATGGGTTTAGGCAAAGTCGTTCAACAGGCGATCTTCTTTCATATGTGACCCAAGTTTGGAACAATACAGTAGAGCAGTCCGGTGAAACAGTTGTAGTCGCTTTAGATATCTCAAAGGCATTTGACCAAGTTTGGCATAAGTGTTTACTTGCCAAACTCACCTCGTTTGGGTTAAATGATACGCTCATCAACTGGGTTTCTAGTTTCTTGATAAAAGACGAATACGTGTCGTAGTTGATGGCTTTTTTCAAAAGAAGTTAGCATTAACGCGGGCGTACCACAGGGATCCGTTATAGCGCCTACACTTTTTCTGCTGTACATAAACGACCTTATTTCTTCAACAACTAACCCCATCCATTGCTTTGCTGACGATAGCACTCTTCACTGTAGTTCATCTCAGTCTACTCATAGTGATAATCCACCTTCTATGTCAAATCAAGAAATTAAAGCTGAAATGGCAAATTCAATCAACAAAGACATTCAACGTATTCTCGAATGGGGAAGCAATAATCTAGTTAAATTTAATGCTAACAAAACTCAGTGTTGCCTTATGTCCGCCAAAAAGATCGATCATTTCCTGTTGTAAGTATGAATGGCTCAGTTCTTAAGTTTTCAGACTCTATTACTCTGTTGGGTATGACTGTATCTTCAAATCTCTCATGGGTTGACCATCTTCTGTCAGCTACCAAAACAGCTGCTCGTAAAATAGGCTTTTGTACAGATCTAAGCAGTACTTTACCTCTCGACAACTCCTTCTGCTGTATAAGGCCCAAATTCGGCCTCATCTGAATATAATTCTCACCTTTGGGTTAGTGCTCCCCAATACGCTCTCGATATCGTTGATCGTATTCAAAAGAGAGCGATTAGGCTTATAAATGACCCGTCCTTAACTTCTCACATACAGTCCCTTGAGCATAGAAGATGGTTTCAGTTCTTTCTTTATATTATCGTTATTACAAGGCTATTGTGCTGGTGAATTACATTCTTTGATACCATCTCCGGCTATCTTTGCGAGAAACACTCGGTTCGCTCATTCACATCATCAGTATGCAGTACAAATCTCCACTTGTCGTACCAAACGGGCGCAATCCACATTTTTCTACACGGCTTCTAAACTCTGGAATGATCTCCTAGTTCCTGTTTTCCTCTCACTTATGATATGAGAAAATTTAAGGTAGCTGTTCATAGGCATCTATTGTCAATTCATTATCCCTCTATCCATCCTCCTAAGTGTTCTGAGTGCTTTACACGATAGGCCTTATTTAGCCTGTTCAGGTCCACCATCATAAAAAAAACAAAGAACCAAAACATTCTGAAGGAATTTGCTACATAACTTCATTTCTACTGTTCACTGAAAGGCTAACCTGTCCGGACAGGGTTCAACTAGTGCAAAACCTTCACAAATTTGGACAACAACGCAAACTATGTGCAAACTAGTACAAGGCGGTCTGTTTCAACATTCTCTGCCTAAGCCCTCGACACACTCAACTAGTACCTATGAAACTTCCAAACGATATTAAACAGAATATAAATATTTATGCAATGCCTATCACTGCCACTACCACTGTCGTCATGCCGAAACGTCGGTCCCACCATACGCTATCTTCCTTTATAAACCTCTTGCTCTATCATATCGCAAGTAAAGCTAGTCCGATTTCAGAAGCTAATCTGCTTTCTCAGAAACCAATTGCTTTAGGCTTACATATACTGCTGCCTGTTTATTACGTAGTAAACAGTCTACGAAGTTTATCATTCTGAACTTATACACCAAACACTATGTAACATCACTTAATAAAATAAATAAATGACTCAAAAGTCTTAGCTAATAAAGTTTTGCATATTTTAAGAAATATGAACCGAAGTGGTTAGACAATATATATTCCAAATGTTACATCTTAGATTATACTGTGAGTTATTCATTTGATGGACTGTTATATAATTTAAAATTTGTCAAAAATTGTATTTACTATAAGATAGTACAGAAACTGTTCGTGCATATTTTTAATGCATTATATAATGTACAGAATGTGCCAAATACACATGAGATCCAGACACTATGTATGAATTGATACTTCTAGATATGACATTAAACTATTTAATTGTTACATTTATACAAGACACATTCAAACTGAAAAGTAATGCGTTTTCAGTAAAATTAATTGAACTGTTGATGGTTCTACGTTATTATTATATTACTATTATATTATTATTATTAAATTATGTTTTTCTTTTGTTGCAGCGTCGCAAGGTTATGATTTTCGAAATATTTTTGGTCGTTGTGTATACTTTACATTTAAATTTATATATATATATATATATATATATATATATATATATATATATATATATATATATATATATACACATCCCATAAAACTCGACAAAATCGACGTTTGCAAAAATAAAAAACGTTTTTAGATCAAGAGCCAATTTTGTATAAAAATAATTTTTGCAACTTTTTCTTTTTTTTAATTCGATAGATTTGTTGCTGAGAAATTACGTCTTAAAAATTATGTAAGCTACCAATACACAACAATTAATTGACAATTGAACTATGGGTTCTATCAATTACATCAGACGTTAAGTAAATCGTCCAGTTCGAAATGAAGTTATTGAAATTGCAGTTTGGGATCATGTGCAAATAGGTCTTATCAAAAAATTTCTCATGCTTCTGGTATTTCACATCTAGTGTTCATAGAATTTTAAAACATAAATTAAATCCATGCAAAAGGACACTAGTTTTCGGACGAGTGCACGTTAATGATGAGTGGCGTAGTTAGTTCGTAATTGTCGTTATTGAGTAATACCAATCAACATTGGTGTAAAGCTTATACAAATTCTGAAATACCAACCTGTGCGAGTTTAGGAAGACTATATTGTTGGATCACATTTCATTGATGGCAATTTGAATAGGGCAACTTATTTACAGTTATTAGAAAATAACATTGACCCTCTGATAACGGAAATTTTAGTAAACGTCGATAACCTTTCAGACTATTTGAGAACTTTTGATCAAGGCGATGCATCTTTATGATGTTCCGCTTTGAGAGCTTTTCCTGGACAATGGATTGGTTGCACAGGTGCGATAGAATGACCGCTAGATCTCCAGATTTCAACCCCGAGATTTTTTCTTTTCGGCCATCTGAAATCAACTGTTTAGACTCAACCTGTAAATATTCAAGAATTGCAACAAAGAAATATCGCGCAATTCCGGTGAATATCTCCTGGGGTCTTGAGAAATGTAAGATCTAGATTTGTATTCAGATCCAGATTGTATCGAAATTGACACTCGCCAACAAATCGGTGGAATTGAACAAAAACCCTTTCATTTGATCTCTCGTTCTATTAAAAAATTTTATTTCGCTACCTCCGCACAGGGTTAAAGGTGCAAAATGGTTGTCCCTCTTGATATAAAAATTTACTGGATTTTCTAAACACGTTTATTTTGCCGAGTTTTACGTACAAACTTTCATTGGGACACCGAATATCTTAAGTGCAATAATTTAGAAGAATAATGACATGAAACAAAAACTGAACTTTTTGATGTCCTGAACAAAGTTATTCATCATTATATTATTTTGTAAAAAAATTGTCACTCTCGAAAAGAAACAAACTTCATTAAATCAAAGATATCGTTCTTTAATAATTAGAACTGTGGAAGGTAAACTTAACAAAAAATTTATTTTTTTTCCGGTACTTTTAAACCGATGACATCTTAATTTCTAACTCGTTACTCAAATTTCTTACGCTAGATCATTGAACTTCCCAACAGCTAAACTTATGAAGTCTCTGGGATGCAATAATTTCCTTCGGCTGTACCACGTACACAAACCATACTTATCAAATCCTCCTTAGAGTAATTCATTTTATTGTCTGGAATAATTTTTAGTTTGCTTAGAAAACTATATTATCAATGGCTAACACATGTTAGTATAGAAACAGATGTTGGCTCGAACTGCCTTTATTGAGGTAGTGTAACGAATCTTCGAAAGTCGCTGTATGCATATTCTTGTGTAAAACTTCACAAATGTAATAATAAATTGTGTTGGTACAGACCACGATCAAAGATATCTTTGTGGGTACGTTGAAACTTGAGACCTTAATGTAGCGCTTGTTACGGACGAATGCATATTTTTAAAATGAAAATGTCGTGCAATAATTAATATCAAACTGTTCCAACGTAAATTAATCTTTCTTGTTTTGTTTTTTTTTTACTTTGAAAGACGGGGTTGATTTTCGGGAGTAGACATGGTTAGTTGGAAACCAGAGGGAGGGCAGTTGCTGTTGAAATTTTGATCGAGCCGAATTGTTTAATTAGAACCTCCGTTGTAAACTGTTCGGTCTATAAATATTTTGTCGTGTACCTTTTAGCAAAACTAAAACGCTAATTCGTTCTTTTCTTTTGTGTAGGTTTTAATGTAAGTTTTCCAAAAATTAATCTATAATTAATCTTCGCGCGCGAGTTTTAAACCGCGTATCTTAACTCGTCGTGTTGGTGGTAAAGTGTTTAACTAAAGGAATATACTCAAGTGTAAGAAGGTATTTTATATAAATGAAAGCTCGCAGCAAATAATTTTACAAGCCTATGTAATGCATTAAAAATCAAACATTACTTGCAAAGGTATCTCATTTGTACGCGGGCTGATTAGCTGAAATCTGCTAAAATAAAAGATAGTACAGGGCTCGCTCACACTTGTATTTGTGTGAACTAGCATTGTTGTTTGTTGTATACATTTATATTTGTGTATGGATGGGCCTGGTGAGCGGGTACAGGATAATCCTTGGTTACTAATTGTAATAGGCAATTGCCGAGTGTGTACATACTCCGGCCTAGATGACCATTAAACACCTAGAATTTTATTTTATTGTTTTTATTGTTATATAGATGAATGTGTAACCTGAGAAAGGGGCGCTGTATTTTTCTAACGTACTCAAACTTATATATCGGTCAAGATGTTATGATCTATTTACAACTTGCCTTCGTAAGGCTTTGTTTAATGAGTTTTTTGTGTCGGTTTGTTAAGTATAATTGTTTACCTGCGAACTAATTTCTCTTTATGTGTAATTTATTGCAATTTTTCGTATGTATTTTGTGCTTAGTAGTTACTAAACAATTGTGTGCGTGTAAATTCTTTGTCCATTTTCTTTTATCCTTGCCTTTATCTTATTATCACCTGTGCAATTTTACTGTTGTAGTATTTTATATGTACTGTAATTTGCCTTATTGTTTTATGTGCTTATTTACTTAAAGACCGGCATTATTGGTTTTAAAGGGCCACCTGTTTGGTATTACGATTTTTATTCTAATTTATTTATGACACAATTGTGGGTGTGACTACATGGATTTTTTTATTGTGTTTATGTGTAACTAAACTGCTTTTTATTCATTTTTCTCGTAATATTATAATTTTGTACGCACTTTAACCTGATTTAATGGTGTTTTGTTATATATTTAACTCTTTCATTGTTTTTTTGTGTTATTTGATGTAGTGCAATTACTTATTTATGAATAAAGTGGGTTTTATTTGTGGTTCTTTCTCACAATAGTACATTAACGGGCTGAACCACCATTCCGCAAAGCTCGTTAATTTTAATTTGAGTAGTTTACCTGCCCCACATGATGCAACACTTATCCCACCCAGCCTATTTCAGTCAAATATCACAACGTACCTACCACTAGCCGGCCACTTAGTTTGATCAGATTTGAGGTTTGCGAGTAACTAAATATCAGGCTTGTAAATCAATTCTAATATTTTAATTATTGCCAGGAAAGTCAAGTAAAGCAAGCAATTAATTTGAGTAATAGTTGCGTTATTGCCAGTAAAGTCAATCACTTAGCGATTGTTTTGTTCTTGAATTTGCATTATTGCAATTAAGTTCAAATTACACTTGTCAAGATTGGGTACCTGGGGGACGCTACACTACTAGTAGCAACAAATGCACTACAGTGAACCTAGTTTAATGTGCCACGCTGTTTTGGTACACCCTGTATCGGTGAAAATATGCTTCCTTGGGTTGGGACCTGTTGCCGTTCGCTAGTTCATATTTTCAATATCATCATCTAGAAAGCTGTAATCGAAGCAGGGTCTACTAAATGGACACACTGTATATAATTTTACATACACGGTTTAAATTAATGAAAACTAAAGGATACATATCCATTGTGTTTGCAATCATAACACAATTGCACTAATTTTTACACTCTAGTAACAATGAGTTTAATTGTTATTGCATAATCTTTGTGGGCCCAGAAAACTTTAGGGGTTGGATCAAATATATATTTTCTGCGTTTTATGGCTAGTTTAATTATTAATTAATAATTTCATTACTGATTTTACTTTTTCTTTTTTTATTCCGCACTGCCGGGGGTTAAGATCATCAACTTCAGACGTCATCCACGTACAAACATCCAAATCCAATAACGATATTGATTTGTGAATGAAATGTCTAAATAGATATTACCAGTCAATAAACTTTTTTATTGTACTACCTAAGCAGACAGTTTAGCATGGGTATACCTATTGCTGTACAAATTTTTAAATTAGGAATATCCCTATTTAGGCCTGTTTTACAACACATGTTTATCTGACCTTTTTGTTTATTTTAACCTCCTGAAGACTTTGTCTGAAATGACGGTTCCTCTCCAAACCCGTAAGTAAATTAAAAATATGTGGAGATTCTGCGTTATGATTGCTTTATTGATTCCAACCACGCATTTGGTATGCGTGTAGGCAACCAATATCCTGAACTCGGCAATAATTTTCTTTGTAATTGGCATGGCTGGATTTTTCTTGTATGTTAATTATGTAATTCCCGACTTTGGTGCTATATTTAACATTTATTTTTTTTTTTGTTGCAGGTAAGAAATCTAAATTTCTTCGTTGGATTGGTAAGAGATTAGAAATACATTTAATGCAAATTGAAAGTAACTCATTCAAAAGCAGGTTATCTATATTTTGCTTATTTTTTTTTTACATTTTCTCCGTTTTAAGTATTAATTAACTTAAATATCAAAAATGTCCTAATCAAGTGCCGCCTACTGCTTACGTATGCATATACATTCATTCTAATTTCAAGCTTGAAAAGGTTATGTATGAGTTAAAACAGATATTTTATAATCAAATGAAATTGTGCTTTAACATCAATGTACATAATTCGCTATTTGTGTGTTTGCTTTGTGTAGTTACAACAAAATTCAATTTACTCTATCTTTTTTTTATGCAATTATGTTTTTACAATATAATTTAAATGTATAATTGTAGTTTATGGATGTTTTAGTGCACGTGACAACCGTTTGTAATTTTGTTTATATCATATAATGTGTTATAAATTTTTTTAATTCACATTGAATGAGTTTGTTACAAAATGGCGCTCTTTTAACGCAAAAATGTTCATTTTATAATTTAGGCTTTTAATTTTGTACAATTACGGAGCTCTTGATTTCTTGGCACATGTTAAATCAAAAGGTTCTAATGGTTAGATATAGAAAGGAAGTTATATAATACATAAATATATATATATATATATATATATATATATATATATATATATATATATATATATATATATATATATATATATACAGTGCGTTCATAAAGTGTGGAAACGGCCCATTATCTCACGTGTTAGCTATTTTCAGAGGTAAAGCTCGGAAAATAGAAACTATATTTTTATATCAAAAATTAAGAGCCCATATTTTTCTGAGTTCAACCATATCAAATTATTTCAAGCTACAGTATACTGAGTATAATGAAAATCAACGTTTGGATTTTTAAATATATAATTCACTATTTATTTAACAAGGAAAATAATTATAATAAATGCTCGAATTGAGCTCCTTGGGTTAATTGACAGTACCCAAGACGCCCAATGAACTCTTGGGTTATGTGTGACAACATCACGTAATTTGTTGCATTTCAGCACGGATTCTCTCTTTGAGATTTTCTCAAGTGGTAGGTCGGTTTACATATACTTTATTTTTTAAATACTCAGTATACTGTAGCTTAAAATATTTTATGTGACAATTTTGGTATGGTTGAAATATGGGCTATTAATTGTTGATATAAAATATAGTTTCTATTTAAAAATTCTTGATGACGTCACATTTGATAACGTAGTGGGGCAAACATTGTTTTAAAACAAATAAAAAATAGAAATAAAATTGACGTGTCCGAGCCTTCCTCTGAAAGTAGTTAACTCGTGAGATAATGGGCTGTTTCACTTTATGAACTATATATATATATATATATATATATATATATATATATATATATATATATATATATATATATATATATATATATATATATATATATATTTTAAAAAAGATGCGGCAATATTAAAGGGAGTGATTGCCCAGTTCATTTTATACAATAAAGTTCCTATAAACATTTCCGCAAACGCTTCGATACTGATCTACAGCGTGTTGAAGTTTAATTTAAAAAACAATCAAAATTAGATTTTTCCAAAACGACTTGAGATATCTTAATCAAATTTTACGCGTGCCAATAGCTGTGGGAGACATACTTTGCAATACAACACGATGTTTCAGTCGTACCATTGGCGCGCGTATTGGCACGTCACAGGCTATTTTTCAAGAAAATGGTAGGATGCCGCTGATTTCTCTAAAAAAAAAATATGTTTTAATTCTTTGTTCAATTGTGAAGAAAACAGCTCTAAAGCTCTCTTGACTATTTATCGTACGACGTACCGTTTTTGAATAAAAACATTTTAGTGCGTGTCCATATATCATGCGTACAAAAATATTTTTAAACATTCCTGTATTATTAACTGACATATCACTGACATATTGAATGAGTTTCATGATTAATAATTTTGTGTGTCGAATTTGTTGAAGTTCCTTATCATGAATCGCTATACGAATGCCAAGATGACCGACATGCACCACATTTATGGACTTGCTGATGGGAATGCATTAGAAGCTGGGCGGTTGTATACTGAAAGATTTCCGGGCCGTATTGCTCCTGATGGAAAAACTTTCGAATGTATTCATCGGCGTCTTTATGAAACAGGCACATTAAGACGAAATGGAGGAGCAGGAAGGCCAAGGACAGCAAGAGCGGTAGAGCTGGAAGAGGAAGTGCTGGACATGATTGAAGAAGATCCAGGTACTTCTACTCGAAAAATTGCTGACGCTTTGGATGTAAGTAATGGGACTATTTGGCACATTCTGAAGGAAAATTTGTTGTATCCATTGCATATACAACGCGTTCAAGCACTTCTTCCTGCTGATTTCCTCCTCGTCAATGGCTTTTGCACAAAATGGTTCAAATCCTCAACTCCTGATGTTGATTCTGTTCACCGATGAAGCGAGTTTTTCAAGAAATGCAATACGGAATTTCCATAGTAACCATGTATGGTGTGAAGAAAATCCAAATGAAATTGTTGAGATCGTTTTCAACATCAGTTTTTTTGAACGTTTGGATTGGGATTGTGGGTGACTGCCTAATTGGACCGGTATTTCTACCGGGAGACTTACCGGGAGGTGTATCGCAACTTTTGGAAAACACGCTCCTGGATTTCTGGAGGACGTACCATTAGCAATTAGAGATGCAATGTGGTATATGCACGATGGCGCACCAGCCCACTTTAGTCAAGTAGCTCGTGATTTCTTAACACAAGCATACGGAAATCGTTGGATTGGCCGGAGTAAACCTCACTTATGGCCTGCACGATCCCCGGACTTAAATCGCCTTGATTTTTCCTGTGGGGCCATTTGATGTCCTTGGTTTACGCTATCTCCATTGGAAAACGTAGAAGACTTAAGAAATCGAATCATTGCTGGGTGCAACTCAATTAAAACAGATCCTGGTGTTTTTGAGAGAGTTCGCCAGTCAATGAGGAGAACATTGGATTCTTGCATCCGGAGCTCGAGGTGGTCACTTTGAACAGTTTTTGGTAATTTTTGGTGAAATATTTTTTTGCCCTTGAATGAAACCCTTGATTTTAAAACTTTTTTCTGTAATAAATGGACATGCACTATAATGTTTTTTTACTCAAAAATGGTACGTCGTACGATAAAAAGTCGAGGATCTTTTTCTTCACAATTGAACAAAGAATCAAAAATATTTTTTATTTTTAGAGAAATCAGCGGCATCCTAGTTTTTCTTGAAAAATAGCCTGTGACGTGCCAAAACGCGCACCAATGGTACGACTGAAACATCGTGTTGTATTGCAAAGTATGCGTCTCACAGCTATTGACACGCGTAAAATTTCATTAATATCTCAAGCCGTTTTGGAAAAATCTACTTTTGACCTTTTTTTAAATTAAACTTCAACACGCTGTAGATCGATAACGAAGCGTTTGCGGACCTATGTTTATAGAAACTTTATTGTATAAAATGACCTGGGCAATCACCCCTTTAATATTGCCGCATCTTTTTAAACACCCTGTATGTATGTTATTATATATATATATATATATATATATATATATATATATATATATATATATATATATATATACTGTGTCCACATTTCGATGCTCACCGTTGGTATATCGTTTATTAGAAGAGATGAGCAACGGTCAAAAGTCATCCTGACTTCCGTCGATTTTGCTATATTTTTAAAAAACTGAAATTTATCCATATCAATTTTCTTCGATAACTGAATAACGCATGATGCAACCACATTGTTCAGACACTTTTTACGACAAATTCGTTGCTGTTAACAGAAACCCCGATTTTAATTTGTTTTCTAGTTATCAGCGTTATCTTTTGTTTTTCTAATGACGGCCATTTTTAGTTTTTGATTAGTTAGCCTTCGAGAATAGCTTTTCGATAAGGTACATGTCTGAAAATCTTCTTTTCTACAAGAAATGGTTTTGAATGGTTTAGGAGGGTCCCGTATAACAAAGACCAGAATTTTAAGTTTGTATCATATTTTTACCTTTTTACTTACAGTATTCCTGAACCGGCTACGATTTGCCTAACGTGCTAAAGCACTCAGGAACACTGGGAGGGTTTAGGAGTATTGTTAGTTTTCCGAGAAATGTTTATGAATGGCTACTTTAAATTGACTTAAGTTAAAGTCTGGAGGAAAACAGGAACTGGGTAGTGCGTTCCATAATTTGGTCGCCGCACCGTGTGGAAAAATGTAGATTGACCCCTTTAGTGTGAAACGATGGAATTTTTAGTACGTAATTATGGTGTGAATGGGCAAACTGAGTGTTCCTAGCGAAGATGGCCTGCGAAGGTATTAAGGAGTGTATTTCGGAGGCACACTTGTCATGGTAATAGCGATAGAACATCGTAAGAACCGAAACTATTCTTCTATGCTCGAGAGGCTGTAGGTTAGAAGTCAGAGATGGGTCATTTATAAGCCTGATAGCTCATTTTTGGGTGCGGTTTACCACATCAAAGGCGTATTGGGGAGCACCGACCAAGAGGTGGGAATTGTATTCCAGATGAGGTATGAAGGAGTGTATTTCGGAGGCACACTTGTGATGGTAATAGCGATAGAACATCGTAAGAACCGAAACTATTCTTCTATGCTCGAGAGGCTGTAGGTTAGAAGTCAGAGATGGGTCATTTATAAGCCTGATAGCTCATTTTGGGTGCGGCTTACCACATCAAAGGCGTATTGGGGAGCACCGACCAAGAGGTGGGAATTGTATTCCAGTAAAAGGTGTTGTTGCGATATGAAATACTGTTTGGGTTTGTATAGAAAGCGCAGTTTACAGGCAGTTGTTTTGCTGGCTGGCAAAAGGTGGTCAACCTATAAAGGTTCGATGATACGGACATCCCTAACATCGAAATAGAGTTTGAAAACTTGAGCTCTTAGCCATTCATATTTACAGCAGGAAATGATCGGTCTTTCTTGGCGGACACAAGGCAACACTGCGTTTTGCCGGCGTTGAACGCGAATAGATTATTCTAAGTCACTGTTGATTGAGGCTACCATTTTCACCTTGATGTCCTGACTAGACCTATTGTTGTGGGAAAACTGAGAAGAACTACAATGTATAGTGCTGTCGTCTGCAAATCACTGGATCGGGTTAGAGGTAATGAGGTCATATATGTATAGCAAGAAAAGTGTGGGATCTATCACTGATCCTTGAGGTAGTTCCGCGTTAATAGTAGTTTCTTTCGAAAAGAAGCCATCGACGACAACGCGTATACGTCTTTTGTCAAGAAAGCTGGGTATCTAATTGATGAGCGTATCGGATAAGCCGAACGAATCGAGCTTGGCAAGTAATCGCTTGTGCCAAACCTGGTCAGAAGCTTTTAAAATATCTAAAGCTACTACTACTGTTTCACAGGACCTCTCTAATGTGTTCTTCCAAAGTTGGGTGACATATGAAAGAATATCGCCCGTTGAACAACTCTCTCTGAACCCATACATGGCTTCTCCATGATTTTCGACAGAATGGAAGTGATAGCTATTGGTCGATAGTTTGAGAGATCGGTTTTGTCGCTCTTTTTAGGAATAGGTTGGACATTTGCCAACTTCTACGATGAGGGAAACAGCTTAGGGTAGCATTTTTTAAGGACGATAGCTGGAATACCGTCAGGGCCAGTCGTCTTTTTGAGTCAGGTGATGATACTTTTGCAACATTTCCTTGTGGCACTGTATCGTGATTTTCTATATATTTATTTGATTTCCATTTGGTATAGAGTTTATGCTTTTGCGATAATGCATCAGTGTAAGCTCTATTAATAACCAGGGTTGGCAACGGGCATGACCTACACGATTTGGTTTTTTGGGAATGTATAACTCCATACTCGCCAGAATAACTTCAGTTATTAAAAGAGCAATGTTTGTAGAGGAGGACCATTTAAAGCAATACTCACGTCAGGGGTTGCAAAAAATCTGACATCTGTGGAGCATGGTTAGTTGCCAGGGATTCTGGTTAGTTCGGAAATCATTTGTGTGAGATCACAAGATATAGCAAATGCTTCTGCACTATGACCTGCAGGATTAGTAGTAGACAAAAATTGAAGGCAATTACAGTTGAGTTGTGGATATTAAAATCTCCCATAATTGAAATATCACAAGATGGAAGCTGTGATAAGAGGTGGTGTATTTTCAAACTAAGGTAATCAAAAAGATCTTGGAAGTTGTTATCATTGGGAGACCTATACAAACAACAGTAGAATTTCACAAATTGGAGCCCATAACGTTTGAACCAAGTCGCGTCAAATTTGTTGTTTTCGAAAGTGGACATCCTCTTACAACCTACGTTGTCCTTGGTATACGCTTATACTCCACCTTTATGGCGAAAGTTAGAATGGAGGTTGTATCTGGGAAATTGCAGGTCAGGCGAATCAGTTCTTCCAGGGGAGACTTGTGTTTCTGATAGAAACAGAATGTCCGGTTGCACTTGTTCAAGGTGTTGGTGGACAGCATTATGATTCGACCTGATACCACATATGTTGCAGTAATGAATCCGGATGTTGGTACTTTCGATGACCGAGATCGTTTGAGTCCTGCCCTCCCTGGCATCCAACTGGGAGAATTTTATTCTTGGCAGATCTTGCTCTTCTTAGTCTTGATTTTGGCATTGCCGAATGTTTGTCACCCCCAGAATCCTTGGGACGGATCGACGAATCGATGTAAGAGCCCTACTCAACTGGAGTATAGCGTCTGTTTATAACTCATCATTTTAAGGGTTTAACCATTAAAACGCCACGCTTGGATAGTGCGTGTTGGCGAGTGCATAAGGAATAAAGGAGAAATTAACCTGCAGCCCTTACCGAGCTCAGAAAATTTGAGCACCTTATTAAGGAGTCCATGGTAAAGGTGGTGTTATTGCACCGGGCGGCATGGGGAATACATGCCTTCCACCTATGAAGATATAGGTTATTAGAACTGAAGAGGAAACATTAATTAGTTTACATTGCATCATACAAGAAAAATTGTTTTTGTACGATTGCTGAATAAAGTAATTGTACTGAAAACAAAGCATGATATTCATTAACCTAATCTAATTAAAAGATATAAGTTGTATAGTACCCCAATCTGTGTATGGCTAGTGTTGTAGGTGTGACAGTAGGGTGAGGAAAAGACATGAAAAAATTTTTTCTTCAATTTAATAGCCTATGTATGGAAAAGTTTTAAATGTAAGTGTTATCATATCTGCAAAATTTGAGTTTTCTAGGAAGCTATCTTCGGCTGCCCATTTGGTAATGAAATTTGTAAAAAATGTTATTATTTGACAATTTTTCAACCAACTCCTGCCAAAAGAAATGCTTTTAATTTATTAGCCTATAGGCGTAAAAAGTAATACAAATTATGTAGTACATCTCCGTAAAATTTGAGATTCCTAGGAGTAAATTTTTGTGCCCATTTGGCACAGAAATCTGTAAAAAAATAATATTTGGAATTTCTTATGCAGCTCCTCGCTTGTTTTCCATATGAAAACAACCCAGAACTCACCACGTGGAGATGGCTACATATCGAGTTCCTACCTCCCACATGTAGAATTGGGTAAGGAAGATAGGAAAAATATTTAAAAAAATCGTTCATTTACATAACACTTTGCATATATGCAAAACTGCGTATATATAGTCACACTGACTTATAAAGTAAAATAAACAGAAAAAATTGGAACCTTACAAAATTATACATTTAAAAATTACATGTACGTATGCAAAATTAACAAAAACCAAAGAGGAAAACTGAAATGTAATGTAAAGAATGTGGAGTACATGAAAACAAGTGACACTACTTCTTGTGAAATGAGGTGAAGCAGTTATTATCCTTATTCAAGCATAAATTTACTTTACATTTTTCACATGATTCATACGTGTAGCCTCTGCAGTTTATGTTTTTCGTTCCAGGTCTGCCAGTGGTTTACTGGATCCAATCTTACATCCTTTGGAGGTAGCGAAGATCCCTTGACTCTAACTCTCTTGCTCTCTATTATTGGGTCCAAACTGTTTGGTCTCCCGCGCTTCCTTGGTTTCGGTCCTACCTGGCGTAGGGTTCTGGCTAACTCACTCCTAAACTTCTTTTGGTTCAAAGGCGTATCTGCCGAAATTGTTTGACGAAGCATTCTTCGGTATAATATCCATGAATTTACCACCATAGTATCAAGTATGTGAAAAAATAGACGGATATACCATCTTTTCGATCTTATCTTGATGTGGTGCCTTCCTATATTGCTGTCGAGCAAATCTACATTACCCATGTGAGAATTGTATACTGAAACAACTGCTGGGCAAGGTACCATTACATGCTCCTTTTTCTTGCTATCAAATCTTCTCACTTCTGATTTAGGAAGTTCTCCAACAAAAGTGCAGAGGAAAGATACATTACTGTTGTCCTTGTAGAGAACTGTAGAAATCTCAACTGACTCAATATTTGTGGTGAATTCCTCGGAATAACCACGTGATTTCTCTTTGAGTTGTTTATCGTCTTTGAACTTGCAGTTTGGAATTCTACGCACTGAATTCCTTGTCTAAACAAATACACAGCTAAATTCAGAGAGGTGTAATACCTGTCGAAATATAGCTTGTAATTCTGATCTCGGGGCACTTCTCTTGACAGTCTAACCACAACACGAAATTTGGGGTCATTTTCTTTCCCGCTGTAAATTTCGAATTTGTAAGCAAATCCCATGTCACCACAAAGCACAAAAAGTTTGTAGCCCCATTTATGAGGTTTATCTTTCATATACACTTTCATGTGATGTCTTGCCTTGGTTGCACATATTTGTTCATCTATTGAAAGACGCTCACTCATGGGTACTGAAAGACATCTCTGGTTCATGTAGTCTAGTATCGGCCTTATTTTGTAGAGTTTGTCTCTTGGGGTGTGGTAGTTTCGAGTTGTCATTGAAATGCAGGGTACTATGCAGTCTCTCGAAGTACTTCTGTGGCATAATCTGTTTTACCAATTCAACTCCAAATACATCGTTCCATAGGTCACGGATGTTAGCTGGTGGAGCCAAAGAACTAATGATGCATATGCCAAAAAATGTATAAATGTCATAATTTGTGCAATCAATTGGCTTGTTTGGATTTTGTTGGATAGCATATAAATTAGTTTCGTCCACAATTTTTGATATAATTTCGTCGGTGAAGAAGTATTTAAAACATTGATATGGTGTCGACAGATCTAAAATTGCTTGTGGTAACTAGTCATTTCCTATGAATGGGAATTTATCAACAGAGGAAAATAAACTTTGTTTTTTCCACAAAACTTGATGTTTTTTCACATCTATTCTTGTATTTGTAACAGGAATTTGAGCAGAAGTTAGAATTTCAGCAGCACTTGGGATTTCAGGAGCAGATCCCTTGGCAGTTTCATTCACATTTGAATTGGGCACTGTTTGAGTATCAGTTTGAGGCTCACTATCACTATCCACAGATTCAAGTTCATGAACGTTTATTGTTGGATCTTCATCAGAATCATCGAACTCTAACCCATCTTCACTGTCAGAAGCGCACATCATCGCCATCAATTCTTCTGATGTTAGATCTTTACGTTTTCCTTTTTCCCAATACGTAAAGGAATACATTACAGTGAATTTTCGTCAAAACAAATACGGGCAACTGAAAAAAGGAACATATATTTGGTATTAGTATAATATGAATAGAGAATAAGAATTATTACGCTATCACGCACTTTTGCATATATGCAAACAGAATATTATTATTTATTACTTACCTTTTATTTAACAAAAATATGCACTAAACACGAAGACACATTCACTAATGTTATTAAAACACTAATATATTTTTATTTTCTCTGTTTTCGTTTTTCACTATGTATACAGAACCGTTCTTGATGGCACTACAAGCCAGACTGAAAAGTCTGCGCACGCCACAATTGCAAGTCATTCATATCGACAGTGATGCGGGCTAGTGACAAATTATTGAATTCACAGCTTTAAATGCACTGTTTTGCAGATGTGCAAAGCAGACAGCAATGTAAATCTTTTAAAGAGAGCAGTGAAAATACGATTCAATTTCGCTTTGCAGATATGCAAAGCAGCGTACTAAAGGGTTAAGATTTTCAAAAATTTTCTTTTCTGTCCGGTAGTAGGCTATGGCTAAAATTTATTAAAAAATTTCTCGGTACCACAGCGCTTAAGACCTCCTTCATAAATTCGGTATACTGCCCCAACCCCAATGCGTCCTTGTTGTACCCTCTCAAATACTAAATGTTGACTTTCTGCGCACCAATGTTTTGTATTATGGCGATTGAAAATTCCCGCATTTGAAAAATAAGATTCATCGGACCAGATAATAAATGTGCCAAGAGGTTCATCAATGTGGCAAAACAACATTAGGCGCTCGGAATCGCCGGCGTGTAAATGTGTAACTATGTGTAATATATAGGTGTGAGACTTACATTTTTTCGAAATTCTTTGAGCATCAGACTTAGATACACTAGTTGCTTCCTCTATTTGCTTGCAAGAAGATGAAAGCGTGACTGCTGCATAACCTAGTACGTTTACTTCTTTTCTCTATCTTGTTTGGTGTATGCCTTAGCACGGGGCTTGAGAAATGATCCGCGTTCTACTAATTTGATTTAAGGCGGGAAAATAAGTCTGGGAAAGGTTGCTGTCTCTCTGGATATCTAATGTGAACAGAAAAAAAGTCCTAACCATAGCGCTCAAAATACGTTACCTTTGTAAATTTAATTCCGAAGCTTCTTGTGGATTTTCATTAGATTGTATAAAATAAACCAACATGTCATACTTTTCATTATTTTCGTAAACCGCCATTATCGTAAAGTAATAAATTAAATATAGAAAATATTAAAATAGAAACACAAAAACAACAAAAATACTTTTCTTATAATCAATACCTGACAAAACCGAAAAGTGTTTAACACCTGGCTTTTTGTTTCAAACAAATTAACCATTACATACTACCTACTAATTGGACGCAAAAGAAAATTTTAGAAAATCTTGTTTTTGAAAATGATTGTACCTATATTGCGGAAAAAATTCCAAAGGAATACATTTTAACTTCTTCCATAAATTTAAAGACACTAAATAAGGGTGATATCCCGCAAAAGTGCTGAAAATGGGATATCTTGTACATTCTTCAAATTTCGTTTTTAACTATACAAGATCACTTGTGAACAAGTGATCTATAAACAGCTAGTTTATGTTCTGTGAATGATATTGGGTACTGCTATTTATTGGTTATTTGTACAGTTTCTTTTAACTAAACATAATTTTAAGGCATAAATTGTTGTTAATCGTAAAATCATGGTTAAAGAATAATAAAGAAAAGGTGCTAGGATATTAGCAACACACCTAAGCCAAAATAGAAGATACACTTACTTCAAAAATGTTTCCTTCTAAATTAGACAGTATAGTGAACTTGGACTACCCATATGTTTGACCCTCTTACAAATAACATATTTTATTTTATTTTGCCACCATAATGTTCTTTATGCGCCTCCAAATGCGGGCGTAATGTGATCTTTATAGCACGGAAATGTCATTGATGCTAAGCAGCATGATTGACAGCAAACACATGACATGATATATAATAGCAATATCAGAGTATCTTAGTAACAACAAATTAGCCTACTGTCGACTTTATTTCACTGCATTTAAAAACTTGCCGAAAATACTGAATCTTTTTAATATTTTGTTCCAGTTTCATGGTGCAAAATAAAATAATACATTGTATGTACCACGGCATAATTTAGATTACGGTCTCAGGAATATAGCTCGCTTCGCGTCGGGCTTTAATATTCCCTCGAGCCATAATCTTCTGATTATGCCCATAAATATCTATTTTTTTTGACCAAATATTCTTTATACGCCTCCAATTGCGGGCGTAATAACGAAATATCGAAGAGTGTTTTCTCTGCTGATTTTCTAAATGAAACAATTTTTCCGAAGAGCTTAATTTTCCGTCTTTTTTTACACGCTTTTTAATATTACGATATTTTTGATAGTACTCTTTTATTTTATGTAATATTTGTTGGTCCGTTACAGTACTAACTGAACTTTTTTCTCACAAACATTTCAGATCCTTTATTAGTGACGAACGCGAACACACATCTGTCACACCAGGCTCTTGTTTATTCACAGTTAAACGTTCTTGTCGTACATACAAATAATATCTCATAACGACCGCATATGTCGGTAGCACATTATCTTTAAATTCTGCAGGAACACCAAACACGGGTCACAAATTGTCTGACGGCGTTCGAGGCATTTTTGGAGGCGCTAGTAACACGAATAAAAGTATGAAACAAATATAACAATCTAGAATGAGTGGACCGCTTAACTGAAAGACGTCTAACTCAAAGGCATAACGCAGCTAAACTGATTCAACGACTAAGGTCGATTCAATTGAGTCATTGAGTGCGTGCGTCGGAAGAGTACTATGTTGGTAGAAGTCAGATTTCGGACGTGCGCAGAGGCATCTAACACTATTACATCAAAATAAGGCTTATTCTGATAATAAGTTTGTATTTATAAGTTTTCCGCCAAATCCTGTAAAATACCTAAATTTTAAATTTATGGCAGCAAGGGTTAATCCGATTCAGCTGAAATTTTGCACTACATTTAGGTTTAACAATAGACAACTTTTCCGCATATAGGCGTTTAGAATTTTGACTTTGATTTTTCACTCCACCCTAGTGGACAGCATTAAAATTGAAATAAGTTGTTTACTTTGGTTTATTGTTTAGGTTGCATATTATTTCCATTTTAAACTAATCAAATCTGTTTATTATTGTCGTGAAACTTAACTTTTCTATTTTTGTTAACTTTCCTTTTATTTAATTGAAGGGTAATAATAAATAACGATAATGACCCTATTAGCCCTCCCGACTTTAATTACCTACTTTTAGGGTCAATTAATTACAATTAAAATTAAATATAGTAACAATAGTAGAAGTTAGATTAAATTTCAAACTTGCTGTCAAACAAAAATATAAAATAATATGAAATATGATAATTATAAAATTTAGCAGTCCCAAAAATAAAATTAGATTAACTTTCAAATTTGGAAACACTACCAGGTTTTCGATTTTATGAGTTTCAACGGTCGTTTGGCATAGGTTTAAGGGAACCGTATTTTTTCGTAGAAATTCAATGCTAGAGCAATCTTAGATAGTATTTACGCGCCTTTTTTATGTATTTAAAGAATCATTTCACACATTACAAAAATTCTACTGTTTTGATTATTATTATTTTCGTTTATTATTAATATTCCTACCGACAAAAGTCTATTCAAAAGCATCGTACTTCGTATTTAAATTAAATTAGATTGTTCCCTATGCTTTCATTTATTTGCGAAAAGAAAAAGTATTTAATTCAGAATTCCGATTACAAATTAGAGCTAGTTATTTGTTTATTTTATCTATTTATATGCTTTTTTTATACTTTCGATTACGGATTCCATTCAGTTATTTATCTTTATCATTTATTTATCAAATGATTCTTATCCTCTAATAATGCCTCTAATAACTCCTGGGTTTCTTACAGAAAGGAGTTTATTAAATACAAAGCTGTGCATTTTTATGAATCACATTTGGTCTATTTTTGCTACAGTAACAGATGTGTATTAATGATTGTTTCATACTGCGCGTTGGCGTGGGATAAAATAAGTTAATTTATCGGTTCTCTATAATTCATTGTTATTGCAAAAATGTTTACCTGAAGGGTGGTATTTGCGCTTTAAGTTTACTTTACAATTATAGGAGTTTAACAATCACATCTGGTATGGGTATTTGATCAAATAAATAAATTTACATTTTAGCTTCTTATAAGGCTTTATGGCCCCTAAAATTTTCTAAAACGGTGTTGTATAGGAAATCTCAATTTGAAGGGTTCGCCTTATTTTTATCCTTGATTTTTGATCCAGTGAGAATTTTTTCACTTTAAGTCCTTATGCGGGCCAGTCAACTTTGTAGGCCTAGGGCATTGTTAGAGGATAAAATGTTAAATTTCTTACTGTGTCAAATATTCAAGATATAAGAATGTACAGGGTATCCCATTTACGGCACTTTTGTGAACAAGTGATCTATAAACAGCTAGTTTATGTTCTGTGAATGATATTGGGTACTGCTATTTATTGGTTATTTGTACAGTTTCTTTTAACTAAACATAATTTTAAGGCATAAATTGTTGTTAATCGTAAAATCATGGTTAAAGAATAATAAAGAAAAGGTGCTAGGATATTAGCAACACACCTAAGCCAAAATAGAAGATACACTTACTTCAAAAATGTTTCCTTCTGAATTAGACAGTATAGTGAAATTGGACTACCCATATGTTTGACCCTCTTACAAATAATATATTTTATTGAATGTAAAATAGTTTTGATTGATACTAATAAAGGCTTTTCTAAGTCGTAATTTTGTGCATGTTAAGAAATTATGTAATAATGGAATGAATTCTTGGGGTGTGATATTCGAAAATGTGTAGGGGACATCCGAACTAGGTAAGCTAGTTTTTTTATTGAATACTCTTATATAATATTCTGAAATATTAATGATGTCTTAGCTAAAATTTGATTAGTAATTTCAAACTTCTGTCTTAAAGAAATTGTTCAATAATAAGTAGTAAAATAAAAAATTCTAGTAAATTTAATAACAATTTATTTTAATATTGAATTTAGATATTTATTACAACATTCCAAACTGAAATTAAGCACTATCAAAAATTGTGATTTATATTATAAAAAAAGAATTATATATTAAAATCCTCACGCTCCAAAATTATATGCACAATAATAATATGTCCATAAGGCCTGTAGTTAATTATCTCAATTCTCTTACCATATTCTGTTTAAAATGGTGGTCCAACAAATCAATGTTGTAGAATACCAATAAAATGTAATAAGAATTGTTAACAATTAATTGTATAATATTTTGCTATCACATGCAGCCTTCTCGCAATTATTTTTCTAAAATATAGTGATTTTTTTTCAATGTATTTTAACTTTTAGTAGCTAGATGAAATTGTTTAAGACGTTTTATCTACATAGAGGTAAGTTTGGTTGCCTATCAACATGAACGTAACTTTCCATTGGAATTAACTGTAATTGTATGATTTTTGATGTTGCTGTATTGAAATGTTGGTTGATTTTAATTAGGTTACTAAAAAATCAGCTACTGAAAACTAACCGTATTTATTTACAAAGTAAATTTGAGAAAATCAAGCAATTAAGTCACAATCATCTTTTCAATTTAAATGTTTTGGCCGTAATCAACGCAGAGTTACATGGTATTTATGTGTTTTCCTTAGAACCCTACATTAAAAAAGTAATGTTACAGAATTTACCATGATTTTGGTTATTCTAGTTCACTCCACATAATAACTATTTTTCTACAGTCTAAGAATGTTATGTCTGTCTCTTAATTTTAGTGATCCAAACGGAATGTGATCACTATTGAGCAAAATTAGTTGATGCGTTGCTGTGCGGTTGCTATTGAAATAAATGTAAAAAATATTCAATTAAGTCGTTGACTTCTTGTTTTCTGGAAACGTCAGATTATGCACTGTCAGTATTGTACGGAAAAATTATCCATTCGCATCATGTTCGTCAGGTGAGGATTTTTTAGCTACAACATATTGTACTTAATTAATAAATAAAATATTTCGAACATACAATATTATTTTCGTTGGATGCAGAAAATATAATGCATATGCTTCATGTTAGTCCATGTACAATTTGCACATTGCACTGTACTATTAGGTCAATCAACCACGTACCAAGAAACGTGTATCTTCTAAATCTTGATGCTTGGTTCAGTTCAGATTGAAATAAAGTATAGCCAAAGAAGCACTGAATATAAAAACAAATGTTTTACGTTGCTGGCAAAAAATTAATTATGATGGAGCAGACAATTTTTAGAACTCCTGAGCAAAAGGTGCTGGTGTGTTCAAATTTAGAGCTCGAGAGTAAAAAGTGATTGTGCCCAGTTGCACTAAAAATATCTATTATTTGTAATGGTATAAACGGGTGGTAGAACGGGATTACAGATAAAGTTGGCCTTTTGCCCCGACTAGTCAGCGTATAGGAGTGGGTATGATGTTGATAAATTTTGCACATCCAGAATAGTAAATCGTACGTAAGTAAAAGTAGGGATGAAGACGTAATCAGATCGGTTTAGGGCGCCAGAATGTTTGGTAGTCAAAATAAGGGACGTCGTGCCAAAATTACGAATATATAGCGTGTCTAAACATACAAAAACATACGCCTACCTACCGCAATCAATCCCAGGTGTACTGGACAGCAACTCAGCAAACCACCTGAAATAGGGCTTCAAAATAGCACTACACGCCTGACAACTAAAGCGTGTTAATCACTCAATAATGTTACGTTACGTTACTACACCTCAGTGTAAATAATTAGGCATTATATAATAATCTTAATAAAAACAAAACAAAAAATCACCTTTGTTGAATGCACTCTAAATGAATTAATGATCAACTAGAAGTCAAATAAAACACTGAATATCATTAACGCTATCACTCAATAAAGATACTGTAACTTCGTTACGTTAAAACTTAAGCTCTAAATTACCGGTAAACTTGCAGTTTGCAAAAAAAACTTTTATGTAACACAAAGGGTTTTCACAGAATTAAAACAATTTTATAAAACCTAAACAAAGCTGTAATAAGATAAGAAAATAATATAATGTATACATACGATAATGCGTATATACGAAAAGATAACAAATTCTTAATTGGCGACGGAGGTCTGGCCAGAATTCTGCGTAACGCCGTACTAAATTGCTTAACCTAAATATTGATCATTTAACCACACTACTTCAGGGTCAATTGCCCTTTAATACTAAGATGAAGTGTGAAGGCGAAGCGTCAGAATTATGATTAATTACAATAAATAAACCAAAGCAACAACTTAAATTAAAAGGTACAAGACTCCGCTTTCAAACCTTCGTTAACAAAACAAATAATTCGAGGTACACGCACAAGAAATCTTGAAAATACTCAATAAAACACAATGTTATACTACCTTATGTCTAAATTGGCACCTCTTCTGTGTTACAACAATCGAAAATGAACCAGGTGACCAATTACTGCTACTACGGATACGGAATCTCCTAGTCTGACACAAGATGATGAGTGATAAGGTTGACTATTTGTTTTTGTACTCAAACGATTCCTTGATTGAATCTCGGTAAAATGTTACTGCATTAACTAAAAACTTCTTTTAAAATAGTTTTCTTTACACTACCAATCCAAAAGGTTATTAACTTTATTTAAATAAATATAATTTTAATATTCTGCGAAAGTTTCTTTGTACTTCAACACGCCCTGCACGGCAATTAAGTGGCACTTCAAGAACGTTAATTTAATAAATCCGCAAAAGCGACATAAACCAATGAGGTCACAGAAGCACTAATATAACACGACGTTGATCTCTAGGTAACTTGATTACGTAAAATCTAAATCGGCACTAGGTCTAGTCCTTTGGTGATTGAACAATTTCATTAAAATCCCTTCACAGGTTTTCTTCAAAAGTAGATAACTACCCTACAACACGATAGTTCGTTGTTAAACACCAAAAGGTCCAATATATCAACGTTCTAATCACCCCTTAAGCCGTAACAACAAACGTCACAGTACTACTACTCGGGAGCGCTGTCAGTTTCAGAATCCCCAAATTATTACCAAAAATCCATCTTGGATTTTGAATCCCACCACTCACAAAAAATCTCATTTAATTTAGTTCCACCAATTAAGAAACGGAAGGAGAAGATGTGATATCCTCTACACACAAACTTCGTTTTCAACCGTAAGAACTCGATAATTTTCAAAATTCCAAACGTCAGCAGAATCAACGTGAAAAGTATCTCTGTATTTTCATTTAAGTTCAAGCAATAAACCCACATTCTATCTTTATGACTCAAAACCAACATACTCAATATTAAACTGAACCACTGCAATCACTCGACTTCTTGTTGCCAGAACGATATCAAATACATTTACATCTACACTCTTTCTTTAAGTTACTTAATTTTACAAAACTTTCTATTAAACTTTAAGGAAATCAAACGAAATAAACATTATTTAAACTTATATACAACTATTTACAAATAAAACGTTACTCAACATTCAATAACGGGGAATAATAATGAAAACAATCTCTCAAACTTTAAATGTATTATTAAGAAAAACTCAATAAATTTAGAAACCAATTACCGACGATTTCAAACTTAATTCCTATCATAGTTAATTCCTTAAATTACGGAATAGTAATTCACAAACAAAAAAAAAGACTTAAGCTCGAAACACACCATCCTTAAAGGTCGCGACACACGTAAAACAAATTTATCCATAAAGCTCAACTCAACAGCAAAAATTTGACGGTAAATCGCTAGAAAATCGTAATCCTATCACATATTGAAAGAGATGCTTAATTGTATTTTAATTTTTATTTCTTCATTTTTACTTTTCAACCTACATATACATATTGTAGGTATAGAAGGTTATGCATTCGACTTTTCTTTTCGCTATCGCTAAACGGACTTATTACATCGTTTGACAAAGTTTCACAATCGATTTTTTTTTCACTATCGCTAAATCGATCATCTCTCATTTCACAACTTTTGACCAAGTTAGTGTCCAGAACGAAAACACGTACGTACTTAAAGTTGTATATTTAAGCTTGTTTTCATTTGGCTTGGAGCTGATTAGATTTTGCGAGAAATCCAGCGGCGGAGAGGGGGGTTTATTAGGGGCAGTTTTTGGTTTTTATGAAATATTTCTAAAACAGCTTCATATTTCGAAGATATAAAAATACCTAGATATAGATCTTAAACGTATCGATTAATTATGCTCTATGCAATTTTTGGATACGACGCGTAATTTAGCGGCAAAAAATTCCTAAGGTAGAATTTAAGTGTTGGTTCAAATTTTTTCAATATCTGAATAACGATTAATTTTATAAGAAAAAGTGTGGACATATTTTTTAAAGAAAATTTAATTTTACCTAACTTTTCTTGATGAAGTTTCTTAATCTAACGCAAAGTAAGTCTAAAAATTAATTAAACATGAATGTAAATAGTTAAACTGTATTATTGACATCTTATAGAGGCTTTGGAATTTTTTTTTATTAATAAGTATTTATGTCTATTAGTCTATCTGACATGAAGTTTTAAACCACATTCTGCCATAGATTATTCTTTTTACAACCTTACCTCTTTTCGTTATGAACGTATAAAAAAGAGGTTGCATAGTTATCCTTAAAAAAATTATAAGTAAGATTATTTCATTTTCTATAATTTCCACTTTGCAGGTAGGAAGGTCGTGTGTTGTTTCACACCAGATGTTTTAGGATAATATGCATTCCCTTCTTACCTTCCAATCTACATACATATGTAGGTATAGAAGGTTATGCAATCGACTTTTTTTTCACTATCGCTAAATCAACTTATTGGCTCATTTTATAACGTTTGGCCAAGTCTCGCCAAGATCGGTCATGGTGTCTGTGTGGACGTATGTGTGGATGCATATTAGTATCCATGGTAACTACAGAACAAAAACACCTACGTACTTTCATATATGCAGCTTTAAGTTTCTTAATATAACGCAAGGTTTAGTCTAAAACTTAATTAAATTTGAATGAAAATGGTTAAACTGTATTATTGATATAGAAGCGGACGGCTTTGGAATTATTTAATGTATCTATCTGACATGAAGTTTTAAACCCCATTCTGACACCTGTTCTGCTCATGTTTTCAACGACTCTGCAAACATTTAAAACTGCATGAAATTTACAATTAACAAAAAACTTCCACTATTTATGACCAATATACAAAGCATGGTGCTACATACAATATTCTACAATATTACTGAGCTGAGACTACGAGGAATGGGGGAATACTATGAGATGCAACTAGAGCTATCACCTCTATATCAGACTCCCACCGCACGCAATGCTGTGTCGTTGAAATATTTAAAAATGTATAATTTTGTATTTTATAATTTTAGCAGTAGATTAGAATTAAAACAGATTTTCTGTTAAAACAGAAGGGTCTGGCAATATTTAATTGCAATATAAACCAAGATTAAATTAATCTTGCATTGGAAATGACCTCAAATAAATGTTTAAATTGAACACATTTGTCTAAATATGTAGACACCAGCGACTATTGACGAGGTTCAGCACACGGGATAAAGAGTATGAGCGTTGATTCAACGGTATGAGGTAAATTTTATTTTTATTTCATCTGCAATACGATAAACTAAAAACTAGAAGTAAGTACTTTAAAAGTTATTCAAGAAAAAAACTTATTTCCAGCGGCGTCCTGTTGGGGCTCACATCTCCGTAGGGAGGGTCTGGAGGAAAAAATGTATAGGAACTTGTCATGTTATTTTTTCGTCTTCTATCTGAATCCGAGAGATTTCCCACATTTTTCCG
Source organism: Vesta saturnalis (assembly GCA_036346205.1). Lineage (NCBI taxonomy): Eukaryota > Metazoa > Arthropoda > Insecta > Coleoptera > Lampyridae > Vesta > Vesta saturnalis. Next base: position 359,489 of record JARFJB010001424.1, read on the forward strand.
GACACCTTGTATATTCAAGCACTTTGAGATTCCAAATTAGTTGCAAGTGAACGTCCTTGTGAGATACTTCTGTACTTATTACGGGGTTAATTTCGTAGTAAAAAAAATGTGGTTCCCACATTATTCGGACACCCTGTATAGATCTCTATAGAAACAAGTTATAACTTGCATTTTTCATAGCGAAGATTATTCGTAATTTATCTCAACGTTGTAATTATTTTTATTATACAACCTCGAAACTGATTATGAATATATGAACGGTCAAAGTGACGGTTCCACAGGAAACTCTAAAACGGCTGAATATTCTTAATATATTTTTTTATATTTTAAAAGTACATAAAAATCTAGAAAAAGTCATAACACCGTAACTCCAAGCACAACGGAAAAACAACATTTTAAAGAAGACACGCGGTCAAATTGACCGCGCGCAGTTCTAGTGTTAACATTCTTACAGTTACACAGTGGTTAATATATTAAATAAATTACCAGTTGAAATCAAGTAGACTGTGATTAATACGAAAACATATGCCAAAAATTATTAGTCTTGTTGCAGTTGTTAATTTATCCAGGTAATCATTTTTGATTTCATAATTAGAAAAATATGATTCTTACAAATGAAGAAGCTTTTGACATGTTGATTGTTTATTTCGAATGCATGAGAAATGCAACTGTTGCTTCCAGAGTTTATACGCTGCAGTACCCAAACAGAAGACATCACAGCAACAGAGTATATCTTCGAATCGCTCAACGTTTGCGTACTGCAGGAAGTGTTCATCTTCCCGTGTATCGAAGACGCGGTAGAGGTTTATTAATATTTTTCGCGTGCGCAATCTTTAAAACCCAGTACCTAACTATAATTTCCATAATTTTAATTTTTCAATTATATCTAAGTAAAGTCATTATGTCATAATTAATTTGTGATTAAATGTTTAGTTTATTGAGCGTTTAATGTGGTCTGCCAGCAATATTAATAAAACATCAAATTACTTAAAAAATAAATTTTACTTAGAAAATTCACTATAAAAATATCATAAATAACTATTATTACCAAAATTGTATTATTAGTATCAAATAATAAAAATATAAAATAATGAGAGGCCAGACGAAACACTTTCGTAAAAGTACCACACGAGTTAAAGCACTTGTAGACTTTTTTCGCTTGTTAACAACGAAATATTTTTATTTTACATTGCACCCATATCACATAGTCCTACACCAAGGTTTAAATGCTGGAGATTTCAATAACAGACTGAATTATTGTAACTGGCTAAGAAATATGATAGGAGAACATCCTGAAATACTTTCATATATTAGTGCTCAGATGAAGCAACCTTTTGGGAGTGATGGTAGTGTAAATCGCCATAATATGCACTATTGGTCAGATACAAATCCACACTGGATACGAGAGGTACAACATCAGGGTCGTTGGTCTGTAAGTGTGGTGCGGCATTCTAGGTAGACATATAATTGGACCATATTTTTTAATGAAAGTCTTAATGGGGAAAGATATTTAGATTTTTAGAACGAATTGCCACTTCTTTTAGAAGACGTACGATTGACAGTTCGTCGTGATAAGTTTTTGCAACCCGTCACGTTACTCTAGGTATGTTTGGAAATTTTTAAATCAAACATAACCTGACAGATGGATAGGACGTGGAAGTTTATTTCACTCACCAGCCAGATCTGACGTATTTAGATTTTATTTGTGGGGGCGATTAAAAGAACTTGTTTTTGCCGACAGACCCACAGCAATGGCAGACATGATCGCAAGGATACGAAATGCAATACAAAGCATTTCAGCGGCAGAAATTGAAACTTTCGTCTTATCCACCCGCCAGAGACTGGAATGTTGTATTGAAAATGATAGACGACAGCTTGAACATCTAGGGCGACACTAATCACATTCTTAGGGTTGTTTGTTGTATTTTTTTTAAATTGTTGCTTGCTAGATTGGTTACATTGTTTTCAGATTTGTTTACTAATATATATTGTTTGATAAAAAAGTGAAATTTACGTATACCTACCCTTTTTTGTTTACTTTTGGTGTGGCGTTCAACTAAAAATAATAAGAGGCATTTTCCTTTACGTTTACAATAAAATTATTTTTAAGCATTTTTAATTGTAGGTGCACCAAACGAAAAGTTAACAAAGATCATATTTTAGATAACGCTCTCTAGCGGGGACGGTAACATGTTCACCGTTACACGTTTCTTAAGATATCTCGGAATAGGAAAAGGTATCGACATGCGGTTTTCGCCATTTTGTTGCTAATTTGGTCTACTTTCATAATCTATTGTTAAAACTGCATGCTTCCATTTAATATTTTTCAAATAGAACTAGATTTCTAAAAAAAAATATCGCCCTCTAGTCTGCACGTTACTTATTTTTGTTATGTTTAGTTGTGTTGAGCATACAGGGTGGTCTAGACCTAGCGTTAATTTTTTTTTGGTGATAGTACAACATAAATGTGACTCAAATATACGATTAAAAAAATTCCATTTCACACACCCACTTAAAGAAAAATTATTTTGATTTTTTCCAAAGAAACTGTACATGTTTTCAGAAATTCTGAGATATTTTGGTACATTCTTCGAATTTTAACACTACTATTATTGTATTCTACATTAAATTTTAAGTAAGGGTGGATAGCTTATGATGAGCCTGAATCTACCGAACCACTAATTAAATTGGTTAGAACCATGAAGTTATCATTTTCTAAAAAAAAGAAAAAGCGTATACACCCACATTTCTCTAAAAAAATGGCTAGACAGTAGCTAATGCTATAAAAACTGCTTCAAATACTAGGCTTTCAGAAGACAGGATAGAACATTTTATTCGTCACCATTTAAGTACAGTTATGCCACTGTGAATAGTGTAAACGTGGTTTGAGAAAAAATACTAATTCAACTCTATCAAACTAAAAAGACACACATAAACATTTTTATTATTATAGCTATAACATAAGGTTACAGTTAATTCTTATAGAAATTGTTATACTAAAAGAAGGGATTAAATATCTCAAATGTAATTAATAATTAAGATTACTGATCAAGAAAATATGCAAACAATACCTTCTCCGTAACTACTTGTATATTGTTGTATATTGATTAGCTTTCAATCGTTTCAGAACAATACTGCAATCGGCTTCTTCTGCTTTTCTTAGAATATCTTCGCACAAGTTCAATTATTTTTGGGACTACACTTTGTGCGAATGACAAAAATATTTAGTTATTATGACAGTTGATTTGTAAAACCACAGGAACGGCATGTGATTGCAAAAGGACAGTTCTTTAAATGATTTTAATGAAGCAAAATTGGAAACAATAAGTACTGCTAGTCGGCGATAAAATAGCCTTTATAATAAGGGATTATGGCATTCGTGGTAAAAATCACCCCTGCCGTAATCGCTTGCATTATAAACTAGTTTTATAATATACTATTATAAGCTTTTGTTCGCTTGGCTCAAATTTATTGTAGTATATTGTTAGATTTGGAGGTATTTTAAATATGCTTTATACACTTTTATAAGTTAGACAGGTTAAAATTTATGCGATATGGGTCATCGTAATCTACTCACCAAACGGAACGTTAGATCTAATAAAAGTAGTATTAACTCTGATTTGCAAGAGCTTGTTCAATCATATGGCTTGTTGTAAAATAGCATGGTGAAGTAAATTTTTTTTTAATGGAAGATATCCATGATAACTCTCATTTGTAAGAGCTTGTTCAATCATACGACTTGTTGCAATATTGTGAAGTTAATTTTTTTTTCAATGGAAGATGCCCATGACAACTCGAGTCGTTTCTCATTTGTACCGCCGAACAACCCACACGCTTATATGTTTGTTAGTATACGTAGATAATTAGATATTAAGAACTAGGAAAGAAATGAGATAGGCATTAGTCCATTTTAGTTATCAATTTCATAAATATTGGTTGATGTTTGAATAAACTACATACTTAAACCTTATTAAGTCCAGTGTAATTAGTCGTACATTTGTATTACATATTTCGATGTTGAACTATGGGAATATGAGTATATTTAATCCAGTTGCCTAACCTTTGAGGATATTTTTCCTTTCAGTTTCCTATTGGTTTTCACAATTTAAATGCGATAGAAAAAGTGGAGGTCTTGCGACTTTTAATTAATTACATTAGAACTCAAGGAAGCGATGAAAAAGATGTTTTTGTAATCGTTACTTTTAATACATAAACAAAAAAGTGGTATATAACTAAATATATAAACTTTTTTGTTTATGTATTTCATTTGCCATTTTTCATCAAATATTTTAAAATTTAATTTTTCTAATTTTTATGTGAACGATTAAAAAAATTTTTGGTGCTCGGCCTTATATTTATCCCTCGGCTACGCTTCGGGTAAAAAAGAACGGCATCGCACAAAAAAATGTGTAAACAGCGCACTAGTTACGAAAATAACTATTATCTAAGATCTGAAAATTACACATGAGCAGGTCGGAGAAGCCCTCAATATTCCATCACCGATCACTAATAAAATGTTGCATCAACATATATGCGCCGGCTTTGTTATTGCTGGGTGTAGATTCTCTCGATATTGATCAAAAACAAACTTGCTTGTCATAGTGCAAAGAAATGAAAACGAAGCCGATCGATAAGATCGATTAACAAGGCCTTCAAATTAAGCGACAGACTACGGTTTTGGTATTATCACGCGAAGAACCCTAAATCGTAGCCTTGGTAAGATAATACTGACGACAAGATCGGAAAACAGTCAATGCTAACTGGTGTAGTGAAGCCTGCTTCCTGTTTATGTGGCATTGGTTGAAGTACAAATGTTTAAAATCTGGACTGAGCTGGAGTAAAATTTGTTTTTCTATTTTTTTACGTTTGTTTGCATAATGTAATATTTATTATTTATCTCAAAAGTTTAAATTCATTTGTTTAAAATCGTAGTAGTGACCTGATTATTTGGAGGTGTTGGCTTAAAACGTTTTAAATGAGGATACACGCAGCTGCTTTATTTCTTTGAAATTTTCAAGTGGTAGTAAAGGAGTCATTTCTACAAGATTAACTTTTAGACATTTTTACACATGCCCTAGAAGTTGACGTCTCTAATGTTTTATCGAAAATATTACATTCAGAGTGACTTTGTTAATATGTTATTCCGAATTGACGAATTCGATCGTTGCAATGGAGCGAGCATTTTACGTTCTTCGCCACAACTCTCATTTAAAAGGTTATTAGCGGACAACCCAAATTAATCGGGTCACTATTACGATCTTAAAAAAAGGAATTTAAACGTTTTGGATAAATAATAAACTTTACATTAAGCAAACACGTTATTTAGTATTAAATTAATTATTAAGGTGATCCCACAAAACTAGTAGTCCGTTTCTTTTAAAAGTTAAGAGTTAAGGTGATTGACACTTAAGAGTTTTTCTACTTCACCCGCGCACTACGCGCTTGCCTATACTACGACTACACTTACCTGTGCGATCTGAAAGTAATGACCAGCATCGGTCCTAGTTGCAATACTGGCGTCACACTGACTAGGACGCAGGAGTTACCCTACCCTTAGTAACAAGTGAAACCAAAGGGTTTAATAAATTTGTGGCATAAATGAGATTGTTACAACAAAAATGTCGTGTTTGTGGATTATTACACCATTTAAGATCTATTTTGTTGGTGTGTAGATTGTTGCTATCAGTTATCAGGAAAAAAAATTATGGAATAAAACTATTTGCATATATAAACATAACTACGAAATGAGACGTAATCTAAATTGATTTTAAGATCGAGAAACAATAATGAGAAAAAAATTAAATTATGAATGGATTATAAATTATTGCAAAAAAACAAAAATTTATAGTTAGTTGATTATTAGCCCAAAATACTAAACCTGACTAAAATTTCAACTCAATTAGTCCACCTTTAAATAAATGTAAAAAAAACAAAAAATCCAAACAAAGTGAGTTTGGCAAGTACACACTTATGCCGAACTTGGTCAAATACCTTTGAGATATCTAAAGAGACTACAACTGTTTCGCTGTATTTTTCTAATGTATTGTTCCAAACTTGGGTCACATATTAAAGAAGGTGACATGTTGAACGACTCTGCCTAAACCCATATTGGTGGTCACTAAAGAGTTGGTTAGTTTCAAGGAACGAGAGCAGTTGCTGATCGATCGATGGCTTTTTCCATGGTTTTAGACAAAATGGAAGTAGACGGCAATTGGTCGGTAGTTCGAGGGATCGGTCTTATCGCCTTTTTTTGGGAATAGGTTGAACATCTGCTAACTTCCATGATGAAGGAAATTCCCCAGAAGACAGAGATCGAATAGAGCTTATATAGAACTGATACTAGTTCGGGGCAACATTTCTTTAAAACAATAGCTGGGATACCGTCTGGGCCAGTCGATTTGTTGAGATCAAGCCTACTGATGATCGATTCCAAGAGCTCGTACCGAAAAGGAATTGGTTTCATAGCGTATGAAGAAGAATTGACTAGGGGCACATCTTTTCCAGAATCATTGAGACACGAGTTTGATGAAAATAAATCCACAAAAACATTGGCTTTGTCAACAAAATCAGCAATTACAGATCCGTCAAAAGACGAGGGGGAACTGAAGATGTACCAAAATTTTTTCTAATGGCTTTAGCTAAATACCAAAATTTATGACTGCCCTAAGGAGATGTAGCTAGTACATTGCATTTTCGTTGTTCAAACAATTTTTTAGCTTTAGTGATGACACTTTTACAGACATTTCTATCACCAACGTATTCTGCGCCTTATTGAACCAGGGTTGGGAACGTGAATGACCTATACGGTTCTATTTTTTGGGAATGTATAACTCCATGCCCATGAGGATGACTTCAGATACTGAAAGAGCAATGTCCAAAGAAGAGGACGGCTTAAAACAATATTCACGCCCTGGAAAGGTTGCAAAGAAGTTTCGTAAATCATTCCATATAGCTGGCTTAAAACGCCACAAGGTTCTATTAGTGTTGCGAACAACAGCGGAATTAGGAACAGGTGACATTATTTCTATTAGACAACGGTCAGATAGACCTAGAGGGGAGAGAACGGAAGTTTTATAAACAAGTGGGTTTGATGTAAGAAAGAGATTTGGAAGATGTGGAGTGTGGCTAGGGTTATCAGAGATTCTTGTGGGTTCAGAAATCATTTGCGTGAGATCACAACCAATAGCAAATGTTTCTGCTACTATGACCAGCTGGATTAGTAGTAGATGAAAATTGAAGCCAATTACAGTTATAAACATTGAAATCTCCTAAAATTGAGATATCGCAAGATTGAAACTAAGGTAATCGAAGAAGTCTTAAAAGTTACTGGCATTAGAAGACCTTTAAATGTAAAATTTCACAAATTTAGGACCAGAATGTTTAAACAAAATCACGTCGAAGTTTTTATTTTCCTAGGAAGAAATCTTCTTGCAAGCAATGCTGTACTTGATATAGGCGCATACGCCTCCTTTATACCGAAAGTTAGAGTGAATGTGTTATTGGGGATATTGCAAGTCGGGTGTATCGGAGCTTTCAGAGGAGGTTTGTGTTTCAGATATTGTAAATACAAGAATTTTGACAACGCCCTCGTCAATAAAGACATACTCTTTCATAAACTGTGGAACCTCCATATCTTCTCGTTTTTTCGGAATGCCTAGTGATTTATATCTATCATTATATAATGCATGTTTCACTGATGTAAACTGTGGGATAATTATAGCAAACATCATCTCTTTTCAATATATATCCGCGATCCTGGTGTAACCTCTTCTCTTCCTCTTTTTTTGGCGTTATATAAACACTTGCAATATCTGGAAGATAGTTGTGGTTTTTCTCATTTATGAGTTTTGATTTTATTTCATCAGTAACAATCGCTTCTGTGCGGTTCCTGTATATGCAAATCTATCGAAGAATTGAGTTTTTGTTCTTTGCTTCCACTTCCATCACAAGTGTTCTAATCGTACATACGTAACACAAGAAACACTATGTTTTTCAGTAACTTTGCTGAAGATTCCCGAAGAACTAATTTATTTGCGTAGTGTAGAAATATTTATATCATCTCTATATTGATGGAGTGGGAAATATATGTTTTCACTTAATTGAATAATGAGTAGGGTACTTTTGTAATCATGCCTACAATAATCAATTAATAGTATATTAACCTATGTGCAATGTGATTTTGAAACTTAATAAGGATACAGGTAATTAAGACAAAGAGATAAGATATCAATTCCCATTAACTACTTAATTGGCTAATGCAATTTTAAACTCAAACAATGAAATAGGTAATTAAATTAATGGAATATTGATTGGAATGAGGTCGTCTTAGATTTAAAGCTTGATAAAGGTGTGGTTGGCAATGAATTTATATTGGTACCATATTTATTTAATGCAAAAAAAAATTATAAAAAAGGTACTTCGTAGCAACTGTATTTTATTATGTTATTTGTAATAGTTTTTATCGAATTTGAAGCAATGAGAATATTCAATCCCGTGAACTTTCTATATTTAATTGAACAATGATATATGAATAAATACTGTACTTAGAAATTTAACACACGAAACGGGATTTAAGAAAAGGAAATATTTTCTGAACACCTGAAAGGGGAACATTTCCGATAAAATTTTTCGACGCTCCAGATGGGAACGCACGAAACGGGAAAACGCCTGAACAATTTAATACTTTGATTGGATAGATTACTAAATATAATTACAACTTTATTGTTCTCAACATAATTTAAGAAAATAAATGTATAATGGCACTCAGAGAGAAATACATAATTACAATTTGATAACAAAAAATTTTGAGTAAGCTTATTTTATGCTGTGCATGTGCTGTGTAATGCATTTTACACTAGATCACTACTTAACAAGGTATTTTAATCACTTTTTCTATCTACTATAATATTATATAACTTATCAACAGCATCTTATCTAATTAATATGAAAATATAAATTTATAATATTATCTATACCTTATTATGCTTAAGAGTGTTCATAAAATGATAATAAATGAAAAGTGTATACACTGTTCTCCTGCACACTTTTTTCTTCTTGTTATTTTTCTTTGAATGAATTTCTTCAGTATGGACATGGATTGTTGTGCAACGAATTTTATTCTTTTTGTTATTCATCATTAAAAATATCTTCTAATAATTGTTTTGTAATTGTACGGTGTGGTCGTGATGGATCAAGTTTCGGTCTTCCATAAAGTCTCGCATTAATTATATACAACCTAAAATGTGAACAGAATGTGATTATTTATTGTACAAACTACCTATCTTTATCTTAATTTATGTTAATGACATGAACGTTTAATAATAATGGAATGTACTTAATTAGAGGAACATCATTGTTGTCCTTGTGTATTAAATTGTGGATTACCTCGTACTAAGATCACATCTTACATTGAACCACCAATCGCAAGAAAATACAGCTTGATTAAATTGGGTACCGTTCGGACAAAGAAATGATGTTTGTCTTCCATCTATATCGCAGTAGTGCCATGTTTGACATCGTGTATCAGGGTCCGCAAAGAATCCAGGAAATGGTTGGTCGTCACAGTAAAAGTTTGTGTACGGCACAACGCCCAGTACAGGATAGTCTGTGCCCGGTCGTCCTAAAACATAATCTATGCATTAAATATATACGTATTCAAATGCATATTGTCTCATTTAAAATTAATTTCTTTTTGTTATGATGCAAAATTTAACAATACAATATTTAAGTTACTGTTTTTGAACAATTTATATAGTTTCAGTTATCTATGCTAATAAAACGTGTAAATTGTTACGTGGGAATTTTTGTAATTATGGCCTTGGAGGTCATATGTTAAGTAAATGCTATTTAAGAAAAAAATCATGTATATAAGGACTAAAATGAATTTGTCGAAATTTTATGTAAAATAATTGCCTTCAGTACGCATTATTCTTACTATAGCATGAACCTTATCAATGATTAGTGTCCCCATACGAAATTTTTTTGTATAAAAAAATATAATCAAATAATCGATCGTAATAATGATAAAACAGTTTTGAGCAAGCTTTACGTAAGACTAAATGTATTTGAAATTTCTTTATAATTAAGGCCAGTTTCCGATTTGATGTGACTGTGCGTTATTTTATAAAACAAGCAATTTACGGCATCGAAAAAACAAAATATAAAATGCATAGTGCATTAATGAAACACCGTACTTTATGAACTTATTTAACGTTATTTAACTGAATTATTATTAAATTATTATAATTTCTAAAATGTATTTACATCAGAAATTCATGTATAGATCATGTATAAATAGGAACATTCTGAAAATTTGGCAGTATGAGATTGGCGTTGGGGAAATTTAGCTAAAATAGTTTCAAGTGCGGAACCCTCCGGTTATATCGGAAGTTTGTTCGAACTTCGTTATTTTAAATGCAACGCACTATATTTTTATTACAGATTAATATTCTAGATCAAATTTTAGATCGCTTTCATGTAACACACTTTTTACCTATCTTAAATGGTTTCCAAAATATTTGACATTTAAAAAAAAAGACATTTGCAGGACTTTTTTATTTTAAATAAATTACTCCTTACTGTTTAATGCTTTCCAGTTTCTGTTACGAAACTTTTAGGGAAAGTTCAATTTTTTATCGCGATTAACATTAAAAATTATGATAACTTTCATTAACTTTTCCTATACCTAAACTGCATAGTTTTCGTTTAAATGAATTTTTTCATTTCTATGGAACGAAGGAATTTGTATATCTAAATGTAAGTTGGCTGTGCAAAAAAATCAGGTAGACATTGAATTGGGCAATAAGATTATTTAAATTTATTTATGGTGGACTATGTAACAGAATTTTAACAAGAATATGTGATGCATTTAAGGGCTTAGCATCCATAAACAAATCATTGAAAACTACAAAAAAGATGTTAAAGCGAGAATTGAAAGAGATGGTTGACAATGATAACGTAGACATTGTTATTCTATTGCTAAAGAGAACACGGATTTGTAGAAATTCTATTAAACAAATTTTGTGCGATTAAATTTTTATTTTTCGTAAGGAAACAAAATAAAATAAAACTATTTAAGATACTGTTTAAAATTACGCCCTTTGAATTTGAGAAATTTAACATACAAGGGCGTATTGTCATGTTGTCTATCTAGCCATGAAACAAAAAGTGACAATGTCAAACAAATTATTAAAAAAATGCTGTCACTGTTAGAAGTACTCGTGCTAAGTTGTGTTTAGTTTGTGCCGTTTACAGAGATTTGAGACAGTCTATTTGTCGATAAAATGAGTGAAACTAAGATTGAACATCGCAGCGTAATAAAGCTTCTGACAAAGGAAGGTAATGGTCCAAAAGCAATTCAAGAAAGAGTGGTTGCTGTGTATGGGGAAGATGCACCATCTTATTTTCAAGTGAAATATTGGTCTAAACTCTTTCGATGGGGTCGAGAATCAATCAATGATAACCCAAAGTCCGGACGACCCGTTGAAGATCGAACTGAAGACATAGTGCGAAAAGCCGAAAATTCGGTACGGAAAGATCGGTGTGTAAAAATCTCTGGCATTGAAGTCAAGTAACTCGGTATATCCGAAACAAGTGTCCTCAGAATTTTGCATGACGATTTGGGTATGAAGAAGGTGTCTGCACGGTGGATACTCAAATTGCTTACACCTGAACAAAAACTGTACACAAAAGAAGTTTCTCAAGAAAATTTGGCCGAGTTGGAAAGGAACAAATATTTTTTTCTCGAATTATCACCGGGGACGAGACTTGGGTACATCACTGGGATCCTCCTACTAAACAAGAATCCATGCAGTGCGTTTTCATAAGGGCTCTCCACCACCAAAAAAGGCCAAGACAATTTTCTAGAAAAAAATTGATGGAAATTGTTTACTCGGATGCTGAGGGAGTCTTGCTTATTGAATATATGCCGAGGGGGGTCTACCATAAATGGAGAGGCATACGGAAATACAATTAAAAATTTAAAAACTGCTCTGGAAGAAAAACGCCCGCATTCTTATCCACAAAAAAACTTGTTGCTTCACGACAATTGTCGAGTTCATAAGGTAATTAAACTTCAGCAGATAATCAATCCAGTGGGTTTATAGAGTTAAGGCATCCACCTTATAGCCCCGACCTAACTCCATCAGACTTCTTCTTATTCAAAAATTTAAAAAACCATCTCAGGGGAAAGCGTTTTGCTTCTGAACGAAGAACTTAAAGAAGCTGTTGAAGAATATTTTTCAGGATTACCGAAGGAATTTTTTCTCTGGGTATGGGGCAATTGAAAAAACGATGGAATAAGTGTATTAGTGCTGAAGGGAGTAGAAAAATAATTTTGTTTGTTCTCTCATGTGGTTTTTTTCATGGCTAGGTAGATAACATAAAAATACGCCCTCGTGCCTTAATAAAATTAAATTTTTATATGTTGCTGCTCGTATGGAGCCGGCCTTGAACTACGAAATGTATTTTGCGTCCGTTTCATACAATTCTCTTTCGTCATTAAAGATGTACTGTAAACCTGATTTTTTATAGTTCCCCAAATAAAAAAGTTCAGCAACTTATATTTGTTGAAGATAGTGTTTTTTCTAAATTCCGTTTCATCGCTCCAAATTATATTTTTTAAGAAATTGTCGGCACCATGATGTAACATTAAAATAAACTCACAAAAATTCACACGTTTTTCTGCTTAAATCCTGTACAGCGTAAAACGAAAATGATTGAAATTTATGTTTTTTTCCAAAACCCGTCTTATGGACTCTCTTGAAATTCCAGACTCACTTTCAACTTGCCTTAAAAGGCGAGATTTTAGCTGACCCCATGTGCAAATTCACAACCAATGAAGGGGAGTACAGGAAAGTGAAAACACCAATGAATAAATTCGAAGAAGCTCGCCCGATCGGATGCGGTAGTAGTCTCCGTAGTCTAGGCGGCAAAACTTCGAGGTTTGGCGCGACGATCCATTTTCTTAAAAAGATTACTCAGTCGCGGAATTTTTTCGAACAATAAGTTTTTTTTTATTCCTAAAGGTGATCTCTGAAGCCATGCGGAAATACAATTTTCGAATTGTTATCATTACTTGAATAACAGTATGTTAAAATTACTCAATTTAAAGAAGTTTGCAATTTTTTATAAAACTCCCCTGAAGGAGACCACGCTAAAGTATCCTTTATAGCTGTACAGTACCTTTTCCTTCGTGTGTAGAAAAAAATTCAATTTGATATATCTATAAATAAAAGAGGAATTTGTCGAAGTCAAAGATATTGTTTTCGACATACACATGCGGCTAAAATCTCGCCTTAATGAGAGTATTGTGTTTACGATAAAGTACCCCAGAATAGCAATTGCTACATTATCATTGTCAACAATCGGCTTTCTTTTCTCGATTCTACCTTTAACGGAACTCTGGATTTTGTCGTTTTCAATAGGCTTGACTATCCTTGGAAATGGTTTTTACTTGTGTGGACACTGAGCGGCAAATGCATTGCATGTTCTTGTTAAAACTTTATTACATTGTCCATAAACCATAAAAAAAATTGAATAATATTCATGCGTGTAGTTTAACTGTGCAGGCATGTTTATAGGTCGATAGGTAATAAAATTGTTTCGTAACAGAAACTGGAAAACAATAAAAAGTCGGAAAGAATTTATGTAACTTAAAAAAGTCCTACAAATGTCATTTTTTGTATTAAATGTCAAATATTTTGGAAACCATTTAAGATACGTAAAATGTTTGTTATGTATGAACGAGATCTAGGATTTGATGTAGAATATAAATCTGTAATAAAATATACGGTGCACTATTTAAAATAACGAAATTCGAATCGACTTCCGATATAAGCAGAGGTGCTCCTAACGAAACTATTTTGCTTGGATTTCCTTAAACGCCAATCTCATACTACCAAATTTTCAGAATTTTCCTATTTGTACTTTACGTTTTCGTAATATCTATCGACGCGGTTTATACAGGGTGTCCAGAAACTACACATACTAGACGTGATTTTATGTCGATTTAACCTAAATAACCTAATCAGAAATTGCCTCCTAAGGGAGGTAGAGTCCTTTAAGTTCCTTTTTGTTAAATATCTCAAAAACACCGCTACGTAACAAGTTCAAACTTGGTACAACGAATAAGTCGATAATGACAAACCGGGCGCTGAGAACACGATTTTCTAATTGCCATCCACTTGGGGGGGGGCAGCTTTTTTTTTATGAACATTTTTTATTTTCAATTTTTTAATGGATTATACATCAAATTTAAAAACTACGATATATTCCATACAAAATGTGCTCTTAGTTGAAATCGTACCGTTTGCGAGAAAAATAAATTTAAACTTTTTGTGTTTTGTGGTAGAAAATTCCGTTTCATTACTAAATATGTTTTCATTTTCTAAAGATAGTATAATACAATTTATGTATCTAACATAAAAAAAAACATTAAGGGCAACTAACAACAAGTAACAGTTTTTATCTTTTTAATACAACAATAACTGTTTGACATCAAAACAATTTGACGTAACCTCAGCTTTTGTTGATTTGTCACAGTCAACTAGCCATTGTAAACATAATTTAGTAATGAAACGGTATTTTCTGCCAGAAACACAAAAAGTTTAAATTGATTTTTCTCGCAAACGGTACGAGATAGCGATTTCAACTAAGAGCACATTTTGTATGGAAAATATCGTAAAGTTTTTAACTTTGATGTAAAAACCCATTAAAAAATTGAAAATAAAAAATTTTCGTTAAAAAAGCTGTTGCCACCCCCTCCCTCCAGGTGGACCGCTTCTGATGGCAATAAGTAAATCATGTTTTCAGTGGCCGGTTTGTCATTATCGACTTATTCGTTGTACCAAGCTTGAACTTGTTACGTAGGGGTGTTTTTGAGATATTTAACAAAAAGTGACTTAAGGGTGCCATCTTCAAACGGCTCTAACTCCCTTATTAGGAATTTTTGGTTTAAGGTGATTCAGGTTAAATCCACATAAATGCATGTCTAGTATGTGTAAATATGCTTTTTTTGTAATCGTTACTTTGAATGCATAAACCAAAAAGTGGTATATAACTAAATATATAAACTTTTTTGGTTATGTATTTAATTTGACATTTGACATTAAATATTTCAAAATTTAATTTTTTTCTAATTTTATGTAAACGATTACAAAAAATTTTATTCGCAACACATGCGCTGTCACGTTTTTGGTGCTCGGCCTTATATTTCATCTCTCAGCTACGCCTCGGATAAAACAGGACCGCCTCGCACCAAGAAATGTCTAAACAGCGCACTAGTTACGTAAATAACTATTTGCACGACCACGAACAATAAACCTGAAACGATCAAAATTAATTTTTTGTCCGGCAACACTGACTTTCCAATCCTTAAAATAGTCCAGAAACTAATTGTTTCTGGACTAGGCCAGCAAAACGTTATAGTTTTTAGTTTAGTGCCACTTATTTTCATACATTAGTTATTTGTATTACAAGGCCAGAAAATGGGTGTTTGCGGGTACGAGTTAATTTTGCAGGCCCAGACGAAGTCAAAGCATGCAAATTTGTGAGTACTCGCAAACCTTTATGGCAGAGTAATACACAAGATTTTTGTGCCGACGTCAACAATTGTTATAAAAATCAATAAACAAAAGTGTTGTACTTTTTATAATTTCATACCTGTTGAAATTAAGTTGGCAATACTGACAACTGACAGTAACCAATATAACTTTTAAAATACAATTTCAAAGTTATTCATTACTCGAATTTTGTTACCAATTTGTTAACTTTATATTATATTAAATTTAACTTGTGTTTGAACATAATTCAACAAAGTTTACTATAGTAAAACCTTACTTTTATCATTAGCAGTTGATGTTTAGGATTAATTTAAAAAATAATTTTGTTCTATAGTGTCGTTCAGCGTATGTTACTATAATACTCCTACTTTCATATATGTATAGAGAAATTAAGACAAAAGAAACTTAAAATATGACTAAAATTGTTGCTGTATAAACAAACGTTTTGGAAATAGGGGAGTATTGAAGTTATTAAAATTTAAGATCGTATAGAAATTATTTACACTTACTACGAGATGAACAGTTTGAACATCTACTACAATTTGGAATAGTAACGGAACATCAGTTGCAATTGTTTAAATGTGGGGGGGGTTTAATGCTTCAGTTTTGCAAGTTGTAATTTTAATGGAACAGCTAGTTATAGTACAAAAATAAGGTGTCCTATCTTATGGTGTGGTTAAAATTATATTTCAAACAGATTTTTGGTCTATTCAGGAGCACAGATGACGGTATATGTTTTTTTATAAACAACAGTAAAACAAAATAGCACAACAACGAGAGTAACAAACACGACAACGTATGTGACAAACTGTAACTAAAGAAAACGAGGATTACAATTACTTAGTTATCTGAATATCAGGTGAATTAGCATCATTCATTTTTATTTGTATCATTCACAAAAGTAGGTGGTATGTTACAAGTAGTAGTACCATTTGGAGTTTGAAGTTTGAAAGTACTTGAACCAACAATTTTTCGATTTAAGAGAATTTAAGAGAATCTTCGATGTAACCTTTGGCGATTGTGGAACTTTTCCAACAACCATATCTCTTTAATACTGTAGTGTCTGCTCCATGACCCGCTGATGTTGCACTGCTTCTCCGAAAGCATGCTCAGTGTATTCAGAAGGTTTTTCTAAATTTAATAATGTTGCGTTCTTTGAAGGTATACTATTCACTGTTTTATTATTTTGCTTGTTTTTTGTTTAATAAAAAATGTTATTTTGTTGGTTTGATTAATTGTTCTTAAACTCAAGCGACCAAATGAGATCAAAATAAGAAAAAGCTTACTCCTGTGAAAATTTTTGAAAAGAAAACGTCAGTGTGGAGACAAACGTTACGTCACCGGTGCGACTAGCGAAAGATCTAGGCTTGACCCAAAAAGTGAGCAATATTTTTAAATTTAGAGACGATTACGTTTAGAGATAGGGTCATGTTAACCAAAGTTGTTAGATTTTTGAATTTTGAACACTATGCCTTTGAGGAAATTGGGGCATTCCATTTGAAATAAGCAAGTTATGGGCCTTTGAGATCTTGCAACTCCAGAGTCATATTTTGATGGTTGTGGAAGACTTTTTTAGAATTCAAGTAAATCACAGCGTAATTTATTAGGATCTCTTGGAACTCTAAAAATCAGATTCCAAAATTCGCAGCGGTGACGGCGCAGCAACGATTTCCGTGGGAGTCTGTAGCTGTCACAATTTTTTTATTTTTCCAAATAACTGGGAAAAGGTAAATTTTAGACATAAGTCACTTTACACGAAGTGGCCTTAAAACTAAGCGAGGAATCCGAAAATGGCAAAAAAAATGTGAGGTTCCATTTAAAATAACAAAATTGGTAGCTACTTCGGTTATAACTCGAAGTGTAAAAATTGAAAATATTTTCCAAATGTAGATTTATGTAATTTTTTTCAGATTTTTATAGTTGGTTCTCGAGATATTCCTAATGATTAAGTCTCGCTGAAACACCCAGTATATATTGTTATTAATTTTGTTAATGAGGAATGTTTGCTATAATACTATGATAATCTGATACAACTTTGATTGGTACTCTTGTGATATATGGCTATAATGTACAATCAATCCGTTATCTGACGTCTGGTCACGAAAATTTCAAGGCAACACAATCCAACATCATATGTTTACTTTTAGAAATGATTTTATTATTAAATTATTAACATAAATGAAATAAAATTGTCGGTTACTGAAATATATTTTTAATTTATCTTGAATGAAGGTTTTCTATTAAATATTCAAGCATATGTTGACATTTGAACAAAACAAAAAATCACGTGAGCAAGTCAGAATATCTCTAATTTTGGAAATCAGATTGAAAGAAAATTGAAAAATATATGTAATATAGATGATCATACAAATCATTTCTATAAGACAAGCCGTTAATTTTGTGGCCAAAAATGTTACAGATACAAACGTTAACAATACCACCTGAATTACGAAAATCTATGTCAAGTATTATTGAATATTTTTTTTATCAAAATGTTTGTTATTTTTGGATTTTGGATCGAGTTTAAATGCCTTGAGTATTATAAACAATAATTTTTCGTAGAGAAAATTTTGTAATTATTTGTCAAAAGCTAAACTACCCGAAACGGGTTAATACAATAACGATGACATATTTGAAATACCTGAGTGTGATAAGAAAATCGCTATAATAGAGCCGAAGATCTTATAAAAACATCCGCACAAGATACAAACTGGCCAAAGTATGTTTTGTCGATCAGTTGTTGTTATCAGTGCGCACGTTTAGCTCGGTACGTTGGCTTTACCATTCATAATTGGTTGCTGTTGTTAATAGGAATCATGACGAGTAAGTGAACAAACATGACGGGTATAGATTTGTACAAGTAGAGAAGAAAGTGGTCTTTTTTTAACTAGAGTTCAAGTCAATTGAACGAGACTTTCTTCTCCTCTTTTAACTACACTACATTTTTTCAAAAACTATAATTAAAATTATTAAATGATCGTAGTGCACTAATGAAGTTCGCTACACAACTTGACACGTATATGAAGTAAGTAATGTATGCATGGCAACTATATTCTTCATTGTTTAAGTAAGTTTCCGTTTATTTCGTTTTTGTGGTTTTGTAGGTCAAAAATTAAGTAGAAATTAACCCTATAGGTTCGTTTTCGTTCTCCATTAGTAATAAAAAGTGTAATAAAGCTAACAGTAAGTTATAAAAAATGACAATTCTGCAATTAAATTTGGTTTTTGAATGTTTCCTCCACGTGACCGTTACTGACGATTCTTATTAGTACGGAATCGCCCATTATTTAAGGCCAAGGAGAAGATGATGATCGTAGTATTTCATTTAATTTTTTTTTTTTTACAAATTTAAGCGTTTCGATTAACAATTACAGTTATCATGCTAAGTACATGATAGTTTTAAAACATTAATTAAGATGTCAAGTAAATATATGAAGTCTAAACGCAACATAAGCCTACTATAATAGTTAGGGAACGTATATGAAAAAGCCAACTGCGAAATCTAATTTTATTTTAATAAAGATTAGCTAAATCTTTAATAGATTAAATATGATCTCAAGTGGCCTGTAATCGTTATTATACATTGAAAACAGAATGTGTATGTTTACAGTAACAATAGGGGATCAGGAGTGTTCAGATAACTGATTTTTTTGGATAATCAGTCATTTACGACAAAAATGATGTTCAATACATATTATTAAGGGTAAATAATTTTCAAATTTGTTTTTAAGAATATGGAAAACGTTCTCGAAAAAATCCAAAATAATTTTCATTTTAGTTCAGAAACTCGTTTTTTTGTTGCTAAATCTCTTAATAGTTTTAAAGACAGCAATTGGATTAATCCCATCTCATATGAGCATTCGTGGATGTTTTCATGATCGCTCTCTTCAAACCCTGGGTATTAAGTTATCAAACGAATCAGTTCTGACCCATACGCAGCAATGATTTTCTATAATATCGCTTGAAGCTTTCAATAACCCCCTGGTCCATCGGTTGGAGGACTGAGGCAACGTTGGGTGTTCAAAATAACCTTAAACGTTTCATTGTCTCATGAAAGGTTTGAGAGGTGATAAAGCTTTTCCTATGCTCCCAGTTTCAACCTGACGCTTGATGCTGGGATAAATACGGTGTTATAGCACTAGATAAATATGCTTGTGTCCTTTCACGAGTTCTTCTAGTTTTTGTAGATGACTGGTAATGATACAATTCCTTTAAAGCACCGTAGGTTTTTATACTTCCCTGTAGGGAAAGGTAGCCTAGGTGTTCGGGATTTTTACCACATACCATTGCAATGATGCGAGATTTGCTTGCCTTAAAACCAGGAGCTGACATTTCTTTCTTAGAAACTAGGGATTTGGAAGCATTTTTTCCAATATAGGTATGTTTCATATGCATTGTAGACGTTGCTGTTGTTGTCGGATTCCTCACTAAGAAAATTTTTAAAATCTTCTTTGAATTTTTGACCTGATTCGGTATCAGCGGACAATTTTCTCCCCTAATCTAGTGTCTTGATTTAAGACCTTTTAAGCCAGGCGGTAAATGCCTTAAAATCTGAAAGTTTTCCACAAATCAAAGGGCCATTTATTGGTTGCCCTTGGTCACGTACCTGCGTGAACCATTTTTACACTGCAGTGTTTAAATCCTCGTTTTTCACCATTTTTATGGTTTTTCTTCCATCTGCACTGTCAAGTACACGGTTATTTTTTATGTCCGGTATTGTTGCATTGTCAACTCTATACTTCCGAGCTAAACTTGAATCACTAGCACCTTTTTTCAACTGCTCTGATATTTTAAGTTTATCTGAAACACTAACCACTACGCCTTCACATTTAGACCACATAGCAGTGAGAACAAGCGTCACAACAGACAACCGTACGACCTGTCACAAACGAGGTCTTCCACACCACTGTGTAGTGCGGACGAAAGTTTAGTCACGTAGGCAGCGTTGGAGCGCTACTACCGATAGCTGATCGAACTTTATCAAGGCGCGCGAACGTCAGCTTAGCGCGCGATTTAGTTTTGCGATTTTTCGATTTTTTGTGTGGTTTTGATTAACCGTCGTTTCGGGTGACCGGGCTTTGGATAATCGACACTGTACTGTAAAGTTTATTTTAATTTTAACTCCACTACATTTTTCAAAACTATAATTAAAATTATTAAATGATCGTAGTGCACTAATGAAGTTCGCTACACAACTTGACACGTATATGAAGTAAGTAATGTATGCATGGCAACTATATTCTTCATTGTTTAAGTAAGTTTCCGTTTATTTCGTTTTGTGGTTTTGTAGGTCAAAAATTAAGTAGAAATTAACCCTATAGGTTCGTTTTCGTTCTCCATTAGTAATAAAAAGTGTAATAAAGCTAACAGTAAGTTATAAAAATGACAATTCTGCAATTAAATTTGGTTTTGAATGTTTCCTGCACGTGACCGTTACTGACGATTCTTATTAGTACGGAATCGCCCATTATTTAAGGCCAAGGAGAAGATGATGATCGTAGTATTAAATTAAATTCTTACGTTATTGGAATTTTATTACAAGGTACTTTAAGAATTATGACGTACATATAAGTTTTAGAATTGTCCATTATGTTACGGGCACGTAGATATTCTCTTAAACAACTAATGAAAGAATTCGTATGAAAATACGCAATGCCGGGTTCGAAACTGACTTGAAAATCTGTTATATAAAAGAAGAATTATATTTTAATGAATTTGAATATATATGTGTATTTATAAAACCAAACAATTTTTATTGCATGTCATTATGGTTTACTTTAAGGAATTTAAAACAGCTCCAAGTCAGTTGTTTTTCTTCACATACAGGAATTGATAATAGGAGTAATATGTTTTTAATATGAATTAATCAATTAATCTACGATATAATTAGACTGATTAGAAGAAATACAAGTAACAATGCAATTCCAAATTGTTTTGATTTCACGATTTCCCTGATAACACGGTGCCTTTTTCCATTTTAATTCAAAACACTAGAAAAGAAGAATACTTATGAAATCGTATTATAAAGGATGTAATTGAAATGAAAAACCGTCGTAATTTATAAAATAAAACACGTTATTTGGCATATAATTTCCCATTAATTGTGATTTAGTACCGCTAAAATCGAATTAATATAAAAGTGGCACTTTTTCAAAACTCTTCTTTTTCTAACGATAAAAATGGAAATTAAATTTAAAAATCGATTTCTTTCTACCTTTTATATTTATTATTATTAGCATTACAACAGAGTTAACGATTTAACTAAAAGTAAACACGAAACACATATAACAAAATAATACTATCTAATCATAGTTTAATAATTAATATAAAATCCTTCATTTTCAATACAAGCCTGCATTCTTCGACGCATGCTGCCCGTTAAAATTTGTCCACTATTCAATAAACCAAGAATAATTCCCCTTTGCTGTAACGAACTATCCGTTTGCCTTAAGCGACGGGGCATTTTTCTTATTAAAATAAAGCTTCACAATATAGTTACGACAAAGTCAAGACGGGTTATAACTGAATATTTAATAATCATATGTTCTCCTATTTATACCCTATTTTCACAAAGCAATTTTAAATTCTATTGTTACTTGTAATAATTACACGTAGTTACTTGAATGGTATTGCAAAAATTAATTGAATCAGGCTTAACTTTTATGTAATAATGGTAATTATTCTAAAAATAAAATATGCCGAATACACCAAAATAATAGGAAAATGCATGCTTATACTTTCTGCATTGATTGATTTCGATTACATCCTAGATAATTTTATAAGATAAATACTTGAATTGAATCGAAAAACGTTATAATTCCTAAAGTAAAACTGGTTATTTGGCATTATAGGAAATTGCATCCTAAAACGTTCATTAAAGAATTAATTTGTTTGTACTGTAATTTAACGAATTTTCAATTTATTGGCTCTATATCGCGCCCTAAGGGGTTTGGACCTGCTTTGTGCAACAAAACAATAGAAAATCTGCCAGTTTTGCATTTTAAGGATGTACAAAATTTATGTGCATTTTTAAAACTACTTCGAGGATAGGCTTTTTCATTGACGCCGGTTCATAAATATAATTTTTTTTTTATAATTAAACTATTCTTACAACAGAATATAATAGAAAATGCAAACTTTCCCAATTATCACTCATTATTAAAATACTTATCTTTGTAATCTAATCGTGTATTTCATTTAATTTTTTTTACAAATTTAAGCGTTTCGATTAACAATTACAGTTATCATGCTAAGTACATGATAGTTTTAAAACATTAATTAAGATGTCAAGTAAATATATGAAGTCTAAACGCAACATAAGCCTACTATAATAGTTAGGGAACGTATATGAAAAAGCCAACTGCGAAATCTAATTTTATTTTAATAAAGATTAGCTAAATCTTTAATAGATTAAATATGATCTCAAGTGGCCTGTAATCGTTATTATACATTGAAAACAGAATGTGTATGTTTACAGTAACAATAGGGGATCAGGAGTGTTCGGATAACTGATTTTTGGATAATCAGTCATTTACGAGAAAAATGATGTTCAATACATATTATTAAGGGTAAATAATTTTCAAATTTGTTTTAAGAATATGGAAAACGTTCTCGAAAAATCCAAAATAATTTTCATTTTAGTTCAGAAACTCGTTTTTTGTTGCTAAATCTCTTAATAGTTTTAAAGACAGCAATTGGATTAATCCCATCTCATATGAGCATTCGTGGATGTTTTCCTGATCGCTCTCTTCAAACCCTGGGTGTTAAGTTATCAAACGAATCAGTTCTGACCCATACGCAGCAATGATTTTCTATAATATCGCTTGAAGCTTTCAATAACCCCTGATCCATCGGTTGGAGGACTGAGGCAACGTTGGGTATTTAAAATAACCTTAAACGTTCCATTGTCTCATGAAAGGTTTGAGAGGTGATAAAGCTTTTCCTATGCTCCCAGTTTCAACCTGACGCTTGATGCTGGGATAAATAGTGTTATAGCACTAGATAAATATGCTTGTGTCCGTCCACGAGTTCTTCTGGTTTTGTATATGACTGGTAATGATACAATTCCTTTAAAGCACCGTAGGTTTTATACTTCCTATAGGAAAGGTAGCCTAGGTGTTCGGATTTTTACCACATACCATTGCAGTGATGCGAGATTTGCTTGCCTTAAAACCAGGAGCTGACATTTCTTTCTTAGAAACTAGGATTTGGGTTATAGCTGACAATGCTTTAAATAATTTAAATCACAGCATTCAGTTTGTTAATATGGAAATTTTGTCAGGGGAAACTCAGTATTAAGTTCGTTTACTGCAAGAAGGTATTGAAATTTTCTGTTATTTGTAATTAAAAAAAACGATATAATCTTAATTTTTATTATAATTTTTGGTATGTATTTTTCCTAGACCCCGAAGTAAGTGCTTTGTCCATTAAGTATGTTAAGTTACCACATCATTGCAATGAGTCAACATATCTAGTTAAAATTAAAATAAGATTAAACATACACATTCTGTTTTCAATGTATAATAACGATGAAAGTCCTTAAATAGTAAGTAGTAGACTTTCAAACTATAGATTCATTAAATTTTTGTTAGTTTTTTTGATTGTCAGCCTTCGCCCATTGGAGGGGTATTCTGATTTGTAATTTTCAAGGCGGTTTAATAGGTTTAATAACATTTAATCTGTTAAAGAGCTAGGCAAAAATAAAAATCCGCAGTTGGCTTTTTCATATACGTTCCCGATCTATTACAGTATTTACACTTGTGTTTTCAAATTTCATATACATATTTATTGATATCTTGGTTAATTTTTTAAAACTATTATTATTTACTGAGGCCAGTAACAATAAATTGTTATCAAAACATTTAAATATAACAGACATAATTACAATTACCTTGAGCCGTTTATAACACATAGATCAAAGAAAATATATTGGGACACGTGGTATAATTATAAAATATTGCCTTAAGCCCATGTTAATTACTTTCGATTACATTTATAGTTAGTAATGCTTCTGGTTGTAAGGGAAAGTTTAGATATTTATTACGTTGTGTATGCTAACAGAAAAGGTGTATGTAATTATGTAAGCAATGGAAAGTAGTGAAATTGTAATCAATTATTATTAATGTATGAGTATTAATTGTGAATGGCTATATTGTGTTTAAATAGATTTGATGATCTAAAGATGGTTCGTCTTACTTCACGAGTCTGTGTTTACAATTATCAGATAATCTGATAATCAGGTTAGGATAAAGTCTGTAGCTAGAGACATACACATATATTAGTGCGAGGTAAAATCAGTTCTCAATGAAAAGTAGTATGAAAAACTTATACAAAACCTGGTATTGATTTTCCTAATTCCAAATATTCTTGAACCGATGGACTTAAAAAGCCTAGCGGTACTCTACTGGAACTCAATTCATTATTACGCTCATCTGTATAATCTTGATCAAGATCATTTTCTGCCGGATTGGGTTGTCTTGCTGCCCTTGGCCTTTTTATCCTCGTGTTTTGCTCATACCCATCTAGAAAATAAAAAGTGAATGTTAGTAATTTTTGTAAATATTTTTATTTCAAATGTCAGGATGAAAATGCAAATTGTTCAATTAAATCAATTTATTTAAATTTCGGTTACATTATGCAATAAGTTTTAAAACTTTTCAAAATTGTAAGGCTGTCGGAAAATGGATTATGTATTTTTTCCATTTTATATCTAATACCATTTAAGTTTATAACTGCGTAGCTAACATATAAGCAAGTGACCGCATTTGCTGTTTACACACATCACTTTTGCAATTCCCAGTATACATCTCGTATTTCCGATAAACGGTAATTACAGAAGTGTACAAGTTCATTTCTTACCAACGCAATTAAGAGCTTTCCGATTCGATTTTACACACAAAAATTGCAGTTCTCTGTAACTAAATTTTTCAGTTCGAATTTGTACCAAAGGTCTGTATTATATTAAAATGCAATTCAGCTACAAGGAAGGAAAGAAGTTCAACGATGAAGGAACTGTTTGCAGACCTTGAATAGATTTTCAGTAAAATCGACGTCTCGTCTTGCCTTTCCTTTTTGTACTCTTATAAACGGTGAATAATGGAAGACGATATCACTCAATGTCAAAACCGTGACTAATATTGATCATGTATTAATCACATTCATGTTTTAATTACAACATGCTATAATTATTAGTCTAATGTTATAATTGTAAGCGGATTTACGAAGTGAACGTCTTATTTTTTAAGAAAAGGTTACCTCAGCTCAAAAAATGTCAAAATACAACTCATTCATACAGGATGTGGTACAAATTTACATAAAATTCTTGCTTTTCTTTTATTTCCAAAATATTAAAGCTAACAGGTAATTACGGTTCAACAGGTGATATTCAAACTGCATAATCAATGTTGGTATTGATAAAAGCAAAAAGCATTGAATACCAAGTTTTTTCATCTCACAACATTCAATTAGATGATTAAAAAAATTTAGGTTGTTGAAAATGAAACTATTATTTCATTGCTCATTGGGTTCCAAACTACAGAATTTTTACATGAGTTCTCTTTTATGTTTTGGTTATTTAAACACTTTTAAGTATAATAACTAAAGTATTTATCATTATTTTCTACGATATTGTCCGAATATTTACAACTAGTTCCTAAACTCACAACAAGGGTTCAGAAAATTGAAACCCACAAACAAATACGTTCATTCAGAATAGCTCTTTTTATACTGTTGTATGCAATACACCATCGCACCGTTCGACCAGAGGGGTCAAACCAACTAATATTTGAAATGTTTTAATGTAGTATAGATGGGATGTAATGAGTTTAGCTCGCATATGAGTCGAAGAGTAAGATTTTTTTGTTTTTGGTATATCGCTGTATCGCTATTGCTTCTCGCATCTTGTGTGTGACATGTAGCGGCATGGTCACTGCGTATATGCACACCATTTGCGGCTACTTAGGCGAATGCTGGGGTAGTATTTTCCCCCTCAGAACCCTAACTCCGTTCCTTCCGATCCTATCCTGACCACACCCATCCTTAATCCCACAATGAATATATACGTAATGTATGTATGTATGCTGGGAATCCATGATTGTGGCTGAAGGAGCTCGGAAAGCTCGAGCAGCTCGTCCTCCCCTTGGGAGGGAATGAAATACGTGGCCCTTTCCTTTTCCTTTCCTTTCCTCGTACCTTGTTGCTCAAACAATCGAGTCTGGATACAAAGCTGACGCAATGTTTAATTCGATTACTACAAAAAACCGAATGGGGGCAATATGCCTAATATTTTGCTGTAGGTAAAACGTTAACAATGCCCATGTAGCTCCTGGACATCAAACCGACTGCGGATACCACACCGAAATTGCGCATTTAAGTATGATGGACACACGGATACTAGGACCTTGTTAGCTTTCGTTTGCGTTCGTTTTATCATTTTGTTTTTGTAGTGACCGATCTTTTTTTAAACAGTCGTAAGCCGTAGCAAGGGTCATATACTACACCTTGTGTATAAAGTCAACCCAATGGCCCATTACTCATAATACCTATTGTTACCTTTTGGTCATTAAGACAATCCATTTTTACGCGACCTCAGCGAAATTGGTGTACAAATATAGATTACACGCAATATGCGGCCCAAACACTCATATGGCACAGAATTTAGTTCTTGGTTATTCAGGCAATCTCTTTTGTCGCGATCCCAACGAAAACAGTGTACAAATATAGATTTTACATAACATTCTGACGAACATTCATGGGTGACAGCTAATTTAGCTTTTGGTTATCGAGGCAATCGATTATTTTGCCTCGTTAACAACAAAATTTGTGTATTACCATAGAGCTCTGACCAAAATTCGGTCTAAATGCTGAAGAATACTCATGGGCCACAGAATTCAGCCTGTGGGCATCGAGAGAATCGATCATTCAGCGAATGTTGTGCATGAATATAAGTTTTGGGCAACATTCGACCAAAATGGTAACACTCAGACCACAAAATTTAGTTTTTGGTCGAGAGTATCCATATTAATATATATTTAGGCAACATTCTGCCAAAATGCTGATCAAGACTCATAGGTCATGGATAAATTTTGACCATTTAGGGAATACGTTTTACCGCGCCAACAACAAAATTGGTGTACTAACATTTATCTTTTTGGGCCAGATTGGGCCTAATGGTGATCAACACTTAAAAATCCAAAAATGAAAATAACTCGAGCGAAGACAATGATATTATTTTCTTGGCTTCAGGCTCAGTCTCGACCGTTTAAGGCTAAAACTGTGTATTCTAGTTCAAATTATTAAGAAATTTCCGGGGTAGGACCCCATCACCTTGGGGTAACCCTTCCACCACCTCCGGCCCCGTTATAACTTCTACTTAACCCCCCCCCCCCCAAATTCTGCGTACGACCCTGTAAGAAAGTTATATTTTTGGATTTCCCTTTGTTTACAGGTTTAGGGAAAAGGAAAACTTTTGAAAGAAAACTGTTTAATAAAAGATTCTTTCAGTCTACCCGACAACTTTGTATTACGGTTTTTTCGTATATCACATTGTCACTAATATAATTTTTTAATAGAGAGTATACTGTGAAAATTTCAGTCTCTTGTTTAAATTCTATCAAAAGTTAGAGTGTAAACAAAAATCATGGACGGCTGAACGTACGAAAAGAATAAGTTTCGTGTATAACGTTGGTTAAAATGCCTACCTATTGTGTAATTTTTATTTTTTTTTAATTGCATTTACAACGCAAGATGGAACTGGAATTCTAATTATGACGTCCGAATGATATCCAACTATTAATCCGAGAAACAACACTTAGGTATCGAAGTGGCATCATTTTCTTCTAAATACCTTTTCAATAAATAAAAGATATAATATGTATATCAAGGTGTAGTTCAAGTGTGAAGCACACTTTAAATTAGTGTTATGGCGTAACCAATTTAAATACTCTAACCTTAAAATGTTTATTAGTTCGTTCTCGACAAAACCATTCTATTCGGGTTCGCAATTTCCGGATTTTCAAGATGTGTTGTTTAATTTCTGTACGTTTTCCTCATATTCTCACGCGTATTATTAAACTTGATTTCAACTCTAGTATAGCTCGGTTCAAATCGAAGGCAATGGCGACTTAAAACTAAATCACTTTTGCAGAATTCAATGTAACCGGCTAACAGTCAAGCAGAAAGTGAAAAAGTTGTTAAAGTGGCAAGATATTAATCCAGCATTTCTCAACCTTTTAGTACTTGCGACTCAATTTTCCATCATCACCCCTCCCCCCCTCGAATGATAATAATATATTTGGCAATTCCGACTCTCTGTATTAACAGAACCAGACTTGGTGCCTCTACGCGGTCATTTTCGATCTCGTGCGAAATCGTGTGTAAAATAGTGCCGCACATCATTCAATTCCAGCCACGCTCACTCGAGTCGATCCTGTTACTATTGAATTTTATGTGAATGTGTATGTTTTAATTTACGTAATATATCTGCCTAAATGTGTTTTTTTTATTATAGTCAAAAAGTATTTTGTATTATTTTTTTTTGTTCAATGAACTGATCCCCCTAAGGGGGCGCGCCCCACAGGTTGAGAATCTCTATCTTAATCATAAAACTCTCATCCCACGTAAGAATGCGAAAAGTACATGTATCAGGGTGTCTCTTACGCTGTATCATGTGCGTTCAATCTTATACGTTCATGATTTCAGGATTTATTAAAGGCATTTATGACCGACTATTCTGACCACATACTATTCACCGTGTGTGCGCCCAGCTTAGGCAATAAACATTATTTATGCCCTAATGCAAATTTGAAAATGCTTTTATGTCGAAGTGTGACAAACCATATCAATATGTAATATATGGTCTAGGTAATAATACAATGGTACATTTTTGTACAATTTCTTATTTAATGTACATTTTTGGGTATTGTGTAAAATCTAGGTACAATAAATACTGCATCCTTTGTTTCCAGCGATAAATTTTTGTTGCTTAGTCTATAGGAATCCGTGTTATAATGTCTATAATATTTAAAATTGACCATATAGTGTGTCAAAAAGTTCGCGTTAAACAGGGATATCTCAGAAATGGTAAAGAAGTTTTCGGATTTTACAAAAAAAAAAAAAACAAACTGACAATATCATTCAGGTCTTGCTATTTACCATTAAAGAGAGTAAAGTGAATCTGTATGGATGAAACCTATTTTTACATGAATTTTTTCTTTGCCATCGTCGTCTATTGGTGTATCCTAATTACGTTATCTACTAGTGTAGCCGACTTAAAGGCGCAACCGAAACGGCGCGGCCAAAATACGCGAGCCGTATAGGCACATGGACAAAAAGGTCCGGGCTTAGACATTGCCAAGTCATATATGTACCAAGACAAAAATGATTTGAAAGCACTAAACTTATAATGGGTTGTGAAATTAAACTCATTCATTAGGTCTGCTTTTTTCCTTGTCTTTAAAGTTGGACTACTTTTCTTCTGAAAAGAACTAACTAACCCGTATGTTCTCCCCAGTGAATCTTACAATCGATTGAAACGAAATTTTGGGGCTATGTTCCGGTTGTGTCAAAAATGAAAACTAAAAACTTTTGTATACAAAGTGATTCTTAGATGTTACTGAGAAATTTTTACTTCTACAACGTGCACGGAAAGTGGTGGTTAAATTCTTATCTCATTAAGTTTCGCACCCAAGGGAAATAAATTATTGTGATCGATTACAAAATTACAAAATGAACAGACACCTGAAATATCTTGTTGAAAAATACGCATTGAGCACAGAATTTTGCTTTTGGTTATCGAAGTAATCCATTTCACGAAATCCTAATGAAATTGATCCATACATATAAATTTTCAGCAACGTTCGGCCCCAATGCTGGACGAACAGTTGTAGGGGTATCAAAACAATCCATTGCAACCCTAACGACAAAATTTTGCACAATTGCTGACACTCGTAGATCACAGAATTTAGTTCTTGGTCATTGAAAGAATCCATTTTGTCACGTCTACAGTGAAATTGGTGTATCACATAGAATGTGGACAAAATTCAACCCAACACTCATGGGTCACAGAATTTAGCTCTTGATTATACAGGCACTCAATTTTGCCGCGACTCTAACAGAATTGGTGTATCAATATACATATGCATATATTTATGAGCAATATTCGCCCGAAATATTGGCACTTATGTTTCTTAGCTCTTTTAGCCGTCAATCAATCCATTTAACCGCGATCCGTACGAAATTGTACTGTATTCGGCCCAAATTTTGGCAAACACTTATGGGGCGCATAACTTATCTCTAACTTGGAAGAGTTACATTAGGTTTAAATTTTTTACACATTTTGTTTTACTAAATGCTTTGGTGCATAAGAAGCACGAAATATTTTAAGTTCTGGAGGGGGCATAATAGGGATGCTTTTTCTGGTTACTGTGCACTAAAGTGCATGTACCCGGCTTTACATTTAAATCTTTTTAATCATTTTTGTAGACAGTCAACGTGCGTAGAAAAATTGGTAACTACTGGTGAAAAAAGATTCCCTCTCTCCTCCCTCGTACCGGTTTTAATTCAATTCACATTGTCAGTATAATAATCCTTATGTTATCAGCACAGTATACAGAGTGGCCGCCAAGATATCCGAGATACTTCGTTTATGATTTTGACTAATTTTAAGCACAAACGATTCTATTCACTTTTCTCGAATTCCTAACAGATCTTGAAATGTCGTGGTTTGAACTCGCCAGATCGTACGGATAGATTCTAAAAAGTAAATAAAATAGCATTGTTACCAGGGAATTTAATAATTAGCAACTTACTGGTGTTAGGAAAAATTTGTTGGTTGTCAGTTCGTTAATTGTCATCATTGACAATTGGTTATTTTTTGCGTCATTTGTGTTAAAATCACGCCTGTAATTTATTCATATGAAGAATACGCAGACATGGTTTTCATGTATGGATGTTGCAACGGTAGTACCACCGCCTCAGTCAGGGAATATCAACGACCGTACCCAAACCGTTGTTTTCCAGACAAGGAAACGTACATTCAGTAGAACCTTCACAACTCTTCGATTAACAGACCCGTTTCCTAAATCGGCTTGTGAAAGAGATCTTATGCTAAGAAACAATTCTGAAGAAGCAGAACCTTCACAACTCTTCGATTAACAGACCCGTTTCCTAAATCGGCTTGTGAAAGAGATCTTATGCTAAGAAACAATTCTGAAGAAGCGCTTGAGATTGTCGAAAATGATCCTGGTACTAGAACGAGAAGAATTTGTGTACTTTCTGGACGAGTTAGGACGGCTGTGCAAGACACTTTACGAGAAAACGGACTGCATCCCTATCATTACCAATCGATACAAGAACTTCTCCCCACAGATCTTCTCCAAAGTGTTCGTATTTGTGAATGGTGGAGCAATCTACTGGATATTCTTTCAAGAATCCTTTTCTGTGATAAAGCTACATTTACAAAAGGTGTGGTCAACAATTACCACAACGAACATGTGTGGGCAATCGAAAACCCTAATGTTGTTCGAGAAACCTATTTCCAGAGAATACTTAAGAATGAAGTTATCGGACCACATTTCTTCGACGGAAATTTGAACAGCGAAATGTACTGGGTCTGCTACTTGAGGACATTTCTCTTCAAATCAAAATGACTATATTCTTTTTACATCTCGCGAATTATGGAGGTGTCAGTAATTTCCTCAATAAACAGTATCCAAATCGATGGATAGGTCGTTGTGGTCCCATTGCTTGGCCACCACAATCTCCAGATCTCAACCCACTGGACTTTTTCATATAGGTACATGTGAAGGCACTTAATTCAATGGGAAAGCCTAATAATAGGAGCAACTCTTCCAGGAGATTCATGGAGCGTTTTATGAGATGAAAAACATTACGGAAAACTACGAGGAACGAGAGTTCCGACGGTAGATTGACTTATGCATTGCGTGAGACGGTGGTCACATTGGACAGAGTTAATAATTTCACTGCCATTACGCTTTTATAAAATTAACCACATTTTTTCCTAACCTCTCTAGCGTTTTACTTTAGCTTCAAAGCACGATATTCCAAGAACCAATACGAATTCGTAAAAAGTGAATATATTCATTTTGCTTAAAATTAGTCATGTAATTCATATACGAAGTCTCTCTGATAACTCGGCGGCCACGCTGTATTCAAAACACTTCCTAAAATGGATTTGTGGATGATTATGTTGCATAAGCGGTTACAAATACGGTTTTTACATCCGTTTTAGTTTGTTTCAGATTTATCAACCTCAGAAATAGTTTTAAGAGTTACACATATGCTGTTATTTTATAGTAATATTTCACAAAAATATATTTACTGATTTCACACCTGACGTTAATGGCATTTAGTGTGATGTAAATATTTAAATTTACAGCGTGGTGGGATGGAGGATAGGATCGGAAGGGTCAAAGTTCTGAGAAGGAAATATCTCCTGTATTAGGGTTTTATATTGTCACTATGTGTGTATGAGAAAGGTAGTATTATTATGTTTATTGTTCACTATTAGACCAGTCTTGTCTTCGCTTTATTTAAAGTTGAAGTTTTTACGTTTTTTATCATTTTTGTGATTTTAATCTTGCTTGTGGTTTATCACATTGTCACAGTAAAATATTGCCCTTAAACTTGATTCCCAAACTTAATATTGTTTTAACTTTGGTCCAGGAAGGTTGACAACATTTAGTTTTATCTTGATTATAAACCTTAATACATGCTAATATCCTTGAAGTAGATTAAATTTGCAATTTTCTAATCATAATTAAAAACAGAATTATAATTATTTCCTTGGTTAACAAACAAGATCAAGAACATTATGTATGGTAGCTAAAGAGTTTTAGCGTAAATGCTACAAATTGGATTATTTTGTGAAAGTTGCAAATTCACAAATGAGGATGTACAGCAGGATGTGCTCAACTGATTTTATCAACTTTCAGAATAATTTTAACGTGGTAATTATTTAATTTTTTGATGGCAATAAGAAACGTTGCTATAGTGCCTATTATTTGATATTTTACTCATTATGTAGATTTAACTAATTTACAAATAAAATATATATTGATTACTAAATATAATAAACCGTTGCATAATTTATAAAATATATATTGGATAACATTTTAGTATTCATCTATATTCATGAACATATTTACAAAAATCCTGTTTTTATTTATTTTTTATGCTTAGTTTTTTAACAATTTTTATAATAATTTACTATTCTTGATATGTCAGTATATGAATTTATGAAGATTAAAATTTCTTTTTTTTTTTGACGTGAAATTTATCTATTGATACCCAAGCTTAAAGTGGCATATCTTCATTACTATTACCATTAGAAAGTTTTCCAAGCATAGAGCAATCAATTTGATTATAAGAAAATGTAATCATTTGTCACGGTTTACTATGTATAATATTAAGAAAAAATGAGGTCGTTTCACTACAATACAGACTTAAAACATTCCTTACGACCTTCTACAAGAATTGGTATGTAGTTTATTTGCTTACTTGCATATGTACGCCTCGTTGCGTACGCAACTGTTATTACGGAATAATGAGTAAACAAATACTATGGGTTGTTTGAGTTTGTTTTCTTTATACATAGGAAAATATTGGAATTACAATTCCAAGTTGATTTTTACTGGTTCAGATCAATAACAATTCGTGCGTTCCCCTTTCGAATGTCCAAAAATTTTACTTGAAATGTTCTCCGGGCGTTCAGAAAATATTACCTTTTCTTAAATCCTAGTATAGTATTTATACCTATATCATTGTTCACTTAAATGTAGAAAGTTCACGGGATTGAATATTCTCATTATTTTAAATTCCGTATAAACTAATACAAATAACATAATAAAATACAAACCGCTTCCAATAATTTTTTTTTATTAATTGCATTGAAAGTTCAACAAAAGTTCACCGCTAACCACACCTTAGATTTAACCCTAAGACCACCTCATTTCAATCAATAGTCCATTGATTTAATTACCTATTTCCTTATTGAATTTTAAAATTCATTGTCCAATTGAGTAGTTAATGGGGATTCATATGAAAATGATCTTATCTCTTTATTTTAATTATCGGTTTCCTTATTCAGTTTTAAAATCGCATTGTACATAGATTGTTTGTTGTAGGTATGATTACAAAAGTACCCCATTCATTATTCAATTAAATGTAAATATATATTTCTCACTCCATAAATGTAGGGATGATATAAGTATTTCAATATTACGAAAATAAATTAGTTCTTCGGAAATATTGTAAGCCCAGCAACGTTATTGAAAAACATTCGTGTATTTTTTGTTACATGTGTACGATTAGAACCTATATTATGGAAATGATAGAATCAAAACGTTGGAAACCCTTTACTCCTTATTCTGGATACAAGTTCAACTTAAAAGCAAAGAACAAAAAACTCAACTTTTCGATGTATTTGCATACACAAGAACTGCCCAGGAGCGATTGTTACTGATGAAGTAAAATATAAAGTCGTAAGTGAGAAAAACTACAACTGTCTTCCAGGTATTGCAAAAAAATAAGTTCAAAAGTGTTTATATAACGCCAAAAAAAAAAGGACAAGAGACAAGGTTACACCAGTATCGCACATGTATCGTCAAGAGATGATGGTTGCTTGAAATATAGACTTTGATTTCGTTACAAATATCCCACAGTTTATCTCAGTGAAACATGTCTTGTATAATGAGCGACATAAATCACTAGCCATCAGATTGCTTCTGAAAAAACGAGAAGATATGGAGGTTCGAAAGAGAACAAATATCATTCCTGCCGTATAAGCCCTGTTAGGGAAAAAAAGGTGACGTATAAACAACTTTTCTCTTTATTAAAAACATTGGGAATATTTTTTTGCCATAAAAATGTATGATCGATTTGAAGTTGTCGCACATAATGCTATAGAAGAAGTTTTCCGGCTACAGTTATCAAAAAGATGTGATTTTTAGGTCTAACAAACTTGTACAAGGAAAGCGAAGAAATAAGGAGAGACATAAGGAGGTGTGCTGCATTCGTTCATCTGCCAAATATGTGGAAGGTTAACTCATAACTGAAGCATGTCTGTAACAGGGAAAAAAGCAAAAGGAAAAATTAACAGATTTAAATCAACCTACTAAGGTCCAATCATCAACTGTTACATTTTTGTGTCTGTCTAAGTCAGCCTCTTTTTAGCCATCGCTGGTGTTAGTCTTGGCTTCTTAATTGCCCTGCTGTTTATTTATTCAGCTGTTGTTACTTTTCTCATATTTATTCAGTTTCGAAATCATGTGAAAAGTTTCTCTCTCTCTCTCTCTCTTATATATATATATATATATATATATATATATATATATATATATATATATACAGGGACCGCCATAAAGTTGGACACATATGGGAAAAAATTTTATTATTGTAATTTCTGCTGTTCGCTTCTGCATGTCTGACAACCAAAAAATCCATTGTGACATTTGTCACGTGACCATAGATTTGGCGGGAATTTTGAAAAATGTTAACTGTGATGCCGAAAAATGGGTCAAATTGACAAGATATCGAAAAATTGTATTAAGAAAATGTATTTAGAATGCAACAAATGCAAATGCAGAAAAAAATACCATTTATTCCCCTCTGCTTTTATTACGAAACATCATAAAATCTTGTTTTACCTGGAAATAGTTTTAATAATATAAATTACATAATTTTAGGTCAAAATTAATCAAATATTTGTATAATAGACAATTTGTGAGAGGAAAATTTAAAAAATACGATTTAGCTACGTCACTGGTTGTATATTGAAGCGCATGAGCTGGTCTAATATTTTTAACCGGTAAATAAAATGTAAACGAACTAATATTTGTAATTAAAACTTCCCGATCGTAAATATGTGGAAGTAAAAAATAACCATTGAGTAACAATATTTAGAAAGTAGTAAAAGTACATTACCGGATGCTTTGCTAGTAATAAATAATTATAGTAAGTCGTTTGTAAACAAAGCAATAAATTAACACATTTTAAAATGTCATTTAATTGTTTCTAAGCCAATAACCATGTTTCTTCCGATGGCATGACTCAATAATTTATGCGAAAGTTTACAGTGACAAATTAAAAAGTACCATTCTAGGTTCTGTCATGAGAAGATCTTAAAACGTTTTATTGTAAGTAGTAACCATTGCTGATAATGTTTTTTATCTCCCGTCGTCATCGAACAAAGGCAATTTAAAACAATATTGGGGAATTTGACATAGTAAAGATAAATTTTGCAGGCTATTCCGCCATTCGTGTTAATAATCTAATTTTTCCGAAAGCGTGATTAAAATGCAAAAATTTCGCCGCTAATACAGTCGAATTAGTATTATAAAACCCTCTTTATTACCTTACGCATTTCATTTTTCACTAATCTATTAAAAATAACTTCCTATAACCTTAACAACGTATACAGTGATTAATGTCAATGCAAGTGTCACATTAATAAATAAATAAACTTTGACAAATCCTTTTGACATTTTTACTCATTGATTCCGGTTACGCAAAAAATATTGTATGTACCTCAAAATAAAGTTATTTTTTAAGGCTTTGTGGTTTATTTGGTTCGGCAACGAAACGTCGTCTTAAAAAATCCACTTTATACATAAACTACTATTTTATGTACGTATACCGTTACTTTGAATACTATTGAAATTGGCTAATTGTTTTCTCGTTATAGGGAAAATTTTTTGATGAAACAGAGATCCAATTAAATTAACGCATTTGCAGTCACGAATACAAAATAAAATGAGATTAACATTACACTGATAACCGTCCAGTAGTTACTAGATTTGTTGAGAATTTAGATTACTAGGCGATTAAGCTTTAGCTTGTGAACATTTTGACAGATCATAGTTTGCAAAAAAATTTTTATGGTATATCCCTCAAACACTGATACACATAATTGTACTACAAATTCCTTTGCAGTGTTATTTCGTTAATTATCAGTGGTATTTTTATGTTTTTTTTTTGCCAGAATTTAAAAGCTGAAAAGATTTGATTGATCCAAATTTTCTGGAACAAATAGTTCTGAATATCATTCATTTTTGGAAAATTAATGGATAACTCTTATAAATTATTTTCGTAAAATTATTTATATATATATATATATATATATATATATATATATATATATATATATATATATATATATATATATATATATATATATATATATATATATATATATACAGGGTTTTCCACGTAGGCGTTCGTTAGAAGTTTATGTGGTTAGAAACAATTTAGAAATCTGAATTTTTGGACTTAAGGGTTATTTAAGATTCTCTTTCATTCTAAAATATTTTCAAGGTCATGTTACTTCCGGTTATACCGGAAGTCGCCACTAACTTCTTATTTTAAATGGAACACCCTGTATATTATTTTATGTTTGGATTCTTAACAAATTTTAGGATGTCTTATAAGGGTTTCCTATACCTTTTTCAACTATTTCTTAGATATCTTGATTTTTCAAAAATTTTGAAAGATGTAACCCTATTTTCAACACTGCTTGTCTTACTTATTTTGACTGATGGAAAGTGCTTCTGGAGTAGACAGAAGCATAAGAACTATACTTTTGAAATACTCATTGACAATTGATTTATTGCGTGTTCAAAATTTGATGAACTATTAAACAATTTTCAAAGTTGAAAAACTTTGTTAATTCAAATGTGACACCCTGTATATTATTTGATGAATAGATGCAGCATTTAGTTATGCATCGTTTGGCTATAACATTACCTATACCTATTATCGACAATTTTCTTGTTAATTAATATTTACTACTTTAATGTGATTTTGACAGAAACTGAAATGTTTTTCAAAAATGAAATGAACTTAATTGAAACTACACAACTTCTATTTCATTAAAACAATGAAATAAAACAAGAAGATAACAAAATTGAGAGCATAATAACAAATGAAAACATAAAACAATTATTTGAACATAACTAGAAGAAAAGTGATAAAAAGATAAAATGATATAAAATGATTTATATCAAAGTTGCGTTTTTTAATTGAACCCCTGTATATTATTGCATATGCGGATCCTTTGTCAACTCTAGTACGACTTTATGGATCACATAGTACCTAAAGCGAAACTTTTAGCCGCAATTCGTCATTTTACAAAATGTAGATGTCTGAAAAAACTAAATATCGCTGTGATCACAAAGGCCATGACTGCGATGTTACTAGACATGAAAATGTACTAGCGTAAACCGAATGGTCAAATTCGAATTCTTCTTGTGTTTAGAGAAATTACTTGGTCAATTTGGAGCATTTCAATCAATTATAACTTGATTTTTCAAATGGAACGGCCATTTTTTCATTTTGCATCAAATGCGGATTTTTACCTTTCCAACGATATAAATTAGTCGGTATCTATCTTCGGTAGATTTCTTTTAATTTTCAATTTCTGATTTATTTGCTGTATTTTTCAATTTTATTGTATTATCTAGTAACCCGTGGAAAATAAACAAAAACTATTCACATTATAAAACATTATTTATTAAGTAAAAATACATAAACGCAAAAACAAAATATATACAGGGTGTCCAGAAAGGCGTGGTCAAAACTGCTAGGACGTATATAGGGGCTCAAAATAACCCTTGTCTTCATTTGAATTTTTCCTATCTGTCATCGTTATGTAGTTATCGGCCTTCAAAGTCAAAAGTTAAAATTGAATTTCAACGATAATTTTAAATTGCTTCTTCCATTAATATGAAATTTAAACACCTAACTACCTCATAGAAAGGCATTTTTGATACTTAACTGGAATTCATTGTACCATTATTGTACAGGTAAAGTCAAAATTAAGTTTCGAACGGTTTCGAAAATACTATTTTATTTAAAACGTAAATTCTAAATAAAAAAACAATCTGTAAACATTTTGTAAGTGACGTTTCCCTGTTGTTATGGAAAGGACTGTCGTTGTTGATTGTTGATGTAAATCGGTTAATAAAAACTGAAAAAACTGTAGTAGAGATTTGGAGTCATTTACTAATAAGGAGTGTGCATACATACATTTAATGTATGGTTTGTCAGAAGGAAATGCTTCTTTAGCACTTCGACTTTATGCCAATCGCTTTCCTAATAGGAGGCTTCCAAATCGTAGAACTTTTATAAGACTTCATATGAATTTACGAGAAACAGGTAATTGATATCACAATTATATCTCCCTTACTTTACAGTGTACTTCGCAGGATCATTTAAAACCAAGCCCCATTTCACATAATGGAAGGGCTAGGCAAGTGCGAACAGTTCGTGCTGAGGAACGGGTACTGGAAATAGTGGAAGCAGATCCTACAAAAAGCACTAGACGCATTACTATGGAAACGAATATTTCAAAATCTACAGTTCACAATATCCTGCGAGAGCAATTATTATATCCCTATCATCTTCAAGAAGTGCACGCAATGTCTGAAACGGATTACCCTCCTCGCGTAGCATTTTCGAGGTAGTTTTTGGAAAAACAAGAATTTATTAGCAAGGTACTTTTTTACTGATGAAGCCGGATTCACACGGAATGGAATTATTAATTCTCATAATTTCCATATCTGGAGCGATGAGAATCCACACGCCATCATACAAACAAAACATCAAAACAGATTTTTAATAAACATGTGAATGGGGATAATTAATACCAACTTAGTAGGCCCGTATGTAATTGTGAAACGTTCACAGGAGCAAAATATCGCATTTGTTTAGAACATCTGAATTTGTTCCTGGAAGATGTGCAGTTGAACACTAGACACGGCATGTGGCTTATGCATGATGGTGCCCCCCTCCCCACTTTAGTAGAAATGCGAAAGAATATGTAAATGACGCATTTCCAGATCAATAGATAGGCCACCTCGGTCTCCCGACCTTAATCCTTTAGATTTTTTCTTGTGGGGCCACCTGAAAGGATTGGTATATTCAACAACTGTTAATAGCAGAGAAGAACTTTTAGACAGGGTATTAACAAAATGTGACGTTATTAGAAATGATCCAAACATTCTGTTTCGAGTACAGCAGCATACCTTTAATTTTAGAATATGTGTAATGAAAGGAGGTGCTCATATTGAACAATTTTCTTAGACATTTAGTGCAATCCCAGTTATTTTGCGTTGCTTTTATTGTGTTGTTTATAATAATGTTGAAGACATTAGTTAACCGCTTTAGTGCAATTTTGCAATAAGTATACCTAACTCAAAAATGCAAGTGTTCAGAGAAGCAGTTTATTATTTCAATATTTTTCGTTTCGTATTCATTTTCAAATTCTAATGAACTTAGCAGAATGATAGTAAATCTGTTTGTTTGACTTAATTCGCAATTTACATGGATTAACTAAAATGCATTTTCTCGAAAACGTAAGAGATATCGATTTCGCACAAGAGTACCTTTTTATTGCTAAAGGATAGGGAATGAAACTACTATAGTAAAATTCCAAAATTGTCAATGCTGTCAAAAATTGTGTTAATTTAGAATCTTAATTTTGGCTTTACTTGTTCAATAAAGGTACAATTAAATTACAGTTAAGTGTCAAAATGCCTTTCTATGAGGTAGTTAGGGTGTCTAAATTTCATGGTAATAAATCAAGCGGTTTAAAATTATCATTGAAATTCAATTTTAACCTCTGACTTTGAAGGCCGATAACTCCATAACGAAGACAGATAGGAAACAAATTCAAATGGAGACCAGGGTTATTTTGAGCCCTTCTATTATATACGTGCTAGCAGTTTTGATTTTTATAGAACTCCTCTGAAGGCGACTATGCAAAAGGAACCTTTATAAGTAGCTCTACAGTACCTTTTCCTTCGTGTGTAGAAAAAAAATCGAGTTGATATATCTATAAATAAAAGAGGGATTTGTCAAAGTCAAAAGATATTGTTTTCGACATACACATGCGGCTAAAATCTCGCCTTAACGTACAATTAATTGTAGAAATTGGTTTAAAACTAATATTCCGGAGGGCAATTCCAAGTAATATTTCCAAAATAAAAAATTAAGAGAAGTGCTAAACACAGGTATTTTTTATTTTGAACATTCTGAATTCTTAGAAAAAGTTATTTTTTCATAGTTGCCAGCAGTGTTGTGATTTATTTTCCAATATAGCTGTTAGAAACGTAGAATTATGTTCAGTGCTTCTTTCTCAAGGCCAAATTGTGTGGAACTGTACAGGTAAGTTTTTTGTTTTTTATTTTACTTAATATGTTTTTAGGGATGGTTAATGTGTTAAATTGTATGCAAATAACTATGTTTTATGTATTTTGTAAGGTTTCAAAACATAACATTATTCACAAAAACATATTTTTTGCATTTTCACTCAGAAATTTATAATCGATTCGTTTTTGTCATTATACTTTTAAAATACATAAACACAAATTATTTTAATTATACTTAAATTGAAATGTGTAATATCAATCACATTTGTTTTCTTGTTTCCAAGATCATTCATTGTCCCTGCATTGGCTCAACTGCTGCAGAGAAGAAGAAGGGAAATGTTTGAAAAATGATGGGAGGTTTGAAGAATATACAAAGAAAAATAAAGCTGAGGTGAAAATATATCATGACAAAATGAAATCAGAGTTATCAAAGCTTCCAAAACTAAACAAGCAGAATTGAAAAGAGAAAGAAAAGAAATGGTTAAAAGTTAAAGTTGTGACCTAAGTTCTTGATTCACTGCTTGCAAAACGGTCACAAGCTAAATCATTCCTTGAGCAACGTGAATGAGTAATTTGACAAAAGTATGGCAATCATTCAGGTCGACTTCAGGTCGACTTCTTAGAGAACTATAAGGAGGGGATATCTCAAGATGAAAGATGAAGTGCCCATTGGGCGTAATCTCAGGTATCTTTTTTCACAGTGGCTGTATGGCACTCAGGTGTTATTAGCCCTAAAGTGATAGTTTCAGATTCATTTAAAAGAAGTTGTGGCACCATATCACGATAGAATACTTGAAGATGGACCAACATCACAGTTTAAAAAGACAAATTTATTACCAGGGACAACGATACTGCAAGAAAAACGCAACATTAAAATCAACTGTAACTACTTTACGATATCACATGGCAAAGGATCGGTAGACGCAATAGGTGGTTCGCTGAAACGATTGGTATGGGATGCAGTGAAAAAGAAAAAATGAATTTTGGTAACCAAATTGGGAATGCTCCCGTGCTCCCGCTGTTGATGGCATAATGTAGTTTCATTATTTGAGTGCAGACAATGGTGAGACAAAAGTATCCCAACTTACTGATCAGTCCATCATTCCAGATGATATATCTTTTGCACCATTGGCAGATACACAATCTGTAGGGTATGAAGTTGAATATGACAATGAATATTATCTCGGAGAAATAAAAAATATTGTACGCAGTGAGTATCTTGTTAGGTCAATGATCAAATCAAGAAAATTTTGGAAGTTGACAAATAAAGCTGATGAAGTATTTTACCATTTGATTATGAAGCTTAGACCTCCCCATGTTGTTAATGCTCGTGGTTGTTTTAAGTTTCAGGAACTGTCATAATGCGATGTGATTTATCACTTGTTTCAAGAACAGATTTCATTAAAAATATTTTTTTTTCGCTTCAGCTTTGAAGTAATTAGATTGTAACATCAGTCACGCAAAAAAAATGTAACAACTTAAATTGTCAAAATTTTTACTATTATTTTGGTCTACATTTTCTTATTGATATAGTTACGTAATTTGTTATATTTTTAAATAATGTCAAAATGTAATATCAATCACGATCGAATTGCTTCGGAAACAAACAAACAAATGAGCATAGAAATTTAATTTTATTTCAATTAGTATAAGAGATTTATTACTCTGCAGTAACCTGTATCAATGCTTTTTATGAAAATTACCTTTTAGATTGTAATATTGAATTATATGTATATTAAGCTACGCGTGCGCGGAAAAGGAAACGTTAACAAAGGCGCGAAGGTTCAGCTCGGTGATTGAGTGAACGTGGATCAATCTTTTAAAGCACAAGCATGTGAGTCATTCGTAAACAATTAGAAATATCAGCCATTAAAGTGTTACAGTGAACTCAAACACTTTAAAAATTAAAGTCATAAAATTTCGTAAGTGCGGTATTTATATTAGTGAGTGCTGTTTCTCCTAGAGAAGTAAACGGCTTTTATTTGTTTGAAGTGGGAATCGCATCCAGGCAACGATACAGTAGTGGCCACCCTGCATATGACGGATTTGCTTAAGCGAAGAAAGAAAACCGCGAGCTTTTAATGCTTAATAATTAAAAAGGTGACAATAATTAATTAAACGTGTCTCCATTATTAAATTGAATTGATATCCAGAGGATTATTACGTCAGCTTTCGATTGCATGTTAGTAGTAGCTTTAAACCAGCGTGTCCTTGGTTCACACATCTTGGTTTTCTTTGTATTGAGGATTTAAAATTGTTTTGTCTTTGGTTTTGACTAAATGTATCAAAGTTTTATGGTTATCATAAAATCATTACAACACCCCAGAGGTGCTGTAGAGATAAGAGTTTTCTCACTGTGCTGAGTTATAGTCGAGGCATATAAAGAATTAATTAACGGTCATTTCAATGAAAAATTAGAAAGATCAATTTAACAAATAATCATTCAATAAGTAAAATAGCAGGCCCGTCGAACTAAGTATGATTACAATATTTTGTTGTAAGCTGTTACCAATGCCCAGAGCCATGAGTTTTTCCGATTTTTTTTAATGTGCTTAAAAACTGCTGTAGATTTAATAATTATTTTACAAAGTTTGAAATACAAGATCAATTACTTTACCTTGAATTATAGGTCGATAGCACTTGTCTAAAATTAAAATAAAGAAAACAGCTGGCTACATTTCAAAAACAGATTTTACCATCCCTTTTAATACGGTGATGGTGCTTTAGGCACTCGTATTCTTAAATACAGTATTCGCCAAAATAAACAAGTTAATTAATTTTTGTTAAATTTTGTAATTTAACTGTGTGATGATTCCGCCCTCAACAAAATAGGGACCTATTATACCGTGCCCTGATGCAGCACCCCAATTTGTGACTCGAGCACTGTGAAGTGGTTTTTACAATGAAGTCAGGACGTTCAAATCAAAGAAATCGAGTTGTTTGTCTATTGATATAGCCATTTAGGTGAACATGACTTTCGTCTGAAAACCATGCAGTTTTCTAGAAATCTGTATCTTCGTATAGTAGGCTCAACATTCGTCCACAATAGGCTTTTCTTGAACGTGTGTCCACAGCGTTCAGTCG
Source organism: Vesta saturnalis (assembly GCA_036346205.1). Taxonomy (NCBI): domain Eukaryota; kingdom Metazoa; phylum Arthropoda; class Insecta; order Coleoptera; family Lampyridae; genus Vesta; species Vesta saturnalis. The sequence goes on from JARFJB010001424.1 coordinate 404,295, forward strand.
TTGTCCAGTTTGAATACGATATGAATAACCACCATTGTCTTTGAACATTCTACGTGTGGATGTTTCACTGATGCTTAATTTATACGCAGTTCGTCTTCTTTGTAGAGACTTCAAAACCTGGTCAAGAACCCATTTTTCATTATCGCTGGTACAAACTGTTCTTCGACGACCTGAAAAACCCTTAACAATTGCTAAGATTACGCTTTTACTGGGTGCAGATTTATTAAATTGCTCCCGAAACTTGTTTCAAACTTGGGCTATTACCCCGTCCACTCCCGCATGAACGGAAATAACGTTAAACTATAAATACCCTTTCCTCAGATGTCAGAACCACTTTCAGAACGATTTTAACACGAGCGTAATATTATTATGACAGTTAATGACAAACAAGCCAAACTTAACAAACAGGTATTGCCCAAACCATTCCATGGCCCTTTATAGTTTATTTTGGCAAATACAAGTAGGTAATTTCAAAACCGAACGCATGTACAGGGTGAGTCAACCATGGAGTAAAGTTCATTATCTCATTCATTTCGAGAATTACGCAAAAACGTTAAATATAAAAGTTTTAGATAATATTAAGGTGCATAGTTCAAAATAATTTTGACTATACAGTGGTTCAAAAATTGACAGTACCGCCATTGTTTTTGAAGATGGAATACACATATTTGGTGCAAACGTTCTATGAGGATGGCAAAAAGATATAAAAGTTAAAATAGTCGGTATGTATAAATTTATTTTGAACGCCCTGTAGTATCTAACTCAAATTTATTTACATATATCTTTTTGCCATCCTCATAAAACGTTTGTACCAAATATGAGTATTCCATCTTCAAACAATGGCGGCACTGTCAATTTTTATAAGAGTGAAAAGTAATTATTTTCTAAAAAATTAAAATATTAGAAAAACTGGTAGGTTTGACATTATTAACAAAAAGTTATAGAATTTCATGTAGAATCTAAAAATAAATGAAAAATATGGTGTTCCATTAAAGAAAACGTATGTTATACTCGCCACGCTTTTTTGAACCACCCTGTATACTCAAAACTATGCACCTTAATATTCTCTAAAACTTTTATATTTAACGGTTTTGCGTAATTCTCGAAACAAATGAGATAATGAACTTTACTCTATGGTTGACTCACCCTGTACTTTACACGTTTACTCTTGAACCCTTTAATACAAAAAATTAAAGTAATAAAAATGTTTGGTGTACAACAGGGTTCAACATCTCTTTCTGTACCGCAATGGTGCATTACGAGCTCGTCTTATTAGAGATTATGTAATTTCAAAACGGGGTAGGGTCACAGTTCTAAATTATGTTTTTAGCTTCAATTTTAGTCAAAGCACAAACTACTTTTTGGTAATTATGAAAAAATCCGTAACAGCAAAGTCGCCCTTAATGTTCGCCCCCTTAATTAATTCATTTATATTTTTGTATACGATAGGGTAAAGTACGTTCATTTATATGAAATTTGATGCATTGTTCAGTTTGTTCTCAAATCCCTTATTCTATTTGTAGTGCATCAATGAATTCAGTTGAGACTTATTATAGGTAATTTATTCTTTTTCTTTACTAATCATATGTTATTTAATGTTTGTTACTTATTTTTGAGTTAACACGTTGACTGTCCGTATTATAATATAACGTTAAACCGTGTCACGTCCACTAAAACCAAATAATAACCAGTCATTAGATTTTCCACTTATCGTTTTTCTTAGTTAGTTTTAGGTAAATTTTTAATTTTAAAATAGTTTTTGCCAATTTCAGACATGAGACATATATGGGTCACGGACGTACAGCAAGACAAACTCTCGTGACCCATATATGGTTCACGCTTATCCCTTCTTTTCAGTCATATGGGTCACACTCATATAAACTCATTTCCTAACCTGCACATAGGAATCTATATAATAATAAGTTTTTGTATCGTCGGGTCCTGGAAAGATACAGCCGGTTCAGTACATCTGCAAATCGTGACCCATATATGGTTCACGGACTCTGTGAATCAAAAGCGCGTGGTGATGATAAAAATTAGATAAAAATAAATGTTTTTAGGTTCGGTATAGATCTCTCCGTCTACTGAACTTAATAAAAGCTTATTCTGTGATAATCACACTAAAATACTGACAATAATTATAGTCGAACTTTTTTTAATAGGTTCTACCGACATCGTTGTACGTAAATATTCAGTACCTTAATGAAAATAAAACCTTTTACAGTATACATAATAGTCACAAGGCGTAAAAAACAGTATTATATAGGGCACGTTTAAAATTTAATTAGTTCCTTAGTTTTCCATTTCATTCCTATATAAAAAAGTCTACCAGTTCTTGGTTTACAAGAAAGAGTTATATACACTAAATCCCATTATTCCGTCGTCATAAATAGTGATGATATAATAGATTTGCAATACAAACTTATGAGTATGACTATTGCAGTAATCCGTGACGATGATAATTTAAATAAAGCTTATATATGTTTGAGACGCAATTGTCAACATTTGATTAAATTTGAATCAATTATGCTTATTTTTACGCAATTTAATTTGGTTTTTATTTATGTATACGTAAGTGTTTATAAATAGCGATAACTTATTTATTGAATTTCTTTTCATTTGTTTTTAAAATTAGGACAAATTGATATTATCCCCATACCTTGAAAACGGGATTCTTTTCACATTCGACTGAGGTCACGGTTTAGATTTTCTTAACAAGTATTGTTCCTGTTTTAATAATACACAATTCTGGTTCAACAAGAGTCAGTACCATTTTTCTAATTTTGTTATTTTTGAAGATAGAGGCGATCAAATTAGTGAAGTTGTGTAATGTTTTCCGCTGATTTTAAGAGTCTCAAAAAAGTAAATTTTTTAACGGAACATTCTGTATATTGTGGTATCAGATGGAAGCTTATTAGATTTTCTACAAAGTAGTCATCTACACAATTTAAGAATTTGAAATAACCGAGATATGTGAATATTTGTATTTTAGTCTAGTCAGTCATGAGCAAATTAATTACCAAAATATTTATTGTGGTATTAAATAATAAAAACAAGTGAAATACTTAACTATTACAAATATTTATATATATATATATATATATATATATATATATATATATACACACTCCTGGATGTTCGATTTCTGTAAAACGAATTAATTCACTATAATGTATAAATGACTTTAGTTTTGAGTGACAACGGCCTTCCTCCTCATTGAGATATACATGGCGTCGAGATGCAAAGAAATTAATCGATCGTAGGAACCTTGAAAGTAGGTGAATTTGAAGGGCACTTAGGTCTAAGAATTTTTTATGATATGAACATTTTTCGAAAAGTCTATAGTTTTCGAGATATTTTAATTTCAATATAATTTATAATGAGAAATATTGTAACAACTTTTTTAAATCGAATTTAAGACATTTTCATCAGATCTTTTTCAACTCTTTCTAAAATTTCTTCTTCAACCTCTGCTGTTCTAATAGTACGTTTCGTCCATAATCAACCGTAGCAGAAGCAAAACTACCGGTTGCTCGAACACGCCTTTCAACAGCGGCAAATGTTTGATGGTTTGGAACGCGTCTATTTGGAAATATTTCTTGGTATACTCTGACTGATTCTCGACCATTTTCTTGACAATAATCATAAACTAATGTCATATCGGTCATTTCTGCCTTGTTGTAGAGTACGGCCATAGCGAAAATTGAAGAAGGAAGTTAAAATAACAATAGAGATTTGTCAGACTGAATTGTTTGACAATACTCTTTTGACAATACTTTTGACAATGTTTAGTCGTTGCGATGATGAATTTTAGTACGCAATGAAACATTTAAATTCGATTATCAGGAATAAGAATTTCTGACTAGAAATCTGATATACCGAGGCAGAAAAGGTTATGAAGCAGTTATGCTCTAACTGATGTTATAGCAAATAAATCTTCCAAAAGAGAATACCTTGTAATTTTAAACTATATACAACTGTCCAACGATTCATAAAAGTCCTAAGAATAAAATACATGGTGAGGATCAAGGAATATATGAGATTCCATGTAATGGTTGTCATGGATCTTACATCGGACAAACGAATAGGAAACTGAGCATAAGAGCACAAGAACACAAATTAGCCATTAAACAACATGCTGCTTCCAACTCTTTAGCAACACATCACCCTGAAACTGGATACGATGTTGATTGATTCTACCAAATTAAATTAATTGCATCAGCATATAGGTTACAAGAAAGGATTATTAGAGAAGCCATTGAAATTGAGAAAGGTCCCTTGGCTTTAAACAAGCGTAATGATGGTTCTATAATATCACCAATGTGGAAACCTGTAATACGACAAATTATACCAAATAATAACAATAAACATCTAACACTATCCAACATCCTCTAAACCCTTTTTGCTTTTGTGTTGCTTTTGATCACTTTATTAGTGATTTGTTGAATTACATCTAAAGGATACCCATTTTGTTGTAGTATGTTAGATAGATTAATAAGTTCTTTGTTTCTAAATTTGCCATCTGTTAATCCAACACCTCTAAACCCTTTCCAAACCAGTACCTTAAATATAGTACCCACAACCCGCAGCAGGACACAAATATTAAGATCTAGTGCTAATCAAGTGACTTGACATATATGTCAATCAATATTATTCTATAATCTTGATAAAGGTAGTTAAGACAAACTACCGAAACAGGATTATTTATAATGAAGTATTACTTTAACACACGAGTTTACATCGTGGAAATGTCATCACATTCAAATATTATTATATGTTAAATCGATGTTCCGGGCACTGGTCTGCGTTGGTATTGATGGTGTAGTAGTCTCAACAAGACTGTTAGCTCGACCTTTCGGCAAGATCCACTTGCCATCTTCAGGACACGTTTAATCTCGGCTATGCTTTCGTTACTCGTATAGAACTCATCTGTTCAGGTAGAGGTTCCGTTTTATATCGCTGGTTGCGTGCTTGACTTCGTGTGACATAAAATGGAACCTTTACCTGAACAGATCAATTCTATACGAGTAATGAAAGCAGTACAGTTAAATGTATCCTGAAGATGGCAAGTGGATCTTGCCGCAACGTCGATCTAACAGTCTTGTTGAGACTACTACATCATCAACACCGACGCGGACCAGTACCCGAAACATCGATTTAACACATGGAGGACGCGGGAATTTAAAATTCAACATATATATATATATATATATATATATATATATATATATATATATATAAATTGAAAATTCGAACCCATGTCCTCTCATTAACTAGACGAGTTCTCTACCAACTAAGCTACAGGCATCATGAATTCCATTCGATAGAAACTTAATATGTATATATGTAAAAGGGACATGATAAAATTAGGATTCTTCAATCTCAGAAAATGTATGGAAATAAAGGAAAATTAAAATCTACTGTAACCTAGGTGGTTACCGTAGATTTTAATTTTCCTTTCTTATTTCCATTTTATTTTCCGTGATTTGATTATTTCCCTTAGGGATTTGATTAAATCCCCAATTTCATCATTTCCCCTCGCCATATAGATTGTTAACAACAGGATATTTCATTAACATGCATGTGGTCCCATATCGTTAAGGTTGCACACACGACAAGTACGTAACTGATTGTTTAATAATAATTGGTATCAGCAAAATTTTAAATAGTAATCCTTGGACAATTTAATGAAACAGCATCCATGATTTTTTATAAATATAAAATTGAAAATTTGTTTTTCCTTTTCTATTATGAATTCAATGTTATGTGGATTATTTAAATGGTTTAGGAACGCCATTAATTCTTCTTCCCCAAAAGGCCAGGTAGCAAAATATTATCAACAGATCTAAACGAACGTTTTAGTTTCTTAGGTGCATTATTTAGAGCCTGTTCTTCGAAATGTTCCATAAAATAATTTGCAATCGATGGTGAAATGGGAGATCCCATAGCTACTCCATCTAACTGTTGATAGTACTCGCCATTAAGTAAGCATGTTGTAGTTAGACAATGTTTAAATAATTTGATCTCGTTGTGGTTGAAGTGTCGTTCTAATAGTTGTAAAGTGTCATTGATTTGTACTTTTGTGAACAAGGAATCCACGTCAAAACTAATTAACAAATCACCTGGGGTTAATGTTATTTGCCAATCAATTCAATAAAATGATCTGAATACTTCATAAAGGAATTGCTCGCACCAATGAAAGGTCGAAGTAGAGTATTTAGGTATTTAGATGATATTTTTGCTATCTGGCCTTATGGGGAACACAGGCTAATAGTGTTCCTAAACCATTTAAACATTCCACATACAAACATTAAATTTACAATAGAAAAAGAAATAGATGGTTGTCTTCCATTAATGTTTTAATTAAAAGAAAACCAGATTGAATCCTAACACATTCTGTATATCGTAAGCCAACTCGTACAAATCATTATATTAGTACTTCATCACACCATAATCCAGCAGAAAAGTTTAGTATGATACGAACTTTGCACAACCTGCCACAAAGATTTGTTATCCAGGTAAACTACAATATGAATTAAACCATCTTTCATAAATAATGGCTTCAATAAACAACAGATTAAAAAGTCATTTCAACCAAGACAAAACGACGTCTACGGATGCTAGATCTACAACTTCAAATAAATTTGCCATTTTACCTTTCCTTGCAAACACAATGAATAAAATTGGTAAAAAAAAAATAGCTTACAAAAGCAGTACTAAAATTCGAAATCTTCTGAATTCTGCTGAAGACTAAATACTACTACATACATGTGGTGTTTACGAAGTACCATGCTGTTGTAGTAAAGTCTACATTGGTGAAACTGGGAGAGGCATTAACACATTAACACCAGGTTAACAGAACGCAAAAGACTCGTACGGTTACTTTATACTAATAAGTCAGCAATTTGCTTAACATGCCTTAAAGACTCTGCACAATATCAAATTTGAAAACACAATAATTCTAGCTAACCATAGGAACTAGTATACAAGGAAGATTCGAGAAGCTATTGAAATTCTGAAACAGTCTAACACTTTGGACAGGGATAATGGATACTTGGGTGTTTTACAGTCTACAAGAATGATTTAATTTTAATTCTTTAGTTATCTTATTAATACTTGTCGTCTCGATGTTTACTTGTCAATCTTTGTCACCATTTTTCCCAAATAAAATGTTAATGATGAGGAAAATTCAGAATTTACATCGATTGTCATATGGTCGGATGAATTAATTTTTACACAAGTTGACATTTTCAACATTCACTATAATCATGCTAGGGTCGTAGAAAATCTATACGCCTTCACTAGACGTCTCCAGCAGCATCGACACCAAATTATTATTTGGGCTGACTTACTAGGCATGGGAGATCACGTTCTACCCCCTAGATTCAATGCAAATGACTTTTTGGAATTCTTAATTAATGCTTTTGACTGTGGAAAACATTTCTTTAGATATGTGATCAATCTTAGAGAATGGCTAAACGAACGCTTTCCAACGTGTTGGATGGATCGCGTACTTTTCTGTCCTGGTCAGCACATAGTCCTGATAAGCTTTATTCAAGGCCGACCCACCCATCTAACATAGCTTCAAGATAGAATAAATACTGCAATAAACGAAGTTACTCCACAACTGTTGGAAAGGAGTTAACAATTCTTAATTCCTATCGTACATTTATGGTTAGATGTGGGCGGAAGAAATTTTGAATACCTTTCATAATTGTATTTTGTTGATGTTGAATTTCTTCTTTAATATTTGAAATTTACCAACCTGTACCTACAACAGAGTACACCATTTTCCCATCACCCTGTATAAATTTAAATAATTGTTTGGCAGGCAAAGAAAAATAGAAGTATTGCATAACTCTATCAATGAATCTTTTTTTACCAAAATTGAGACTAGAAAATAAAACATTGTATGTGTCACGTAGGTGAAAACACTGTAATATTCATTTGTTCTTTTCCAAGCTTTAATTTACACATAATATAGGTACATAATTGTATTTCTGATTTCGTAACAAAAATGTTTTATGTTATGATAAATAAATCATGTTACATTCATTTATAAGTTTTTTGTTGGTTCTTTATATTGAATTGTGTTTCTTTAGAATTCAATTATGGTTTTAATTCTGGAATATTTCTTAACTTACTTATTCCATATTTAGACGTGTAAATTAAAAATTGTGTTAAAATCGTGAGTTTATAAATATTTTGTAAATTTTATACCTACTCATTGTATTACAAGAACATTTTTTTGGTGTTAGTGGTCAGTAATGTCATGGTTTTTGTCTAAAATAATTCTTAAAGCGTGTTTTTTTGTTAAAATAACCAAGTTTGACTAATAAAATAAAAGCGTATAATTGTAATACCTAGATCGTGTTCAGAATGAATTAACGTTTAATTTTTCTAATATGTCACAAGAAACGCATGTTTACTTTACGCAAACATTAATGTTGTAAGATCTTAAATATGGCACGTGATAATATTCAGAGAATCTTTAACAATATAACACTTGCAAGTTTCCGTGTGAATGACTTTCTTTAATTATTTCATCACTTACAACCTTGTTTGGAACACGCGACTCAATTATAAAACAATAAAATATAGTATGAAATTAGATTATGTAATTTATTTTTTTCTATAGCAATTGTTAAAGTGTGCTTTGAACAACCCAAATCAGTAGACTTAACAGCAAGGCTAGATAAAGTATTTTAATTTTTGTAATTTTTATTTATATAAATATAAAACTTATTTTTCATTTTTATTTGCAATATTGCAATTTACATTTCGAGAAATATTGAATTTTAAAACAGAACCTGTTTCATGTGAAAAACGTACAGAGGACGTAGAGTTACATGAACTTTCTATTCCATAGAGTATTTTCTTTGATACAATAATTTTTTTCGCTACTGGGTCTTTATATAAGTTACAGCGACGGAAGATGACTTCCATCCCCCTATACTACTGAGATTTTAAAACGTGACTAACTCAGTTAATATGTCTTTAATTTTTCGTTAAAAATTTGCTATAGGAAAAAATAGAATGTTATACACGACGATAAAATACAACTATCGAGTCGTGAAAAATTAATTCATTTGCTCCTTCGTCGCTCATGAATTAACATTTTTCACTCATCGATAAAATTGTATTGTATCGGCTTAGTATAACAAATTATTATTTATCTCGAACACATCCAAAAATGCGTAAATGGAAGCTTCGGAATTCTAAAATTGTATAACTGCAATTTAACACTTCAGTACCTATTTCCTACAGTTTTGAAACCATTTAACGCTTCTTACCTAATGGTAATTACTACTCGAGTACTAATTAACTGTATTTAATAGCGTATTAGCGAATTTAATCACGTTGATTCTATTGTAACCAATAGAGGATGGTTTACTTTAACCCAAATTTATGAAATGTACCATCAAAAATTATTTAGAAATAACGCGCTATAATTATAGAAGTACCAAACCAATTAGATCATAGCTTGATTAACATTTTTAAAGCATATTGTTGAAATTAAATTAACCATATAAAAGAACCAGTTTGGTCATCCTCATCATACATATTTGAGTTATAGCATTACAACCTTCTAATTACACAACTAGGTAAGTTTGTTTTTCACTTTCAATGTGAGAATACAGTTTATGTGTAAGATTGTACTATTCCTTAACGTTGTATATAAATCTAGCAGTAGAATGAAGGTGATTGCAACAATAATTCCCATGCATTCCTTTTGTAAGAGACTATAAGGAAAAAGGAAATGTGCAGCTAGCGATTTCTCTAAAAATTGGCTAAATCAATTCAATTAGATAATAAATATGTTAATATTTAAAATAGGTTATGATAATTAATGAGTTGTAATTTGCGTTAAATTATATAAACAAATCAAAAATGTAACACATTGTAAATTTTGTAAAAGTTCGCGTCAATTTATTGTATAAATTATATTTATTCAATTACGACTGTTTCTAGTTATATTCGAAATTCGTCATTTGGTTACTTCATGTTGAAAATAGTTGATCTCAAGTCTTAAAGGTGCAACCAAATATCAAATGTCACTTGACAATGACAATTAAGAAGTATAATTTGTAAAAAGAGTAATGAAACGAAACTGCAGTAGATAATTACTCTTTTAGATCCACCAGAATAATGTAGAGCCGTGGTCACAATTGGTTGTGTGGAAGATTTAGTAGTTTTGAGATCTTCAGTATATGATATTACTGATTACGTAATTGGTAACCCAAAATAAAATAAAATCATTGCTGAGTCACATTAAGCTAATTATGCAATAGGCCTGAAAATGTGTCAATGGTAATTTACCGGTCTAAAGTGTATCCGGCTTTCGGATTTTAGATAAAAATTTAATGTGATATTTATCAAGATAATCTTTTAAACCTTTTAAAGTGCAGGTTGCATCATTAATTGGCTTAGTCATATATTAAGAAATTTTTCGATCTTATTATCTATAGAGCTTGAACGTTACTCTGGGAGGAGCATCTATTTTACGCACTTTATCAAGTTCCTCAGCGCTTCAACATTATTTCTAAAATCTACTACTATAAAAACAGTTTAATCAGTAATTAAATAGTATATTAGAAACAAGTTTCATAAGACGCGTTTTTATCGCACGAGTCAAGTTTAGAAAACGACCCGCGCAGCGGGAGTTTTCTAATGGACTAATGCGATAAAGCGTCTTATGAAACGAGTTTTATACTATTTTTCTATTTTGCGTATTTGTGTTGAAAATTTTGAAAAATGTAAATTCCATTTGTCACCTTATTTCAAATTTTGAATGTAGGTTGGCAACAGTGGTATTTGTTTGTTTGAGTTCGATACAAATATAGGGTATTAAAACTATTATTTGTTACTAATTCATTTCAAATTACCTTATAAATATGTTCTCAATAGAAGTTGTATACTATATACATTATAATCGGAATAAAATTACACTATACTATGTAAACTTAATAATTTACACTCAAGTGAAGTTAACATGGTTAAATGAAGGTTATATTTTACGCAAAAGATGTAATCGGCTTAATCTGAAAGCATATTGACGCTTTATCTTGAAACACAATAAAAAGAGGAGCGTCCATATTCGGTTTTGGTCATCTTAATCATTGCAATACACTAATCAGGAATAATTCAATACAAAGGATATATACTTTTCAAATAAGAATAGGTTATGTTACATTTACGTTTACATACGTCAATAAAGAACTTCATTAGTTTACATACCAACATCAAGAAAAAAATGTTAGGTTACTAAACTTTAAAGTCAAACATTAAAACACCCGTTTGAGTGTCATAATGTATGTACATATTAAACACGCAAAATAGAAAAATACTTTTGCAATCGTTACCTGAAATACATAAACAAAAAGTGGTACCTCTATAACTAAATATATGAACTTTTTGTTTATGTATTTAATTTGACATTCTCAACAAATATTTTAAAATTTAATTTTTTCTAATTTTATATAAACGATTACAAAAATTTTGATCGCAACACGTATGCTGTCCCATTTTGATACTCGGTCTTATATTTTATCCTCAGCTACGCCTCGAGTTAAAAAGAACTGCCTCGCACCAAGAAATGTGGAAATAACGCGCTAATTGCGAAAATAAGTATTTTCTATTTTCGATAATGCTCTAAACGAGGATGCGGATGCGATCCTTAATTGCTGTTAGGTCTAACACTAATGTAGAGGCATGCGGGTGCGTGATACTGTATGAGAAATATTGTCGATTGTGGTATTTGTTGTGTGTGCAGAAATTATATTTAACGCATGATTAACAATGAAAATTACAAACAACCATAATTTCCAGTATCTTATGGTACGATTAATTAATTAATTAATATCATGTCACACATATTAAGAGCTCAACATGTTGGGCTGTACCTACGGTTTAGGAGAAAGACGTATTACTTACTAAGTCCACCTATGATATACGAGTGTTCAGCAGACGGTACCCTTCAATCACTGTATTCTTATAAGAGTGTACGCAACGTGGAGAGAAAGTAGGGGAGGGTCCTGTACCTTGATGCCATGTATTTTGATTGCTTACAAAATGCAGTAAAGTAACCAAAATAAATCTTTTTATCCCAATATACACTTTTAGATATATTTCATTATATGATAGCAGTAATTAAGGTAAATTCATTCTAACAAATTTATAAAAAAATTTTTAAAAAGTGAAAAGTTGCCCAAGGTACAACATGCCTTGAGCCAAGGACAAAAGGAAAATACCTAAAATAGAATTCAGCATTTACTATACAAAATAACATGAAAATAGATGGAATTTTAAATACTAAAATCTACACTATTTTGTACAATGAGAAATCAATGCCAAACGTAAAAATATTTCTTTGCCTTTCTGATAAGCCTGCGACTGTAGGCTGTGGCAGAGATAAAACGATGCTTTCTGTGCCAATAGCAAATATTTCTTCACTGTTTTTTACAAATTTGTTTGTAGAAAGGATTCTTTTTAAGTATTTTACTTGAAATTCATCAATTCCATTACTTATTATCTCGCCACTTAGAAATACGATTTTTTCCCACAATTTTCGTTAGCACATAATCGCCCTGTTTTAAAGAACTGCCATCAAATGCTTGCTCCTCAGACTCAAAAATCTCATCCGATATTTCTGAACTGCCTGAATCGGTCTCATAGATATCTTCTTCTTCAGATGATTCCACTTTTTGGCTGTAATGTTCCGAACTGCTTGCTTGCGTTTTGCTACCTCTTCTTTTCTTTGTTTTTCATTAAAAAGTCGGTCTATTTCGTCTTTCTCCGGGGTTTCAGTCAGAACCCTACTTGTTGTTTTTCACGATTAGTGACGTTCTTAGTACGACTCTTTGCTTTTGGATAGGACCGTAATTGTTCCGGAGTTGTGAATTCTGATATATTTGATTCCATTCTAAGTGCTTTATTATTTTGACTAGAAGGAATAGAACTTTTTTACTTATAGACGGCATTTGATTATCTCTAGAACCAGTAGGAACTAGACTTGTAGGCGGCACTGGATCAACTCTAAAACCCATAGGATTTTCTCGATCTGTGACTGATGAACAAAGGAATTCTTCATCACCAAAAATGTTTTGATCGACAGACCAAATTCCTGAGGCTCTGAACCCAGACAGAATATTATTTGGCGCGAACGCCAATGGATATGCTTTTCCGGATAATTCTGCTGCATTATATATTGTTATTGGTATTCCTGGGTGGTTCAAAAGTCATTTGTCACATGCATTATTGTAATATTGTTTATATGGACCAAAACTGCGCGGTCGAGGGCTGGAGCTTGTGACTTGTATGGGGTGGCAACGTCAATAATATTATTCCATTTTTGCCATTGTTACAGCTTCAAAGCTGCAATGACTTTCATGATTATCCAGTATTAATAATTTTTTACGGTCGAGACTTGGCTGTTCTTTTTAATGAAATGTCGCAACCATATAACAAACTTGTCAGAATTTGACCACCCAGATATATGTGCAGATCCAATTGAGCATAAATTGCTTAAAATTAACCCTGGGGAATATAAACATAGACGGTATGCTATTTCCTAGAGTATTGATACAGGCTATCATAGTTACGTTGGATCCCTTTTCTCCAGATGTCGCAGCTCCTACCTGTTTTTGTCCCTTGGGCGCAATTATCTTAGTCGTATTTTGCACAGTGCTGTTACCGATTTTGTCCATATTATATATATCCGCCGCAGTAAACCCATATTTAGAAATAACTTCTTTAGCTTAGTAAAAAAAATGCCGACATTATGTTTGTTAAAGCTCATGGCCCTGGACAGACTAGTAGCCTCCGGTTTTCTAAGACTTAGTAGTTTACTATGTCTACTCATGAATTCTCGAAACCACTGTTTTCCAGCTTTTTCATTGGTTATACAAGATTGTGGTATATTCTTGTTATTTGCTTTTGCAAACGAATAAGCCAAAGTTCTGAGCTGATTTCTGTGGAGACCGTAGTGCATTTTTGATGATGTAGTAAGATATTTTACCAGAACTGTCTCTGTCGGGAGAAAACACTTTTTTTACAGCACAGTTTTCATACGGCTTATAATTATTAACTACGTTCTCATCACGTTTTAAAAGTCGATGAAGAGTTGCCCTGGAAACATTGAACTTCTTACAGGCGTTCCGTTGGCTCATTCCACCTTTAACGACAGCAAAAGCACTTGAAACTTGCTCTTTAGCAGGCCCCTGTCTCTTTACCCCACTTTTACTTCTAGGCATCTGTAAATAAAAAATTAATCTTTATTATTATCTAGGTTTGTACCTTGGGCCATGGCTCAAGGCACTGACCCAAGGCCGGCCCAAGGTACGCCACAGTACGTTAAAACTTTCACAAAGTCACCTAACCTACAAAACATCATTAATATTTACGAAAAATATCTCAGTACGTTAAGTATAGATCCACTATTTTGTCATATAAATATTATAAATAACAATCTACATTCAGACTGGAAAAAAAGCCAATTATTACAAATAAATTTACTTACTTTGAACTCTCAAAATCGCAAATCTGACAAAAACCATGTATCGCGTCTATTTCAACACAACCTTCTAACGAATGTCACTTGTAAACAAACCAGCGGCACCTGTTTACAGTGTTGCCGTGTTTTTCATAAGAAATATTAAGAGTTATTAGCGTGGCTCGAGGTACAAGATGGCTCAAGGTACATGACCCTCCCTACATTTTGCAAAAAAGTATGTTGTTTTAATATATGTAGAAAACTAGAACTTAAAGCCACAGTGGTATCCTTTTTTAACGTCACTTCGTATTTATTAACAGTAAGTAAAAAAGTCTGATAACGGACGGGACAGGACAAAATTGTGTGATTTAGCAATACGAAATGTTTTGTTAAAATTCTACGAATTGACACAGGCTTCGAAACTTTTGTATGTCTATTATTAGGATTCTGTTCTAATGCCGGATGCTACAATCATCGGCGTTATAACCACAGAAATTTTTTTCTATATTTTAAAACTATATAACGGACAGGACATAACGGACCGGACATAATTTCAATCTACAATTTATATTTAGAAAATAATTTATTAACCACGAAAAGGCTTACAAACCGTCAACAATAATTGAATGGAAACTTAGGCTAAGTGAGAATGAGACATACATCTTCTGGTGATTCAAAAGTATGTTTGGTAAACAAAAGATTGGAACCTGCGGTTTTAATGCAATGTTTTAATTGAACCAGGGGAATTCGAGACACTTTTTGATATTTTCCATCTGCATTTCTTTATATTCGTCGACCTCACTGTTGGTCTTTAGTATTATATGCACATTATCCGCTTTCGCTTTGGCACACTGGTAAAAGTCATACGCATTATTTAGCATTGATTTTCGTGACTTTACAGCCATCCTCACCAATCTTTTAAGTGGACCCCCTGTTCCATCTACTGCTCCTTTCCCATGGGATGTTACAAAAAATTCTAATCCGCGGAGATGCCGAAATCCGTCGGAAAAAAGTATAAATTCCGTAAATTGTATTTGTTCTTGAATTGGGCAACACAACCGCCAGAAAAATATGTTATAATAATTTTCACGAGTCAGAGCAGTTCCTATTAATACTGTCAGATGACGCCGATGTTGTCAGATTGTGAAAAGTAACAGTTTGTCAACTATTGTTAAATCTCAGCTTCGCGGATTATGTTTATTTTATCACAATAATAAAATTTAATTCCTATCTATCTGCATGCTTTCGTGCACAATAGGCCGATTCTAATGGTGGTAATGAAACAATGTTAGTTACGACGCAACTGCTCTGACTTGAGAAAATAGGTATACCTTCTTAATGTCTTTACATTTATCGCGTGGTGCTCTTATAATCTCCTTTATAATATGCCACATAGGTGGCATATTCGCTGTGGGGCAAGTCATGTAAAAATTGTGACCAATATGCCACTTGTAATTCATCTTGTGGCACCAAAGGTCAACTTGAATCGCTGCTTCATTTGATCTGACGCTTGCCTTTAGCGACTAGACGTACGTCTTTTGTCCCCTTTTTACATAAAAATAAATTTTGAATTTGTTTCAAAATTTTTCAAGACTATTAATTGCAGACCGAAGTGATGCTACTGTGCTAACAATTTGAGAGTGGCCATCAATATCCTGCCATTGTTTCCATTGTAAAATAAGTTTATCCATATCAACATATTGTGAAACAGATTAGAAGGAAAAGCTCAAATTGGTTTCTCACTTCGTGCAGCAATTGATCATGCACGTTTGGTTAGTTATATCGTAGCAAATTTTTTCTAAGAGTTTAATGCAAGAGTCAGGAAAATTAACAAATTTATTGTAAATTGCGCCAATTAAAAAAGTAAAGTTTGCATGGTATTTACATACACAAACGTTATGTGGCATATCTGAAGATTGTAACATAGGTTTAGGTCTTAGATTATAGAATTTACTTGTTTAGATTGAAGTGTTTAGATAAAGTTCTTTGCACACTCAGATGCAAAAAAGAGGGCCGCTTTAAAATGTTAACACATTTTGATCTCAAATAACTTTTTAATTTTTGGCCAGATTGTGTTAATTTTTTGAAAAAAATAAAGAAAAATAAATTATCCTAGATTAATACACATCAATAATATTTCCGAATAAGGTTGGATTTATGCACATTATACGAGGAAAAACAAAATTATGTTTCTTCTATCGAAGTTTAAGAAACCCTGTGGTGAAATACAGCATTCGGATGTCGCTTAAAACTATCCTGTATGCAAGCTTGGTTAATTCCCTACATATTGTTTTTTTTTTATTCATTTTATCTCTCGATTCGTTTCAAAGTTATGAATTATTGAATAAAGCATTGAGTTTTCTTTCTTTGCATATTATTTATTTTTGACAATAATTATGCTACAATTAACATTTAAACGAAAACATTATAAGCCAACGGTTATACCAGACAAACAATAAACCACTTTGTTAATGTCGGGTGTTGCCCTCTTTAGCGTGGACCATGACTTCCATTCTCCGAGGCATGCTGGTCAATTTAATTTCTCCAATACTTCAATTAGGTATTCTGTAACACACCTGGCGGAATGTGATCTCGCATTATCTTGCATGAGGATAAAGTCGTCGCCTATAACGTGTGAAAATGGTACAATGTGGTCGGCTAAAATATCATTAATGCATCTTCGTGCTGTCAGTGCTCTATCTTCAACAAAAACCAGCTTAGTACGAGTTTCCATTGATATTTCGGCCCACACCATTAGCGATCCTCCTCCATGAGAAAAACAGGCGCTAAACGTACAAATCTTTTACCCGTTCGCCTCCAAATGCGCAAAATCGTGATTCATCCGTAAACATGACGATACGCCACTGGCCATCATTTCAATTAAGATGTTGACGAGCAAATTCTAATCTTGCCACCCGGTGATGTCTAAGCAACTTTGCACCACTAGCTGGTCTGCAAACCTTTAATCCAACTGCGCGTAACCGGCAACGTACCGTCTCCTTACTTACTTCTGTGCCCCAAACTTCACGAATTTGATTTTTGGTTTCTACTGATGTTAAGGCAGTCAAAACAATAAACCTGTCGTCATCATCGAAAATCTTACGTTTTCGACCACTGCCAGACCTTCGTTTATTGCTGCCAGTTTCTCTAAATCGTTGCTCGATTCTCCGTATAGTAGAACAACTGACATTTCTCGCCAGTCTTCAATACTTACTACCATTTTGAGAATGAATAAAAAATTTCTCAAACTGACAATACGACAATAAAACAGCTGTCAAACAGTTAATAGAGTGAAGTAATCTTTATCTCTTGGCAACCGTATGTAGTTTTCATGGCACTCTTAATTGTTGCATATGTCAAAATTAAAGAACATGCAAAGAAAGAAAACGCAATGCCTTTTTGAAAAATTAATAACTTTGCAACCAATCAAGATATAAAAATGAATAAAAAAACAATGTGTAGGAAATGAACTTGGCTTGCATACAGGATAGTTGTGAGTGACATCCGAAAGTTATATTTCACCACAGGGTGTTTTAGACATAGACGTTTTATGACGGTTTTTCTTCTTATAGAGCTTATAGGCAGCATCCGTTTTACTTTTTCCGATGCCTTTTCTAACGTTTGTTTGCGTTTATTTCCTGTATTTAAATTACTGTTTTACTTTAGTGTATAAATCAGTTTTGTTTATCTTTCATTTTGTCTTAGCAAATTCTTTTTTTTTCTTTGTTCTCTCTTTAAGCTTTATCTCAGCGTCTTTCGTGTTATATTCAATTCTTTTCCCTCATTTTCACTAATTTTGGCTCCATACTTCCACATTATCATTTTAACTCTTTCATTTTGAGTTTCCGAGCCTCGTGAACTTTGATAGCCAGTATCCATTTCTACAAATATTTCAACCTAAATAAATTTGATAACGAATAAAAAAAATATTTACTTTCTAATATGAACTGTACCTAAGATTTCAAGGAACATTTATTACATAGGTTCTGATGAAAATTTTTAAATATTTTTGTTAACGGACGGGATACAAAGATTAATTTAGTTAACACTGAAATAAAATTATTACACTTACTTTAATCAAGTAACAAACGGTTTAAAACAATTGAATTTTTTTTGTGTTGTGGGTGGAGATCTAGACACAAACGGAAATGTCAGGCACCTCTATGCGCATCAATTACTAGTGCTTATTAGCACTACTCGTCACTAGAATTTTTACCTAATAATGGAATTCTGCCACTAGTAAGGGATCTTTAACGTGTCAATTATCGTATTGCCACGGGACCTTCCTATCCGAGAAGAAGGAGTGCTTTGATTTTTCTCCGTTTTAGAAAAACGGCTACCTCGGCCAGGTTTGAACCCATGCCGCTCGGGTGAAGGCAAGCACTCTAACCATTCCACCACCAAGGCAGCTCTGAATATTCTGAAATAATAATTTAAAACTACTGCATCCATACATGCCATTAATTAGAAAAAAATCAAATGTGACAGACGCTTAAATTGCTTGATTCTTAAAATAGAAGGTTTAGTTGACGTAAGTTTCGTCTGAACGGCTTAGATTAGCTTCTGGTGAATTTTTCCAACGTGGTTTACTTTTTTCATGGAATGGCTAATATAACATCGCTGTGGTCTGTGTTATTACAAATTACACATTTCTGGAGTACCGAAAACTAGCGAAACGTTACATTAGAAAAATAGATAAGGTACAATCGCAACATGAAAACATTTCTAAAGAGAATTCCGAAGGTTTGCCATCAAGCGAAATATGATACACAGAATTAGGGCGATAGAAGTGTATCCACTTGTAATCCCAACGAGGTTTTCTGGAAAATTCCAGACGATACGCTTTGAATTAGGCTCGTCACAAAAGGCGTCTAGCTGTTGAATTCGATAAGAGTTCCAGTGCCAGTAGCAATTCCAATGAAGAAAACGCGGAGATTTTTTAACACGATAGCGACGAAAATCACAACATTCGTGATATCTTCGAAACGGAACAGCAATAAATTGTATATTTTACCAAAGATAAGAACAATCCGATTCCTAATACTTTTCTTTTAGGTCAATTAATGGGCGGTAAGAAAAATTCCTCTGTACACAAATATGTGTGTCTCAGAAAACAATACTCGTAAGACGAATGTACTGTCTAAAATTAGTCAATAAATGCAAAAATGATTTTAAATTTGTTCAAAGTGATATCTCTACGCTGTCTTTTCTGATATAATAACTAAAACCTTCGACAAACACTAAAATACTAATACCAAACATATATTTAGTGCGCTCGTTGGAGAAACGTAAAATAATTGTTTTAGGAGGAGAGTTTTTTTATCTTCTCTACCGAGCTATTAAAACAATGTGCCATCTCGGTACTTTTCTTATGTTAAGTTTCTGTGATATTTTATAATGTCATCTCCAAAATGAGTGATTTGAAACTTGAAGGCAGAACGGTCCAAACATTTCTATCGGAGGAAGGTTATGGTCTGAAGAATATCCATTAGTGAATGGTGGCAGTGTATGGAGAAAATAGTCCATCCTATTTCCAAGTGCAAGATTAGTCCAATTAGTTTACATTGGGCAGGGAATCTTTTAATGATGACCCAAAATGTAGAAGACCTCGAACTGAAGAAATTATCAACAAGGTTAATAATTTGGTGTTGACTGGCCCTCGATTAAATGTTATTTCTTTTATAGAAGTGTATTACGGAATTAGACCTAGATACACAATGAAACAAGAGTCCATGCAATGAGTTCATAATGGATTTCCACCATTGCAGAAGCGAAGACGCAACTTTCTATGGGTAAAACCAGAACCACATTTCTTTTTTTTTTATGCGAACAGAAGAATTCTCGCTGTTGAGTATATTCCGAATGGAGCTACAATAACGGGAAAAAACTACAATAACGAAATTAACTACTTGAAAATGGCGATACGCGAAAAACGGCCCATAAGTATGCTCTGAGCATCGAACGAATTGTTCAAGCAGTAGTCAATTAGTCCAGGAATGACAACTTCCACTTTTAGTCCCGACGTCGACGTCGCCTCCTGAGACCACTTTCTTATTCCAAACCATAAAAGCACATGAGGGGGCTTCACTTTTTAACGAATTAGAAAACGCTGAGGAGCCTTATTTTCCAGAATCACTAAAAACTTATTACATAAACGTTAAAATAAGTGTGTTAGCGTCAATGGTTTTAGATAAATGAAAAAGAAATGTTATTTGATTAATACCTAATTAAGCGGAATTTAGTATATTGTATTGTATTGTACGTTTAAATAAGTAAACAGCATATATTACATTACATTTACTTTACACATTACATATTATATTACACCAATATGGTTCTAAATAACCTATATTTAATAAGTTTTAGATTCATTGTATCCAAGATCCTTGGTGGTTTATCCATTTTGCTCAATTCTGTAATTCTTAATAACTTACGAACCACACTAACTATATATTCTTTGTCCAATATGGTGCCGAATGTGTAAATAAAAAGTGCAGAATTAATTAAATTAAAAATTAAAAATAGGGCGTAAAAATGTGTAAAAAAATACTTTTTTCTAAATTAATACATAATTTTGCGTTGTAACCAATAACATTAATTAACTTTTCCATAATTTTAACTTCAATAAGTAACTGTATGTGTCACGAAATTATGACAACTTCTGTTAAATACGTTACATTTAAACAATAAAAAGAGAAAACATTCACATCTCGAAGAAAGCTCAAGTTTAGTTTGAGAAACTTCAACGCCGAAATGACTCTACAAAATACTATAACTAACTATGTGTTAAAAGAGAAGAACTAGAAACTAAAAATGTAGACCACTTCAGAATACTACCCTAAACAAAATTGAAAACTAAATAACTATTTATAACAATTGCTCTGATTCTGATTCGGATTCTGATTACAGTTGGATCATCTCTTAACATTTCCTCCCGTACACGTTTTGAATTAAGATTGTGACCCAATAATAAAAAGGTTAATAATGTTATTAATTTCAACTCGAAAATGTATTAATTACGAAAAAAGCTATTTTGTATTAATTAGGAACAAAATATTTGTCTTTAAATGTCCCCTATTATAGATATATTTAGAATTGGCTCAAATTAAAAGGTAACAAAACTGTATTCGAAAATACCGAAGACATTTAAGGTAACTTAATTTTTGTTTGCTCTTTTCAAATATGCAAACAAATTTTCAAAATTATGGTATGATATGTTTTGAAGTAAATCATATTAGTTCATTTTGGTTATGTCCAGACCTGGATACGTTTTGTATTAGGATTGTGACGCACAAACTAAGACAATAATAAAAACGTTAATAATTTTGGTTATATCGCATGGTAACTTAATTTTTTCTGCCCTTTTCGTATATGTAAATAAATTTTCAAAATTTTGATATACAGGGTATTTTGAGGTGAATCACATTTGTTAAATAAAGTCCGGATCTCGATCCCAATTTTTATTTATGCCCTTTATTGGATAAAAAGTGTATGTAGAGAATCTGAAAAAGACACATTATTGTTTGTAAGTTATGAAGAATAAAAATTGCGAAAAATAGATAAATCATATTTAGGTGTCACCTATCTACCCCTAACGTATGCCCATTTCCCAATAACACACCCTGTATATAAATACAGAAAATGGCTAATCAATTATCTTACACGGTTGGTTTTCCACGTAAAAACCAAACTAGTAGCGTAGTGGTGACACGACCTGCTTAGCATTCGGGAGGTGACGGGTTCGATTCCCGTTACCCTACCTTGTATGAGGTTTTTTTAGGGGGTTTTCCTCATAGCGGCATGGTCACTGCGTATATGCACACCATGTGCGGCTACTTAGGCGAATGCTGGGTTAATATTTTCCCCCTCAGAACCCTAGCTCCGTTCCTTCCGCTCCTATCCTACCACACCCATCCTTAATCCCACTATGCATATATACGTAATGTATGTGTGTAGGCTAGGAATCCATGATTGTGGCTGAAGTAGCTCGGAAAGCTCCAGCAGCCCGCCCTCCTCCTTAGGGAGGGAATGGAATTTTGTAAATATGTTACATTCATTATAACAATGCAAACGAAAAAAAACCTATGATTGTCTATGATTTGCCACATGGAAAGGGAAGGTTACGTATTTCATTCCCTCTCCAAGGAGGAGGGCGGGCTGTTTAAGCTTTCCAAGCTCGTTCAATCATGGATTCCCAGCATACATACATACTTACATTACGTATATATGCATGGTGGGATTAAAGATGGGTGTGGTCAGGATAGGATCGGAAGGAACGGAGTTAGGGTTCTGAGGGGCAAATACTACCCCAGCATTTACGTAAGTAGCCGCACATGGTGTCCGTATACAGTGACCAAGCGGCTACATGTGTATGAGGAAAACCCCCTGAAAAACCCTCATACAAGGTAGACGGTAACGGGAATCGAACCCATTACCTTCCGAATGTTAAGCATGTCGTGTCACCACTACGCTACTAGCTCGGTTGCCACATGCAGGAATAAGGAGCTTCACAAAATGTAAATGTAACAAAAGTAAAACACTCTTAATTACGCTTGTGAAATGCAAAATAATTTTGTTTAGTTTTTTGTGGTTTTCAAATATTCATTTCATGATCACCTAATTAGGTAGTTTTGTATATGTCACTAGTCTAATTAATTTGCTGTCGTTGTAGGAAATTAATTTTTCATGTCCATATGATGTCATTAGGTTAGTTTTAGAAACAAAATGATAATTTTGTAATAAAATACTTGTACTTCTTGTTTTTCAGAATAGCCTAAAGACAATTGATTAATCAATATGAACATGTATTAAAATGACTAATGTAAAATCTCTCTGTTTTTTTATCGCTCTGTGGTTCTAAAGTTAGACGTTAACACATTCATGGATTACCGCGATAACCTTTATCAGATCACACCATGTTTAGGTTCGATAACAAACTCTTGGACAAAATTGAGGCATCAACAAACCTTTTCGTTAGTAGTTGTAATATTTTGTAGTTTTAAATCATTAACAGTTTTAAAGTATACTCTGTTACTGTTGATAAACAATTGCATTTCTTTGATATACAGTGCATTCGTAAAGGAGTGGATAAATTCGTTAAAAACGTAACGAATAACTTTTGGGAAACACGCTCGACGTCAAATTTTATTCTTATTTGTTTATTTTTTTCATTAAAATTTAAACATACAAGGTGATTCGTGTAGGAGGTATGATGTCACCGACACTTTCTTTTAAATGGCACTTTCTTTTTTATTACGGAATCTGAAAGAGTACATTTTTTACGTACGCTAAGGTATAGGTGAAATGAAAATAAAATAAGAAAAACGATTTGACGATTTTAAAAGTACGAAATTTAATGAAAATAATATCTTCAACCACAACTAAATTAAATGTTCAAATTGTACACTGTTGGCTGCCTGCCAGTAGCCTTAGCGACCGATACTGTTTTTTATTTTGGTCAGCCATAAAAACTTAGTCATTTCTTATTTGGTACAAAATGGTCAAAACTAAATTTATTCATCGTCATTTAAGTTAATTTTTTTCAAAGTTATTATTGCCATTAAATTTCGTACTTTATAAATCGTCAAATCTTTTTTTATTTTATTTTCATTTTACCTATACTCACGTATACCTAAAAAATGTGCCCCTTTAAATTCCGTAATAAAAAATGGGGGTTGTAGTTTCAAAAACGTATCACACGAATCATAATCACCCTGTATATTTAAATTTTAATGGAAAAAAACGCACAACTAAAAAAAAATTGACGTGTTCGAACGTTTTTCCTAAAAGTTATTCGTTACGTTTTTAACGAATTTATACACCAATTACGAATACACCGTAGGTATGTAGTTTGTGTTTTTTAATCTAATGTCATTCAGTCACGAAACCTTTTATCCTATTTTATAGTGCATTAATACTGGAATTTGTTTCGATGGTCGCACGGATTTAGTTCCTATACGAAGGAGATCATAAATGTACCAAGGTCGAATCTGAGAGTAGTCAAGTGCTTGGTAAAAATTATATAACATATGAATTCGACTCAAGTGCGAAAACAGTCCTTCTCAGGACTAAGCGTGATGACAAAAGCAGAGTCCGCTTCCGAAACGTCGCGCTCCAAAAGCAAAAACTGTGGAAATAGGCCGATCAACTCCACTAATGGTTAATTTTCTCTTGTAGTGTGAGACCGGGATTTTTGTTATAATTTAACTAACCATTAGCATTCACTGGTAATTATTTAGAAGGTAAATCAATTATCACAATATTATGGGCGTACCAGAAAACTGTTTCCTTTCCGAGTTAATTGATTTTGTATAGATTTTCGTTAAGAACTAAACAGACTCGGTCCTTACACAGTTTTGCATTAATTGCACACGCTTTTGGTACATGGTTAATACGCCGCACATATATTGTTGGAGAATGTCTCAA
This sequence comes from Vesta saturnalis, assembly GCA_036346205.1. Lineage (NCBI taxonomy): Eukaryota > Metazoa > Arthropoda > Insecta > Coleoptera > Lampyridae > Vesta > Vesta saturnalis. The sequence goes on from JARFJB010001424.1 coordinate 429,211, forward strand.
TTCTACACTACATAATGGTGTTCGTGAAATACATCAGTTGTCATCGCTAGGATGACATGCTTTGGAATGACTAGAGACTAAAAGAACTTTAATAAAATGGAATTCCATCGTCAACGTAAATCCACTATGGTCGTTATGAAAAATAGTTCAACTTTTTTTAAAATCTATTACTTTCTTTATTATATGTAAAACCCTGACTTATTATCTCATTTTACAATGTTTGACAAATTTCACCGAGATCGGCCGTATGATACCTGTGTGTATGCGTGTATACGGGTTCATTGGTGCAGTTTCTTGTTTTTATCAAATATTTCTGAAACAGCTTCATATTTCAAAGGTATAAAAGTATCAGCACATAGATTTTAAATTTGTAAATTAATATATAGAAATACCTACATCTAGATCTTACACATATGATGAATTATATTCTATGTAATTTTTTATATGCGACGCGTAACTGAAATTTGTGTTTTTTTTTCAATATCTGAATAACGATTAACTTTAGTAGGAAAATGTGTAAACAAATTTTGTGAAGATAATTTAATTTGCATAACTTTTCTTTGGCAAAATAAGTCCAAATATTACTTAAATTAGATTGATAGTACTTAAACTTTATTATTGCATAATTTTATAGAACCGGGCGGCTTTGGAATTTTTTTCACACTACTGCACTAGCTGTCTATTTTTTTTTTAGTAACCTCTATCTGACATGAAGTTTAAACGTAGATTATTTTTGTTGTTTTTACAATGTTGCCTATTTTCGTTAAGAACGTATTACAAAAGACGTTTCATAATTATCCTAAACAAATTATTATTATTAAAATTATTTCATTTCTTTGAATTTCCACTTTGTAGGTTGGTAGGTCGTGTTTATTCCACACCAGACATTTATAACAAGTAATAATAATAATTGTCTAACAATTACAGGACAAAATGTAATATGTAGCAAATGACTAATTCACCCAAAACTTTGAAGATATAGAAAAGTCTAAATGTGCAGTGCGGCGTCATGTACTACAGTGTCTCCCATTTTCGATGATATTTCAGGGTATCTCACGACTAAAGATACAGAGTTGCGGTTTTCACAATACCGTGCTACTTTTTTGTGAGAAGAACACTGGTATAAACGAAACTCTCATAGCCCGCTACATTTCTGAGCTATAGGGTGAAATTGAAAATATTGCATTTTGGGGCATTTTGTATCTCCGTTATTCTTTAATGTATGGTAAAGGTAAAAATTGGTTCTTATACAGTTTTTTACGTAGAATCCAATGGCGTAGTCTTATTTTTGCTGTAAGCTGTCAATTTTTAGCTATAAATAAAACTTATGGTTTTTTAACGAAACACCCTGTATATTTTTCTTGCGTTTGATTGGAAATTTCGTAAGTTTTACAAAAATATATAATACATGATGTGCATTTTAAATAATAAACGTAAAATCTATGATTTCACAAAATCTGCGTAATAACATAGAATGTATTATATAGCATTAGAATTGCTAAGTCATGAGTTAATTATATTAGGATATTACAAATATAGAAATTTTAAAAAAGCTAAATCAATTTTAAGGCTGAATAAGAAAAACTTGACATAATATTAACTCGATAGTAACCCCTTAATAGATTTTCACCTTAAAAGAACTGCTCAAAATGATTGCCATTTTCCCAAACGCAATGTTGACATACAGTGGTTATTCTTTTTAAAGCATTTAAAATAATTATGGAACGTCTTTGCAAGTTTTGAAATGCCGCATTAAGTAGTTCATCTATTGTCCGATGACGGGTACTATAAACCTTATTCTGCAAGTAGCCCCATAAGAAAAAGTCTAGCATGGATAGGTCAGGTGACCGTGGAGGCCATCTAATTGGTCCATGAGTACCGATCCACTTTTGCGGGAAATAATTTTCTAAAAAGGTCGAACAATTACAGCATTATGTGCGGGCGCGCCATCCTGCTGAAAATTTATCCTGTTAAGGTAAGCTAAAGGAACATTGTCTAGTAACATAGGGATAACATCTTGCAAAATTTTAAGATATCTGTTCCCTGTACGACTGCCTTCATAAATTCTGTATTCTACTTGTCGCCCCAAAATAAAACAAGCTACGCTAAATCCAAATTGACCCTGTTGCAAGAAAAATATACATGGTATTCGGTTAAAAAAACCATAAGTTGTACTTATAGCTAAAAATTGACAGCTCACAGTAAAAATACGACTACGCCACTGGATTCTACGTAAAAAAATGTATAAGACTCAATTTTTACCTTTGCCATACATACAAGAATGGTCTCAAAATGCAATATTTTCAATTTCGCCCTGTATTTCAGAAATGTAGCGAGCTATGAAAGTTTTGTTTATACCTGCGTTCTTTTCACAAAAAAAAAAAATATCACGGTATTGTGAAAACCGCAACTCTGTATCTTCACTCGTAAGTGAAATATCATCGAAAATGGGTCACACTGTACATGGCACGTCCTCCAAATTTTAAGTCTGTTATGTAACATTGATACAATGTCGATGGACCCCACATATAAACATTGTATAATATAATTATTTAGGCCTATCATAGAAAGTATCTTCTGGTTGTACCATAAACATACACATGATACACACAGATGAAATTTGCATTGTAGACATGATAATTGCAAATAAAACTGGGACTATTTGAACGATTGTTAGGATTAAGCAATTTTTTCATGATATGCATATGTACGTATTTGAAATACGTGTATTATGATTGCACTAATGGTCCATTACATTCCCTTCTAGTAAATGGTACTTTTTTTAATGACCTTTTATTTTAGTACAATTTATATTATTAACATTTGAGAAAAAAATTAAAGCATGAAAATGTGTGTTGTTCAGTTAATTCCTATGTTTAGAAATCATTTTTGAAATAGTGTAATCTATTGTGTAACTCATAGCAAACAATATTCCAACTATACGCGAAATAACGATGCAAACCTTTGGTATTTGATTAGAGGTATATGTTTATCTTTTACCCTTTCACTTAATAAACGAATGTAGAATGCATGTTCGCATAGTACATTAGTTTTTTTTTTTGACATAAATGGGTTAATTGTTTTTGACGTTTTTAAAACTTTGTATTTTATTTTTAATATTATCGTATTTGAACCACCACTTTTCGGGTTAGAGACTCTAATATAATGCCGATTTTTGTCAGTTTTCTCATTCTGGGATATTTACATTACATTTTTTTTATTTATGCTGAATAATTAGAAATCAGTAGCTGATGAGTAGAGTAGTAAATTAAATTTTTAAATGTTTACGTTAGACGTTTTTCATTAACTTAATTGTGCATTGTGGCTATGACACACGTAACACATTAAAGAATCATGAATAATTTATTGCAATCTTGAATCGAAATGAATTTAACCGCAATATTTTTAGGTCAAGTACAAGTAAATTACAAATAATTAGTATAGCAGTAAAGTTCGTAAACTTTACAATATGATAAATATACCTATCGTCACATTTTCGGTATCCATTTTTAAGAAAAAAAAAATAATGTTCACTTTCTCTATTTAATAGTAACTTGATCCATGCTTAAACACCTTGAACGTAAAAAGTTAAGCTCGACTCTTCCGCAAAGTTTTCTCGCAACTCATTATTTATAATAATAAAGATGAACATAAATTAAATTATTAATGTATTATGTAATAAACTCTTCATTGTTTTCATACACGCACTTATATTGTTACATTATTATAAAGAAAAGGCATATGCTTCGAAAATACTGTAAAACAAAATCAAATTCCACTATATATTTTTATGCTCTAAAAGTACACAAGCTAAAATTGGTTTTGAAAAATTTTTAGTTAACTGACCTCAAAATTGTGAGAAAAACCAACATTGTACAAATGAAGTCAATAATTGTTGTTGATAAATAGGACAACAACTTTTACTTTTAGATTTGAATCAAAGTTATCTATTATTTTTTGACTGAAATTTAGGATTGTTTATTTATCTACTGGGTTGAAATATACAGTTATTTGCTTATTTTTTCTTATTTACTGACTTACCGGTAATAATAAAATATCCTACAATTAATGTTACTGTATACACTAAATACGAAGAGTAAAACATTATTATTTATAACAACTATAGCACTAAGTATATTCTCTCCGCATTTCGCGTACAACTACCACTCTTAAGACCTCCGTAAGTTGAAATGGCCCACTCGGACCCCTTCTGCTATGTCGATTCCTCGCAGAAACCATCACCATCATTTAAAATTAATGGTTTCTTCTGCACGATCAAATTTATCCTTGGTATATACATTACTCTAGTATTCTTCTTACTGTGTGTAATGTTCATTACTACATAATAGGATTTTAGTTAATTGAAAAAATGTGCACACTAGAATTACTTAAAACTATGCTTATTTAATGTTCTTCAAGACACATATTGGGTCACTACAAGTTTTTTTTTTATCTTGTTTTAATTCTCATTCCAAATTACAGCATTCATATTATGGACGGCAAGATTTTGATATCCCCCAATTTTATTCTGTTTTAATACATTATGGTTTGCGATACTCAATGAAATACTGCGGTGAATTTATACGTCGGGTGTGTATAAGTTTGCGTATTTCCTACACGTGGCGTTATTCTTTGGACAAGTCTGAGACGAAAATGCATTTACAAAAATGTCGGATCTGCTTTCGTTTCTTCATACGAGCCATTGCAAGAAAAAAATTAATGGCAACGTTGACATTAATGTAAAATTGTAAACACATCAAATGGTGGCATTTTATAAAAAAATATTTGAAGCCATATGAATATGGGTTATGCATCAAAAATAATGAAATAACTGTTGTAATTTAGCCTTGAATCTGTTCAAAGAAATTGTTCAAATTGCATGTTGATACAAATCTCTAATCGGCGCGGGATGGTAAGGACAACTTGCTCCAACATTTCTGGCGTGATTAGCTGGATGGTTCTGGATGCGTACACAGCGAAAAGCAGCAAAAAACATCAACTGTGAAACTTATGAACTGTCACATTGAAATTTAAACATATCACATGAAATTTACGAGGCCATAACTATTTTACCAAATGGATGCCTCCTAAAATTTGGAAATTTAAAAAACTTTAAAACTTATTCTTTTTAAACCTGATTTCATTTAAGTTATTCCGAATAGATTTAGCTATGATACTTTTTAAAAAAATATAATCTGTATCTTCTACTTTTGACATCAATTGCAAAAATAGGAGCTGAAATTTCAAACTTTGGTGACCTCGTGTGAAGAAACTGAAATTTTTGTAAATGGATTTTTGTCTCAGAATTGTCTAAAGAATAACACCAAGAGTAGGAAATGCGTCAATTTATACATACCCTGTATAAGTAATTTTCCACCAAAACTACTTTAGTTTTCTACCTTCTTTATTGTTGCTAGTACTGTATTTTTTTTCTACATATTCCTAATTGTTATGTATACATAACCTATCTATAAAGTGCACTTTAATTTGAATAGTACCTTGTTATGAGTTGTTAAGAGTTGAAAAGTCGTTAAATTTTGAGTGAATGGATTATGGATGAGTAAATTAGAAAGAAGAAAGAAAAGCACATTTCTGAGTCGGATAAAGCAAGATTTTTGGAATTAATGAAAATACATGTCAAGGTTTTGGTATGTAAAAAACATGACAACAATGCTGTGAAGAGGAAGAGGCTGGCTTGGGATGACATTGTGGCAGAATATAATGCTGAGGCTTCAGGGAAAAAATCAGTAGCCCAGTTAAAAATTTTGTGGAAGGATTTAAAAGCTAAAGCAAAAAAATCAGTTCGTGAACAAAAAAGGGAATTGATAAAAACTGGCGGCGGAAAGAAAAAACCCGTTCTAGATAAGAATACAAAAATAATTGCGGATTTAATTCCGAAAGCCTTTCCTATGTGATAGACGATGATAATGATGAAGATCCATACGATGATGATAGTGATGGGTCTCATGGAAAAGCTGATGAACCAAGCACAGTAACTGACGTAAATTTAAGAAACTGTCAAAACACTGAAATAGCTCAGAAAGTCAGCCCACTATATAATGAAACATCCAGCACTAGCACCTTAAAATTAGACAACCGTAAGTAGATATAACTGAAATTAGTGGTAAATTTGTATTTAAAAAAAACATTCACATACAACTCACCAGTTTAAAGTATTTTTGGATTAAATGTTTGCTATTGTTGAATCTACATGGAAAAAAAGAAACCAATGAAAAAAGAAGCATCTCAATCCAACATAATATGTCAAAATGCTTCTGAATTTCATGCATTAAAGATGAAATTGTTAAGAGAAGAGCATCATTCTAAAATGATGTTAATACAAAGACAAAGAGAAATGACAGAAGAGGAACATAACTTAAAAATGGACATTCTTCGTAAATTTTCTTTTCTTTTCTTCGAGAATTCTTATTTGACAGCAATCAATTGCACCTATTACATTTGGGAATCCACCAAGTCTACAATATTCTCGTTTTTTAGCTGTGCTGCTCTAAATAATATAATGGCTTTATGGCTAATACAGCTCTTACAACATTAACAAATGCTCTTTCTGCTGTTCTGTGAATATTTATTAAATCACCTGCAACTATTTGATAAGTTCCTGTGCGGAAAATTCGTAATGCACACAGAAGCTGCAGCCTAGGTGACAAAGCGGAATTCATATTTGTATTAAATTCTAGATATGATCCTACCTTATCCAACAATTCAGACACAGAAATTTTACTAAATCCAAATCGATCTCGAAATTCGGCATCGGCATACATCTCAAAGGGATCTCTTCTATCTCGAACAGTTCGCATAATAGGCTCAGGATCATCTTCTTCATTGAAAACTTTATATGTATAATCTAAATAATCCATATGTTTGATAGAATATCTCTAATTACAAATATTTTTTTACTACTATCAATAAACTGCAAGTTACTTGTGTTGTTGACAAAACTACATTACTTACTCCTACTACTCCGGTAGGAGTATATTTTACCTTTGTTTTCACTCTTACTTACGACTTTAGTATAATACTCCCGAGTGGTGCACACCACTTACAATTTACTCCCAGGAGAAATTCAAATACTCATTTAGTTAAATACTACAGAAGTATTGTATACTACCTTAGTAATAATTTGTGATAGAGCTCTCCAATTTAGCACTCTTTTAGTTGAAAATTAATTTAGTTCACAAATCTCCTGGTTGGTGCTCGTCACCCATAATGTACTGTGTGTGAAGTTACGCCCTTTTGTTTGGTGGAAGCGCTTTAGAAGATTAGTATTCAAGTGGGTAACAAAAATGTAAATGAAATGCGTATGCTTAGATTGGCAGCCAGATAACTCTTTATTTTTCAATGCAGTAGCATAGAGGTAAACTATCGCATCTCTCATTTACTTACTCAATTTTAAGAAATCAAAAAAAGACAAATTGTATTCCATTGTATAAAGATACTGGCAAACCATAAGATCTAACAGTGCTTTATGAACTTTGACTTTGTATTTATATGATCTGCATTCCAAATCTCATACCTAAAAGTGATTTTGTGGACTTACGACTGTTTACTTCCACATAAAATAACAGGTAAGAAAGGACTTACTGTTGAAATATCACAGTTTTGAACTCATTATTTTATTTAAATGTACAGAGAAAGCTCACAGTTTCGGGACCCACTGGAAAAGAGTGATCAAGTGATCCTTTTTCTTTTGGCTGACTCCTTTTGGGTAATTTCGTATAGCAGGTAAATTATCGGGCAATTTCAGAGGCTTTCTGACAGTGCTGGAAAAATTAACGGGTTTAAAAGTTCCTACTTGGAAATTCGTTTTATAGTAAATGATTGACGGCGATTGAGCTCTTGCCTCAAGGCAAACAACTATAGATATGGGAAAATTGTCCGGCGAGTGCTGTACAACTGCAAAATTTTTGAAATCTATTTCCACACTGAAAACTGTTGCGCCAGAAGCTTGAATAAGCTGCTCCCCATCCCAGGAAGTTGCGATTTGCATTGTGGGTTGTTTCTTTACAGTTCTTTCAATTGAAGCTAGGATGTGATCCGCTTCCATGTGAGTATGACCTCGTAATAGAAATTTGTATTGTAACAATTTTCAAGCAAGGGCAAATATTTAATAGCCAAAAGTAACTGACTAACCATGATGTTTCGGTTTTGACTAGGCCAATTATCGGGCCATATTATTAAAGTTTCAGTTTCACTGTCAACCAAAATATTTTAGATTCGTCCCAGGTCGTACAATAGGATTTCTTATCAGTTGCATCGTATATTGTGAGATTAAGCGTCCACTATTTCAGAAAATAAAAACTTTGACAATTTGAGAGATAATGGAGCCGGCAAGCATTTTTGTAGGTCTAACATTATTACTTTGGTTTTCTTTTCGCCTCTGCTATTATTTTATCTTGTTTTTTTCCTAGTAACGTCTTTCGGCTTCGTCGAGATGAGCGCAATAAGCCCGTTGACTTTCTTGTTTTTCATTTTCGTCGGGAGAACTATCCTTTAGTTTCAAAACAAATATGTCGCCGGTGTCACTGAAAGATTTCTTGAATCCTAAATTGAACTCTCGAAAACACGCTTGTAAGCCCAATGCTTAACAATTTCTTTTTGTGGAGCACCATTTTCTACACACTTCTGTTTGTACAACTGATAGTCTCATTGTGTTGAGGCCACTTCCTAATTAATGTTTATCAGTTTTCTCACGGCTGTAGTGAGGTCGATATATCGGGAATGATTTGATATGAGATCCTACTCTCTCAAGAACACTTTTAGGCAGTGCATGTGTCGACCTCTCATGTTGCGTGAAGCGAAACCTTCAGTATTTGTCTTTTTAAAAGCAGTCCTCACACCGTTTCTGAGATTTCTAATGCATTTAGGAAAAAAACTTTACAAACTTCAATTCTTACGCCGTTCACATCAAAAATTTTTTGTTTTCTTTGCCCAGTCCTACTGCCATCTTAGGCCTCTCTCGATTTGGGAGCTTGCTTTTAACATGGGATGCTATAAACTGCCTCTCTACATCCCAACTTTTTGTTTCGTCTCAGTAATTGTTAAAAATCTCTTGCCCTGATAATGTCTTAACTGTTCTCTTGCTAGATTTCCATTGGTCGACATTTCTTACTTGTTCTCTAATCTCCTTTTTTGGAGTCTTATTTGCAGCTTTGGGGATATTTTTGTGGATGGCATTTTCTTGTCCACTTGATTCATGTTTGGCTAATGTTTGTTCTTGTTCAGATTCAGAACTTTGCCCACTAGGGACGTAGTCAGGATCCGTGTCGCTGTTTTCAAAATTACCATCTTCCATTTGATTATGATTATCTGTAGCTGATTATTCAATTTGTATGGAATGTGGCCCACTGACATTGTTAGACGACTGGCCTTCAAGCATGTGTGACAGTGGTATGTTTTCCTCAAAGTCAGATTTAGATACAGACATATTTTCCAAGACTGTTAATTTGTTTTTACTGTTGCTTTTAAACCAATCCACTACTTCTAAACTATTTAAAGTTTATGGAACGACAGACTCGTCTGCGGCTGGTGAATTACCTAAAATAGGTAAAATTCAAAGATAAGGTAAACAGTCGTATCTCCAGAATAACATATATACAGGGTTCGGCATAGCAATGTTACCATTTTTAACACTAAATATTTATTGAACGAAACATAATACATTTTTTATTCTTATCATAAATTGATTTTATATGTCAGTAGTGGCAGTTAAAAAATGGATCGCTGGATTTTGCAATCAAATATTTTTGTTGTCGAAAAATTTGAAAATTTGCATTCAATCACTGCAGTACAACGTGCGTTTCGTGCGGAATTTGGAGACAGAGGCAGAGGAGATACACCAACTCGGTTGACCATTCGCAGATGGATCAGGAAGTCGCAAGATGAAGGCTCCGTTCGCAACAAAAAAGGAATGGGTCAGAAATGCAGAAAATATTGAACGGGTGAGAAATACATTTGAGCACAGTCCTAAACGTTCCGCAAAAAGGCATTCCTTAACTCTCAATATTTTTGAAAGAAGTCTTCGAAGAATTTTACACTTGGATCTAAATTTCCATCCATACAAAATGCAAATTGTTCAAGAACTGAATGCTCGTCACAAAGAAAATAGACTGAAATGTTGTCAGAATATTCTCAACGCCATTGAAATTAATCCTGATTTGCCAAATCAGTCTGACGAAGCCAATTTTTATTTATCAGGATTTGTCAATAAACAGAATTATCGCTATTGGTCTGACAGAAATCCTAGGGAAGTTCATGAAAAACCACTGCACAGTACAAAGGTAATTGTTTGGTGTGTTGTTGGATCAATGGGAATAATTGGACCTTACTTCTTTGAAGATGTTAATGGTCGATGGTAACGGTAAATTCAGAGCGTTATGTTGAGATGTTGATAAATTTTCTGCAACCAGAGCTACATCAGCTAGGAACCGAGAATGTTTTTTTTTCCATCAAGACGGAGCCACCGCTCATACCGCCCGCCGATCGTTAGAAACTTTACGTAACATGTTCCCTGAATGTTTGATTTCACGTTTCAGCGATATTCCCTGGCCAGCGTGCAGTCCAGACCTGACAGCTACAGATAATTTTCTCTGGGGATACCTTAAAGAAAGAGTGTTTTTCGTAAGAATTAATAACTTAAACAAGTTAAAAAAACCGCATTACTGCCGAAATTGAAGCTATCCCTGAGGAAACATTACCACGAGTTATGGCAACTTTCCGCAACGTCTTCAATCTATATATATATATATATATATATATATATATATATATATATATATATATATATATATATATATATATATATATATATATATATATATATATATATATATATATATATATATATATATATATATATATATATTAAGTATAAATTCAACTATATTAATTTTAAATTTTAAATGAAACTCGCAGTAACTCATGCCATCTGACGTTATATTTTCATCAGTGCTTGTTCTCAGTAAATTTTCTACCTCAGGGACATTTGCTGTATTTTCTGCTAAAAAAAAAACCGTTGCGTTGAACAATAGTACCTTCAAAGTTTTCAATAGATGGACTATTTTTATTGCATTAGCAATTTAAATAAATATTAACTCAGTATCTCTGTACATATTAATTTTTAGAAGCTTCTTAAAAAAATGAATTACATTTTTCAGGGATTTTTATACCCTAACCTCAAATTTTTTATTGGTTCAAAATGCTTAATCTACTCATCTTTATCGTAATCTTCAAAAAAAAATACTTACCTTCGCTATTTCTTATAGATTCCAACGCCATTTGAACAAGTTGTCTGGATCGATTTATCATCTTTAATGCTTAATCAATAATTAGGGTCAAAACACCAAACGCGTGTACGAACTGGAGATACGACTATTTACCGCAAAGGAAAATAGGCAACATATTCATGCGCGCTACCGCTCAAAGAGATACTATTGTTTACTTCCTCGCATACAGGAGATGCTACAGTATCTAACGCTCGTATCTCCTATACTAACGCAGTGGCACTTACAATCTTTTACAACACGATAAAGAAGCTTTGTTTATGCCGTAAAAGAAAATAACCTACATTTTGGCAAAATTTGGAGATACTACAATTTACTTCTGTGCTACTGAATATGTAGAGCTGAATATGTGATCTAAATATTAGTTTTGATTGATGCACAGTAGGGCTATCTGCATCTAAAGTGGGAAAATATTATTTATATAAATCACAATTATAGAAATCAGACGTAATTTATTTAACATCACAGCGCAAGTTATATTGCATTAAACGGATGATTCTGATAAAATCCAAAAAGCTTCATACATGGTGTTTCAAAATCAGGATAAACAATATTCCTTAAAAATGATTAAAATTAATTATTTAAATTAAATTACTTAAATAAAAAAGTATGTAACTAACTTTTAACGATAAGTTTAATTATGTGCATTATTAACACCAATTATAATATATCAAGGTATAAAGTATTTCAACAATTAGGTTGTAATTCCTTTAAAGTGGAAGAAATATGTCCATTTAAAAAAAAAAATAATAAGTTGAAATATTATTATCGCAAAGTGCTATAACGTACTACATTAGCGGTTTATTATACAGGATGTCGCATATTGCAAGGTACATCAACGTACTACACTAGCGATACAGTGTGCGAAAAAAAGAAAAAAAGGGAACTTCGCAAGTTAAGAAATATTTCTCTTTTGTATATGTTTGTATTTTGAAATAAAAGATGATAAGGAAAAAAATATTTGCGTAACAATAGATTCCTGTGTTTTAACAGAAGTGTTATGTATTATATGTAGAAGACATTTAGAATCATAGACGGCAAGATTCTTTTTGCAGATGTAGGGAATATCACAAATATTTAAGGCGAGATTTTGGCCGCATGTGGATGTCGAAGACAATATCTTCGACTTCGACAAATTCCTCTTTTATTTATAGATCTATCAACTTAATTTTTTTCTACACATGCAGGAAAAGGTAATGTAGAGCTATAAAGGCTCCTTTTGCGTGGCCGCCTTCAGGGTAGTTTTATAAAAAATCGCAAACTTTAAATGGAGCAATTTTAACATGCTGTAATATAAGTAATGATAAGAATTCGAAAATTGTACATCTACATCGCTTCAGAAATCAACCTTTGGTAATTAAAAAAAAACTTATTGTTCGGAAAAATTCCGCGACTGAGTAATCTTTCTAAGAAAATGAATTGTCGTGTCAAACCTCGAAGTTTTCCGCCGAAAGTACGGGCTGTTTCCACTTTCCTGTACTCCCCTTCACTCGTTGCGAATTTGCACATGCGGTCCGCTAAAATCTCGTCTTAATGGGCTTTTACTATTCAGTGTCATCTTCAGATGGTTGAACATTAAAATTAATCGATTGTGTAATAAGATCATGTGCTTTTAACAGCGAAAGAACTTCGCTATTAAAAGCAGATGATTTCTTAGGAGAATATTGTTTATTTGAAATTATTGGATCTAAGTTTATTAATAATCAGTGAATAATATTGATATTAGCATCTATTAATTTTTCAATAACAAGGGCCCCATGAATAAGAACTTTACAAATTGTTGGTGACATTGGTTACCAAGGATACAAAGAAACTAAACATTCTTGCTTCTTCTAGGCAATAATTCTTAACAGCCACCACATCTATTTTAAATCGAGAGGCCATGGTTGATACCACTATTTTAAATCTTCTGATAAGCTCCATGGTTGATACCACTATTTTAAATCTTCTGATAAGCTCCAGGTTAACTCCACTTATATCAACAACAACTTCAGCATTATCAAAAAAGTCTTCTCCCGATATTGCTGTCATTACTGTCACCATAACCGGGCTTAAGCATATCTATTATCAACCCTAACCGGGCACTAAAATTATACTATATATTTTGTTGGTGCTTTCAGTAACTTTTTTTGCCTCATTGTCTCGTGCTTGCCATTGTTTTATAGACCACATGTAATAAGCATTCAAAAACCCTTATCCATGAATGTAAAATAGAGATACCCACTTTCCGTTTCCGCTTTTGCCAGTTAAACGCTTTCATGTTTAAATTGAAATCTGATTAGGCGACAAAATTTGATAGATGAACTTGTGGCATTTTGCCAAATCACTACTAGTTCCTTTATTGTTAGATCCGGGATTGCCAGTAATTATTTGAAGCAAACCATACCAGACAGAAATACACTATCATCAGAATTATCCAAAAACAGTTGCTTTTATTGTGAATGCCTGAGGAACTCTCAAATGCCCACTTAAATAAAACATGTATGTTACTTAAATTATCAAGATTTTCAATAACCCCATTTACGTCTCTATTAGGCGAGAAACTGTATGATCTAAAGATTGAAAATTAATATTTACAAGGGTGTCTGTAATAGAGATGTTTTCTTTACATGAATAACAATCCTTTTTGCTTGCTAAATAACTTTATATGGCGCAAATCCAATTTTGTCATAGGCTCTTGTAACATTATATTGCTTTCGCATAAGCTTGGCATCAACAAGCATTGATAAGACTTCCTGCGGCGATAAAACACATTGATTAAAAGATGTCTTCCTAAAACTTTTCTGATAATTACTTGCACGTGCAGGAGACGTACTACCGATTCCATTAACGAACTTAGAAGCTTCAAATTTTTTTCATTATCGAAGACTCATTTGGGCAGCATAGCAAAGCTCCTGGGTTGAGTATTTGAGTGTGTTCTGTTGGATCGTTCCGATAAATCTTTAAATTCGCGTTTTGGGTTTCCCATATTTTTTTTTTATTTTCACATGCCGTATAATAACCGGGAAACGTTATAGGCTCAATTAGAATTGTGTAGTAAAAATCGGTGTTTTATTCGATTAGCTTTTTGCCAAAAAATCATACGTAAAAGTTTTATAATTCAGAATCTGGACCTTTAATAAGTTTTTTAACAACGTTTCTTAAGTTATTAACTTGCTCCTCATAATCATCAGGCTTTAAAAAAGAAATTTTCTGGGAAACAGTAACTTGGTAGAGGGCATCAAAATGTAAACAATAATGTATTTGTAATTTTCTCAAATTACAATTTTTATGCAAACAAAATCTTTCGTATACCAAAAAATCCCTTATGTAAATATTAAACTATAAGCACAGTTTAATTTCACTACAAATACGATGATCTGTCAAGAGGATATTGCACTCTATTGAAAATAGGAAAAGAGTTTAAGGAAGCTCAAAGTTGCTGATTAAGTTGATAATGGTGACCAAAAGACGAAACGTCATAGAAAAAGTATCAATCAGATAATATGAAAAAGGCGCTTATAACAATGTCTAATTTATTCTTAAATTTCCTAGAGAAATAAGGTCTACAAAAAAAAATTAAAAACAATTTCTAACATTTCGGATTTTTTCGAATATCTTCGGTAATGTAGGACCTTTTTACTATAAATTTATTGGGCGTAAAAAGCAAAACTTTGACCTTTCTGTAACATTTTTCCTATCAGCAATTCCCCATACTGGTTATCGAGTTTGTATAAACCGAACAGGTTTGTGCTCATGCGGACATGCAATTTGGTTTACTCCACGCAAAAATTTACAAACATTAACCGAAATAAGCAATTAAAAACTTAACATCCATTTGGCGTAAGCAAATTAAAGAAATAATAAATCCCCCTGCCGGCCTTTAATGTCTGTGCCATTACCTTGTACTTATATTTTTTGGTGGTGTGGAGGCCATATTTTTAAATGGTTTACAAAATGTACGTTCATTTAACTCGGAAAGATCCATGTCACAAGGTAAATTATTCTATGAGGAACATGCAGCTGCTCTTTATTTTAGAGACCCATGATCTTTAGCAATGACAGGTTTCAACCTGTTAACTTATTTGACTTTGGACTGCATCATTATCTATTATTATTGTTATAATGAACTATATAATTCTAAGAACTTTGGAAATAACCTTGAACCAAGTCAATGAACCCTCACATCCGGTCCCAAGTCGATAAACTTTGGGATAAGGCCCACCTCCCCTTCCCAAGAACTGGTTCTATTTTTTGAATTCTAAGAATAAACCAACATCCGGTCCAGGTCAGTAAACTTAAGGTTAAGACGCCCCTCCCGTTTTTTCTAGAACTAGTTCTGTTTTTGCACACAGCAACTGCCAGTCCAGCTGAATAAACCTAAGTCAATGACTTTGAAGAGGTGAATGAACTTTGAACTGGTTCTAGTTTTAGATTCGTAGGAGTTATAATGCGACACTACCGGTTTTTTCTCAGCTAGGTCAGTGTACTTGAAGTGTTTTTTTGGTAATGTGAAAGATTCTCAAATCCAAACTAATATACCATTTGTAGTTAAAAACAACTGCTCAGATTAATTATGTCCAGTTATTTAGAACCTATATTAACCTACAAAAAAAGGACACACAGCATTGGTGTTTTATTTGTTCAGTGTAAATGTGATAAATATCCAATCCACCATATTTAAAAAAATACATAGGAAAATTATTGGTACATTTCTGAATTTGCCTCACCACATAAGTCATTACTTCAGGCGCATCTGTTGCGACTGATTCTAGAGCAAGTGAGGAAAGTGATTGAAAACACGGCGAGTGGACATCTGCTAGAGCTGCTGATGGTTATGTTGAAAACTAGCTTACTAACAATAAAGTACATCCACTAACAACTCCTGCGATCAAAAGGAACTTTACTCCTGTGGTACATACAATTTTTTTGCTCCGAAGGAATTAAATCTTAGAAATTGATATAAAATTATAACTACGATTTTATAACAGAAAATAATTAATGGATGTTAATATGACCTTACATTACAATGTGGTATATTTAATGTGATGTCACTTGATAAGTACCTGACAGATCTCCAACTTCAATTTTTTCTGGGTAGTGGTGCAAACTTTATATAGATATTAATAAGGAATAAAATTTGCTTTGTCTATTTTTTTAGAGTGTTTTTCGTATTTTTTAAATGAATTAAGATTTCCTATATTTCAAGCTACTTATCTGGCATTTAAATATGTTGCAAAAGATGCACTTTTTGTTGCAGGTTTAGACTTTAATGCATTTGTTCTTGTTTCTTTAAATGTTTAATTGTTTGATTCAATTTTTTAAACTTTTTTTTCTTTGCAGAAAGTGAAGAACATTCTATCAGTTACTGATGGAAATTGTGAAATAAGCCAAGTAGATGCATCAGTTGGAAAATACTTTGCGAATCTTCACGCCAAGCTACAAATCTTGGAGAAGAAAGTAAGAAAGGATGCGGAGATAATTAAAAAGAAACATACAGATTCATTAACTGAAATGGATGACGATTTAACCTCCAATATTCGTACTTTAAATGGATTAATCAATACAGCTATTAACATTACAAACCCGAACAATAAGACTAAACTTAATGTGAAAGTTTTAATTGAAAGATTGGAAAATTCTTTGGCTTTACCTTGTTATTTAATTGGTGATCAACAATCATTAGATAATATGGAGTAAGTGATTTATTTATGTACTTAGAATTTAATTCGCGTAATATTACATTATATATTAATCTGAGTATTTCTAGAAAACAAATCAAACGTAAAGGTTTGGGAGTAATAAAACACCTAATTTTAGTTTGGGGATTGCATACCAAAAGTTGCCAAATGTCCAAAGGCCATCATTTTGGAGATACAGGGTGTTGAAGTTTCGGAAAGAGGGGACTTTTCTTTTGATTTCTCAGGAACTATACACACAGAAAATCTGATATTATCTATATTACCCACACTCTACACAAGTCATATACATGCTCTGGGTACTCAATTTTTCAATACAGTGGCGGAGATGCGGCCAGGTCGAAAGGGTTTTTCGTGCATGCGTGCGCTCGTGCGTGTGTATATATGTATGTTAGTATCCACGACAACTCCAGTACTTAAAATTTTGTATTTAAGCTTGTTTTCATTTGGCTTAGAGCTGATTAGATTGTGGGATAAATCCAGAGGTGGAGAGGGGGGTTTATTAGGGGTAGTTTTTGGTTTTTATCAAATATTTCTGAAACAGCTGCATATTTAAAAGATTTAAAAATATCTGGATATAGACCTTAAACATATCGGTTAATTATGTTCTATACAATTTGATCATATTAGGCATAATTTAGCGGCAAAAAAATCCTAAGGTATTATTTAAGTGTTAGTGCAAATATTTTTAATATCTGAATAACGATTAATTTTAAAAGAAAAACTGTAGACTTGTTTTTAAAGAAAATTTTATTTTACATACATTTACTTTATAAAGATTTTTAATGTAAAGCGAAATAAATATAAAAATTAAATAAATATGATTGGAAACGCTGAAGCTATATTATCGATATTTTTATAGAAACGGGCGGCTTTGGAATTTTTTTTACGTTAACATATCCTCTCTTGTATCACCACATTTGTCGTAATTTTTATTTCTTTTTGCTTAATTACAGCTGTTTCGAGGTAGATTTGCTTTCATTACATGATTTTCAAAAGCTATAAATTTGATGTCTTTATAATTGTCCAATTTGTAAATGCTGTAATTACGTCAATACATGGAAATTGCTGTGATTAATAGACAAAACTTGGAACAGATTGAATTTAAATTTACCCCCAAATTACAAATTAAAGCACTAGCGCCAAGTGTCTGATCAAAGAAATATTAAATACTTTTTCACTTTGAGCGTAGGAGTTTCATTTTGAAGGGGTTTTTTCTATGGTTTTTTTGATATATTTCATTTATATAACCATTTTTATTAAATTATTTGTTAATCTAAATTTCTTTCTTGACACTTTTTTAACCTACTACTTTAAATTATTTTATAAATTACTCTTGACATAAATATTTAAGAAATGATTCAAATTTTATACATTTGACCAATTTTTTCTGCCTTTTCCATTCGTTAAAAAATTTGTAATAATATGGTTTTAATTAAATTGGTATTTTATCGTTGTATTTAAACTTAATTTGCATGTAAGTTTAATTATCCTATTTTTCTTGTTCAATTTATGTCTTATTTTAATTTAGCCTTGATAAAGAAAATATCTGTAAAATTACATGTTAGGTCAAATAAGTACAGCAATAATTTTGAAATCAGTGGTGATGTATCAACGGCTTAATCTGCAAACAAGGCAACTCCCTAGAAGCTTGTTTTACAACAGCGACTTAAAAGTGTCTAATTTATTACTATTTGTGTAAATGATTAGTTTTTAAGTTTAAAATTGTTGAGATTAGGCTAAATTACAGTATTAATTATCAATATTCAATGTTATAGCAATAGTTCAAATTATACACGTAATTAAAGGAGTTAGCTCTTTTGTAAATTACTTGTCCACAATGTTTCCATCGAAATGGCGTACTTTCAGGATAATTAGTTGAAATAAAAAACATTTATAGTAGTCTACTTGTTTATTATATGAAAAAATCCGATTACATTACATGGTAAATTATAATAAAAATGGTAATCAGGGGCAATGGTGGTTTTCAAGTCCTGAAGGTCTTGTAATTTTTTTTATTTAATGGCAATCGAGCAAAATGCAAGTTAGAAAGATTTGCAAATGTCCTGGGTTCCAGTACCTCACGGCGTTGTGGGAGTAATTTCCATTCATCTATAAATTTAAGCTTATACTAAATACTCCCATTTGGTGTATACTGCATTGCTCTAATGTCAGTTACCTAAAAATGTAATCCCCCTTCATTATTCTAGGTTGAATAGATTTCAGATATTCGACATTGTCAAAAGATTTGAAAAACTCATGTGTTAGGTACTCCACATTGCAGGGTTTTGGATTTTTTCGAGCACTCTGACAGATGTCAATAAATTCAGCAAGCACATTGATTATTTTGTTTTGTTTTCTTTCACTGGTGGCGTGCATGGAGTCTATCTCCATTTGTGTGTGGCCTACTTCAAGATAATTCTGTTTAATGACAATATGGTTGGTCATCGCCAGATTTAATAATGCATAGAAATAGTAACGTTTCGGTTCGGTTTTGCACAACCGTCACTGTAAATTATTATTTTATTGTCTGTGCGATCATTATTATTTTCTGGTAAAGCTTTATCTAATATAAATTTAACAAGAATAGATGCAAATTCTTCAACTGAAACTCCTCCTTCAGGTTCATTCCATAAAATACAATGACCATTTAACTTTGATTTATAGTAAATGGATGAGTCATTAGTTTTAGTTTTTTGTAATATGTGAAGTCTTAGTCTTAGTTATAATTTTTGTAAAATAAATTTTTTTTTGAAATTACATTTTTTCTATTTTTGTCAAGTTTCTCTCATAATTTCATAGTAAAGTGATACATTGCCAATATTTTCGGAAAGAGGAAAAAACAAGCGTTTCTGTGATATTCACTCAACCTAGGTTGCCATTTAAAAAAATTCAAGATGGCGGTTGTACACTAAACACTGACGTAAAAAAATTTGACATTTAGTCTAAAAAATGCAGAACGCAATCCCATTCATCATCCTAGGATTTCATAATTATCCCTTTATCCGTTTAAAAGATAATACCTTGGTGCGAGACTTTCTCGCAACCCAGTAGGTATTATTAATGTAATTTTTAGTGTAGATGACAAACTTGTTTTTTTGATCGAAATTGTATATTTTTTCTCCCTTGAAAAAACCTCATTTATTATTATCGAGAAACCAAAAATTACTTATGAAAGTTTTAAACAAGTAACAACGAAAAACAATCAAAAAGAACTCCAGTATGTTTAAATATTTACTTACATTATAGTGTTGCTTAGATTTAAAAATAAGATATTTCCTGTATATTACGTTTCGTTGTGTTATTTAATTCCCTTTTATAAGAAATTTGTGTTTTCTGGAAATATTTGAAATCTATTGAATGTCTAAATAAATTAAGAAATTTTATGTATTTGCTATCTATTGATTTGTAATGTTTTGCGTAGTATGAGAGAATACGCCTCATTTCGTTTAAAGCTGAGTGCAAATTAATTTTTTTATGTATTCGACCTACCATGACATTTTACAGAAGCAAATAAAGTAACGTATTTTAAATTGTTACTGATTAAATATATTTTATATTCATATTTGTCAATGTTCTTATTCATTTACCCAAACTTAAATATTCCATTTTGAGATATAGTTAAGTAATCCTTGGCTCATTCTCTAAATATATTTTCAGATATTTTAAATTTCAAGAAATTATAACTTGCAACAGTGCTATTTCGGCTCTAATAAATGACGCTTCATTGGTACACTGACTCAGTCACTTTGTTGCTTAAAGTTAATTGTTAAGTATGAACAAGCTACTCTCGATTATTTTTGATTATTGCCACGGCTCTATATGCTCAATTGTCGGAGGCTGGTGTAGGTTCTTTTGAATTCCGATTCATGGTTGCATGGGGTTCTCAAGCTGTCAGCGGTATCAATGAGCAGCAACGCTTGGATAGGTTGCAAATGGATAGACAAAATGCAAAATGATGCATCATTCTCCATAGTCATTTGGCTAGCACCAGTACGAACTGATATCCTGTAGACTCAGGTTGATGATGAACTTTTAACACTATCTAGTACTAATTCATAATCAGCTGCTGATGTACGTGTTACTTTACCATTTGGAAATGATACTGTTGCTCTAAGATGTTCGAAAACTCTCGAATACCCTACTCTCATGTATTCTTCGATTCGGATAATAAATAAAATAACAAAACGTTGACTGCCTACTCGATGTGGTTTGCGCGCTCCTTAAACACCACTAAAATTAAAAATGTTATATCTCGATAAGAAATCAATATGCAGACAACATTCATGAAGCCATCTACAACTCGAATTTACCTGAGGAACATGTAAAATTTTGACGGGACACCCTGTATAATTATAAGAGTACCCAAGTAGTTTCTGATTACTACTTATAATAAATAAAAAGAATTGACGATCTTTAAATTTTCCTGTGTCTACTGAAATAACTGTTTAATTCCATACATACCAGCAATCTTTAAACCACCATCTTCTGTTAAGTACAAATGTTCTGATTTGTATTCTGATTCCATTCCCAGAATCCAGAATTATATGCTACTACAACTACATGTTAACTAGAAAATACTGTTACATGGACAAATCTTTCCTATTTTGCAAGGTCCTTGCATTTTAATGAGTCTAATGCTACTGTGGTTTGTGTAATAGCCTGAATGATGGCATTTGAAATAAATTCATTGGACGTGTTATACTCATTTGAATTATTATCTGTTAGATCATTAATTTTATCTGAGTGACACTTTTGTATGTCGGTATATAGGTTTAGGTGACTCAAATTCTTTTTTAAACTAAATGTTACTCCACACATAGCAGGTACAAACATGTTTCTAAATATTTACAGTTATAAGAAAGCGTTTTTAAGAATTTCAGATGGAATCATGATATTATAATTTGGAACACATTAAAGTATTATTTTAGGTTAACAGTCACTTATAATTACTTAATTATGTGCAGTCGAGAGAGGGTGAGGGTAGCAGACACTCATATAGGCAATCTTGAATACTTCTTCCCACAATAATAGAGGGTAGCCATCGCTAACAAATAAGAGATTACACAATGCATACTTGGTTGTAAGATATTTATATATGTAGTTTAATCATTTTTTATTGGTTTTTTTTCACGTTCATGATGTGTGACATTTTGGCGTTTGACTTTTAAGTGTCTTCTTGTGAATTTGTTTGTTTTTTTTGTAATTCCTTTCCAACTTTCAATCTCCTTTTGTACGGTTTACATGGTGAAACTAATATTACCCAATTGAAATAATCGTGCTGTCAAAGTTCTAGAAGTTTGAATAATGTTTGTGTACCTATATTGTCATTAATGACGTGAAAGATATAATTATTGTTGTTAAAAATAATTGTATCTTGCTTAAAATAAGTTACTACTTGCTTATAAATTTTATACAATACACGTGTTAAATGTGTTTAACGCATGTAAATTGCAATTTTGAATAAAGGTACCGTAAAACTTTGCACCAACGCAGTAACAGTATATTTGTGCTAATCCAGTGCTCTATACTTGTTTGAAGTTTATATTATCCCTAACGCCGGCAGAGGGCATTGCAATGCTTAAATTTAGTAAGTCACTCGTCCCGCCAATTTATTGGTTACCAGTCACGTACCTTGGGAATTACAACCTAAAAATTGAGACGTTTCCAAGTCGTACAAAACCATAGTACCGAGAATTTTCCAGCTCATAATCCGGGGTAAGTATATGTATAATCGCTTGTACCATTGCAGTTTTGTTAACTGTACTCATTAAAACGACATTGTTAAACTATAGAATACGCAAAGAAATGATTTATTAAGGCGTGCACTTTTCCTGATACATTGGGGATACTTTGCACCATCCAAGTGGTGCAACGTATACCCTCTTTTTCGAATATTCTTTAGAATACGCATTTACAACAAAGTATTTTTTGATTTCAGTAAACGTGTCTCGATGTTATAAACGTAAATTAGACGCGGAAGTACGCAGACTACACACCAGATGGGCGTATTTAGACGCTATAAAAAGTAGTGTGAGTACAAGACTAGCCGCTGACACATATAAAATACCCAGAAGAACTATTTTCTATAAATTAAAAAGGCAGCACGTGCAGAAGCCAGGATATCCAATTATTTTTCTCATGAAGAGGAACGACGCTTTGTGGAGTGTATTCACACTCTGTGAGTTTGGTTTCCCGGTTACGGAAATTGAATTAAGACATGTAATCCAATCATTTTTAAATCGAGAAGGTAGGAAAGTATCTCGCTTCCTGGAAAAGATTGGTTCAAAGCATATATTCGACGTCATAAGGATCGTACCGCAAGGCTGGTGTAGAACATGAAAAGAAATAGAGCTGCCGTTAATGAAGATCAAATCAGACAATACACAGAAAACCTTAAAGAAACATTGATCGACGTTGAACCAGGCGCTGTTTTCAATTATGATGAAACAAATTTGACTGATTACTCAGATCAGAAGAAAATGTTAACAAATCGTGGTGTAAAATACCCTGAGCGAATATGAAACTCATCGAAACGTAGCATTTCCCTTATGATAGTAGGAAATGCCGCTGGTGAACTACGTCTGCCTTACGTTATGTACAAGTGCGGGACACATGGACCGAAAATGATCCACCAGGTACACGCTATGGAAATACTGCTTTTGGGTGGCCCCACACGTTTGTGGATTGGTTTAAAACAATTTTGTTGCCACGATTTAAGGAAATTCTCGGAAAGAAGGTCGTCATTTGGGACAACTTATCTTTTCATATAGATGTCGAAGTTCTGGATTTGTGCAGACGATTTGAAGTCCATTTCGTATGCATACCACCTAACAGTACTCATCTCACTCAGCCCCTAGATGTCGCATTATTTGCACCATCAAAGAGAGCATGAAGAGACCTTTTGTCTAGGTGCAAGAAAACTCATTTAGGAAGTACGTCAAATGTTCTTGAAAAGTAGCACTTTCTAATGCTACTGCGGTCTCTCATGGAGAAAATAGGACAGACGAAGGAAACGCCAATAATAATGGAAACACTCCACAATCTTCTAATATTGAAAATTCTTTCATAGATTATTTACAAGGCAAGATTCAACCCAGTTTACAACTTGTGGAAGGAAAAAAAGACTAACTGTTTGGCCAGGCCAAAGCATAGCTCATCCTGGAGTTAATGTTGATATCAACTCTCAAATTGTGGAAGCATCGAAATCTGCCGCGCCAGCTCATATTACTTTAAATGAAGTTTCACATGGTGATTCTGATGACGATCAAACTACAAGTGACTATTCACCAATATTTGGAGATTCACCAGATGATGAAATTGATGAAGTTAAGGAAATGGAAGAGGACACTAAGTTTTATGCGTTTATAACGATAATGTGTACCCTGGTATCATAACAGTTTTGGATAATGATGTTGTTATGATCAGTACTATGGCAAAGTCATTGAAATGATAAAACTAATTACTACATTCTGTATTGTTTTTTTTTTTTTTAATTATCACATATTTATTTTAATAGACAAGCACAGATTATCAAACCCTTTCATTTGTTTGTCATGTATAGTGTTTTGATTTTGAACACAAGTATTTATTAGGTTAAAGAAAGATTTCGTCACGAGAGAATGAAATTGCAGCTCTCTTTTTGATTTTGTATATTCTGCACTAAGTGAGGAAAATGTATATTCACTTGTGTATAATAAAATAAATTGAATATTTTTTAATTCTTCTGTGGAAATAGTAATTTATTATACAAGACGATAAAGGGGCATGTTAGCCTTGGGTGAAACATATTAATAAACGAGTGGCGTTAGCCAAGAGTAATTACCTTTCCTTTATCGTTGTGTATCATATTATATTTTAATTTGTGCTAGTACGTAATTTAAGTATTTAGAATTTTAGAAGTTTTTCATTAACGTCAAAAGCTAACATTAAAGTGTCGTGGCAATTTGTATTATATAAACGAATAGATAAAATGAATTGGTGTTAATTCACTCCATTTTTTTTTAGAATCGCTTGTCCAGATCCATTTGAGAATATTGAGTCAACTGCCCTAAACTTTAAACAAAATGATGAGTATCGACTTGTTACCGAAGAAGAATTACCAGAGAATTATGATTTGGTGTTACCTAATGAGTTATCTTTAATGGAAATCTCTGATTTTAATCGATCTGTAACAAAATCGTGTGAATCAATTTCATCTCAATCATCGAGTAAGTTTAATATTTTTATTAGTTTTAATTAAACAATAGAGAACGTACAGATATTTATTTTTTGCATAAAAATGTTTAGGTCTGCTAGAAAATAAGATATACAGAGTATGACGCCTTAAAAATCTACAGCTCTTTTGTCATTAATATTTACAGTTACGAACTCTCATAGAGCATTCGAAAACGTGTCTGTTATACTGTACGATTTATACATTTCCATGCAACAGCAATAGCAATCTTCTCCTAGTTATTGTTTTTATATTATTTTTCATCGTAAACAACTGAAAAATATCATACGGTGTTACGTTATGACCGTTCTAAACCGCGTAATGAAATTTGAATTTTGAAACTTTTTTAATTCTTTCTAGCGGACACAAAAAAATTAAATTTTTGTTTTTTTAAACAAATATTTTAATATGCTCCCTTGGGTTTTGTAGTGTTTTTTTGTTATTTAATATTTCAATTAAATAGCAATTTAATTAAATTAACTAATTATTTAATATTAAAATACTTATCTGTTTTGGGTTTTTAATGGTGTATTTGCATATTTAAGTTATACAATCTAAAAGTTTCGATAACACAGTTATTTTCATCAGTAGTAATATCTACTGAAATTTTAATATCTATTAAATCTAATAATATCTAGATAACTGTGTTATTGAAACGTTTAGATTGTACAACAAATATACTGTAACAGGTTAAACACATGTGGCTTTATTACTTTGGTATGTTTCCCTCGCCAAAAAGAGCAAAATTTGAGGTTCTTTTACAATTCTCATTCATTTCAAAATCCTTTAATAAAAATTTTATATTGTTCTTGTGAAAATGTGAAATGATTACCTTTTAAATTAATCAGGGTTATTCAATTTGTAAAGATACCATTTAATAGTTTAGTTTTAGTTTGCTTGCTATTTGGTTACAGTTTGAGTGAATAAACCTTAATATTTGTTTCAGCAAATTCCTGTCTTATCGACATACGCCAGCTAGCTCAATTGTTAAAAGAAATGGTCGCTGTTATCAATTACCAAAACTATACTCAATTTGATTTTCTTAATTATTTGTAATTCTATTGAGTTTACTTCCTTCAGTATTTATATATTCAATATTTGTATAAGTTGTTAATAGTGAGAATCTTTAATAATCAAAATAAACCAAACGTTATACTCATTTAATTAAATCGAATTCAAGAAAATGCAGAATTGGTTTGTTTACAACAACACATAACAATCAATCCTATGATTATAGTAATGTTCTTAATAACTAGCATGCAGAACTTTCTTTATCAATAATGAAGGGAACTCAATTCCTTTCAGTATTGAAATTAAACACAAATTTAAAGGAAATTGAAACACACTCGTTTTCTTTTATTCCGCAGTTAAAAATCTTACTTGTTTGTCACTTCATCAAAGGCCGATGACGTTATTATGCCGCCGATCTGGAGACGCTTGCTTTCTATGTACTCCCAATATCTTCTTTATGCCGTTGTTGGGTTTTACTACAATACCGATTTTCTTTCCAACAATTTATTGATTTGATTAATAATTACTGGATATATTTAGTTTTAATTGTCACTTTGTTCAACTTTTGCTACGAATTGCATTCTATACAAACTGCAATGCATTGTACAACACAATAGGTAATACTTTCGAGTTATTATTCTGTATATGTTGATTTACCAATTTAGATCGATTACCGTCTTTTATATCGTTCGTTCACTATTTAAATATAATAATACCGAACCTCCAATATACACAAAACACTTACTTTATTTCTTTATAGCGTCACCTTTCTTTTTATCGCTTGCTTAACGTTTTATATGCTTTGTTCACTTTAACCGATTATTAATCTAATAAGGAAGGTATTATTACTTCTTCTCTATTATACACTAATGTTATCTTACTTTATGTCTAAATTTGAGGCTCTGCTCTCCCTTAGGCTATCATCAATCAATTCTGACCACTTACTCTCAGGAATGCCAGTCAAGTTAATTGTCATTCCCACTCCTACAGCCTATTTTGCATTCCGCGTATACTTTACCCGCGTTCTAATTAAATACGTAAATACTTATTGAAATAAATTCACTCTTTCATTTTAATGTTAAATACATTTACACAAATAACAAACAACCATTTCTTTATCTACAAAATAGCATATAACTATTTAATGTCATATAACTTAGCACAATATTTGAATTTTCTAAGCCACTCGTTATAATAAAAATCCAAAAAAGATAAGTATTTTAATATGTGTAATAATGGTGAAAGCTTACATTTTATGTTATGAACGAATAAGTTTAAAAGTAAATATGTAATTAAAAATTATTATTAATTTTATTAAATACATAAATAAAAAGTTTACCCCGAGTGGGATTTGAACCTACAACCTATACTTTGCTAGAGTAAACTTTTTATTTATGTTTATTATAAGTTTTGTTATGAACGAATAGGTTCAAATCCTACTCAAGGTAAACTTTTTATTTATGTATTTAATAAAATTAATAATTTTTGATTTACATTTTCATAATTATTTAATAGTTTCCTATTCATGTATACATGGGTTTTCTATATTACCAATAGCAAATTTGACCAAACGTTTGCAATATCTTGAAAATTATACGATTTGGGTATTGGACATGCGTAATAAAATTAAAAGCATTTTAGACCACAAGATGGTGCAACAAAATTAGGAGGTTTCTATTTGAAGCAGTAAAATGCTGAATGTACAAAAGCTGATTACCCAGTATAATACAAAAGCTATTTTAGCTTTATTATAAAGACTATTATTCCACTCAATAACACACATTAATTTATACTGGTATCTTGCACATGAACTTCTTGGTTTGTCCTTTTTTTTACAAATATTGAATTATCTCTAAAAGTATAATATTTAAAGCAGTGGTACATTTTTGAAAGGTCCTATTAACTATATTACAAAATAGCTAAAATATACAACTAAAAAAATATGTAACTGATACCACACACTTTTTTGGATAGCCTGTGTACATATTTTTTGGAAAAAGCAAGTCATTTAGGTTTTAGAGATCGACGTTGAGTTGATTCATCCTGTACAGGTTTAGTTTTGAAAATATTTATAAAATATGGGTTGAATTAACGTGTCTATACCTACGTACCAAATTTTTTGAAAAAATTAAGTTATTTTTAGATTATTTATTTACTTTAAGGAACGTCTCCGTTTTCATCCGCAATGTTTGTTTCCTCCTCATAGTGTATAGTAATGTTAGTAAAGGACATTCGTTTAACTTATCCCGATTGATCGATGAATCAAACGCGCACTTGTGTATGACTATCCTTTTCTACATATTGAATACAATGTACACTATTAGCTAACGTATTATTCCAAGTGTGTCGTTTTGTATGGCTCTTATTAACTCAAGTAACTAACAAGGATAACGTTAACAACAAATTAAGTTTTCTTTATACGAACAGTTTTGATACCAACATTACCAACTTTAACCTAACTACTTCACATAAATATAAATGTCATAACGTTTGCAAATAAAAGACAAAAGTTTTATTTACGTATCGACAGTATCGTAGATGTACGCACATAAAAGCATATTATTTTCAGTAAAACTTAAGTAGCAGATGAATTTTGGTAAGTTATTATATATTCTAAAATTTTGTAAATAGGTATTTGTAGGTTAAGACCAATGAACTCTTCCAAAGAAAGGAAGTAATTGTTCCAATACTTTTCTACATAAAAGTGGCGATTATATATCTTTGACGGCAATACATTTGTGAGTTAATGGTTATTTATTTGATTTATTCATAAAGATTGAATTTTTTAGGAACACTACTAATCATTATATTTTGAGAAAACATTCGAATTGCAAAATATGTAATGATAATTTCAGTCATCGGTGTTTATTTATACACTTGTTTGTGTAGAAGATTATTATACTGCAATTCAAAATTATTGGTGTATTTAATGTAATTGAATTATAGTACTTTTTTAAACTTATTCAAAGTATTGTTTCAAACACAATATAACCAATAATGTAATAAAACGTAAATTTGTCCATTCACATTTAAACATGACTGCGTTGAAAACAATTTATTGTTATAAATTATAATGTTAATGTACAATAACATACATTATATGTTATTATTAAGTTTTTGGAGGAAACTGCGTTAAGAATTCCATTAAAAACAAGAAATTAAATGTTCACTACACTTCATTTTCTGTATCTGTTATCGTTTGGATGTATAATTGGATTGACTTGGATACCATAAACTTTTTCGTGTTCCCAATTTCAGCTTCTGCAAAATATTCTATTTGCAAATTTGTGAGTTAATGGTTATTTATTTGATTTATTCATAAAGATTGAATTTTTAGGAATACTACTAATCATTATACTTTGAGAAAATATTCGAATTGCAAAATACGGAATGATAATTTCAATCATCGGTGCTTATACACTTGTTTGTGTAGAAGATTATGATACTGCAATTCAAAATTATTGTAGTATTTAATGTAATTGAATTATAGCACTTTTTTAAACTTATTCAAAGTATCGTGTCAAATACATTATAACCAAGTGTTTCTTACTTATTGAGTACATAAAATAAATACACCATAATGTAATAAAACGTAAATTTGTTTATTCACATTTAAGTATGACTGTGTTGAAAATAATTTAGTTATAAATTATAATGTTTTAGTGTACAATAACATACATTATATGTTATTATTATTAAGTTTTGGAGAAAACTGCGTTAAGAATTCAATTAAAAACAAGAAATTAAATGTTCACTACACTTCATCTTCTGTATCTGTGTTATCATTTGGATTTATAATAATTGGATTTACTTGACATCATAAACTTTTCTTGTTCCCAAGACTTTAGAATTTCAGCTTCTGCATGTTTAATCGTTTTAACCAAACTGAAGGTGAAACTGTTTCTAATGCTTCTTTCCACATCTGTTTGACATTATCATCCCCATAACCATCTCTTCCAATGTGTTTATCATAATAAGTTTTGCTTATTCCCATACCATTTCTACTGGGTTAAATTGACAGTGGTAAGGAGGCAAGCGTAAAATTTCGTGTCCATGTTCTCTAATAATATTATCGACCAAATATTGTTTCTCTTCCTTATGTAGCTTTGCTATATGTAGTAATTCCGTTTTAAATGCTTCTTTTTCATGAGTAATTTTTTTTTCCCTAAGCCACTCTGTAATTTCTTCTTTTTCCAATTTGTAGTTCGTTGGCGATTGACAATTTGTGAATGGTACGGAGCGTTATCCATAATAATTATAGATGGCTTTGTTAAGTTTGGCAAAAGTTGATTTGTTAACCATTTAACAAAGTTTTCCGAATTCATACAATCGTGATAATCGTTGCTTTTATTTGTGGTAGAGAATATAAGTTCTGCTCCTTCCACAAAGCCATCTTCTGTTCCAGCATGTAGAACTATATAACGTTTGCCTTCCCACCAAGATTCTTAAAGCATTTTGAACTGGAATCTTGCCATATTCTTTGTTGCTTCCTTTTGCAAATATCCATGTTTCGTCGAGATAAACGAACTGCTTGTAAATATCTTGTTTCATATAAGTGATGTAACTTCTCAAAATTTTAACCTCATCGATGCTATTGAAGTTTTTTCGCAAAGAGCTTTTCTATTGTTAGTTTGCTTGAAATGAAATCCAATGTCCAACAAAACGTGATAGAGGCTAGTCCTTTTACACTCAACGATACCTCTTTCTTTAATTTTTGTTAAGAGCGTATCTAATGTAACATGTTCATGGTTAATATACATGTTGTAAATTGTAGTACGGATTTCACTTTTTTGTCGTTGATCCATGTCTTTTGTTTTTAGACTTTTTCGTTGAGGTTCATTTTCCTTGTTTTCTTCTTGATTTTGATGTCGTCGTAAAGCATTAGAAATAGTTTTCGTGTCAATTTTCAAAGCATCACTAACCCTTGCATGCACTGCTGTTATGGTGATAAGGGCCCGTTGTTCTGTTTTTCTTTATTAAAGTATTCGACTAAGTTATGGATCAATTCGTCTACGGTAATTGACCTACGAGGCATGTTAATGTGCTACAAATGAAAACATAAATGTTATCTCTTTCTGTAAAACGAATTAATCTTTACCTTAAATGAACACTAGAAAGTAATGTGGTTCTGAAAAGAACCGATCTTTTACAATATTAACCCAAGAAGGAATGAATAAACGAGGAAACAAACAAACCGGCGAGCGTACGTAACCTCAATCAACGTATAAGCAAATAAAGGAAAGTTGTTCTGTGGAAAGGTTGGTATCAGTGCTCATATTTTTGTTTTAAATTACAGACAACGGTCATTTCGTGATTTAATGCATACATGACGTCATCGGGATAAGTCAAACGAATGAACTTTACTCTTAATTTTATGAAATTTGATTTTAAACTGTCAGCTAAGTATTTTATCTTTTTACATTTGTTAAATTTAATTTGTATATCCATTCAACATTTTTATAATAAATATTGTAGGCAACCTTTTGAACATTTATGATCTCCTGTTCGCCTATTACCTCATGAATCAATATATTTTTTATAGCAATATTAATGATGCCGTATGAGAATCATATTTATTACCCATTAAATAATAATAATATTCTTCTATAAGATATGAAACATATATATGTATATACACTGTGTCCAAGATAAGAATTCTCACTATGGGATCTCTGAAATGGTAATGACGCAACTCCGGTTACATGGGAAATAATTAGGGGACTAATAAAATGACACAAAAAATCAATGGTGTGATTTTTGTTTTTGAGATATTTGAAAAAATTAGAATTTTGGAAATTTCTATTTTATTTTTTCTGGCGTTATTATAAATGCTAGAGCAAAAATACAAACACTTCTTCATTGCAACTTATGGGCTTTAACATGGCCTAGCCAGTTTTTCAATTGGACGTTTCCTATTTTTATAGCCATCATCAACTTATTTTTTTTAAATACGGTCCTGATATTTTGAAAGGTTTTTTATTACAAATTCAGCAATGTATCACATTTGATGGTCTGATCCGTTTTGAACATTTTAGGACCATCATCACGAAATTGTTGAATACAACATCTCAACGTACGTATATGTAATTGAAATTTCATCATGACCTGAACGATTTACAAAAATCCAAAATTGCTCCGCTGGCTTATTGTGAAAAATACATCATACACAGATAACGTGGAATTAAGTAAATACACATTTGTGTAAATAAACCGAGCTTCTTGTCTTTTTTGGTGGATATAACATGCACCATACTTTCTAGTACACTTTGTATCGTTTTAGATATTGATTAAATACCAGAGAAGTGTTGAAATAATAATCTTATATATTCTTATTTGAACAATTGTTCAGTAATTACTGAAGTTTAATTAATATAATTATTATCTTGAAATACATTCTTATAATTTAGTGATTTTTCATGTGTGAGTTTGTAATAATTTTTTTAACGACTATTCCGGTTAAATTTCACTGTACAACTTTACTTCAGCTTAGTAGAATCAATTGTGATGCTAAAAGCACAATGTAAGGTAGATTCATAAATGTGATATATAAACATAGTGATATTTATGGGCCAAAATTCAGATGGCACTAGTTGATTGTTATGAGTCATGAGTTATGAGTCAACAATGTTCATCCTTCCTGTCACCTTGGCTTCTATTGCGGCAGCCGTAAGCGAATGTGTGTCTCATTAGAGCTGTTAAAAAATCAACCATAAGCATAACTAAATTTTAATAAAATTATGACATTAATTACGCTATTTCGTCTTCAATTTTTTAATTATTCTTAATTATACATAAAATACATATTATGGAATTTCTAGTTTGTTGAGCTAGTACCATGGCTTCTTGACACCTGATAGGAGCCACTGATATCACTAAAAGTGTGGGGTAACAGTTAAATAAAACTCTTTTCACCTGCATAATTTTTCGTTTTTCTAACTATCAAAGTTTTATTCAACATGTCTTTAACAAATAGCTTTTGAAATACGAATGTGTTTAAAATCTTTTAGACACATTACTGTGAACGTTCGTAAAAAATAAGTGATATAAAGTACAAGTATTTATTTCATTTTTTTTCCACATAATCAAAATGTTTACAGTTACTTTTTATTCCAGACCAAAGACTATAGTATTGGACATGTAAAACAATAGAAAATAAATTTAAAGAACATTTACATCAAGGTGAATTTTTGTGGAAGAAAAGTTAATGTAGAAAATCTAATTAAATGAGATTTGCATGATAGATTTACTCCTTACCTCTGTCCTACTTCATTGTAATAGGAATGTACCGAATTACCAGTAACCTGTACAGGCTGACTGCTAATTAATCCTTGTTCATTTTATGTGTAGAGATTTGAATTTAGAAAATCGAGAAATTTTTAACAAATATTTAAAACAATTTGAGTCAAATATAAAACTAATACTATTGTACATACTTTTCACATCTTGCTTACGTATACATGATTTTACTTATCATAGTTGTAACTTATCTTTTATAAATTAATTTAAATTTTTAGTACCTTGCAGTCACAGCAGCACATCAAATATTCAGAAATCCTTAGATTTTGCATCTAAATCGACTGTAGTTGAAGGATGGGTAAAAGATCTACAAGATGCAAACACTTCAAGAGCAATTCAAAAATTGAAACCGGGTAAGTATGTAGAATACTGTTAAACTAAAAGTAATTTATAATTTGTATAGATGATCGAGAAAGTGTAATGGTCAGTCATATAGATACTCCTGAAAGTTTCTACGTTCAACTTGGACGCTTAGATAATTTACTTCAAAATTTATTCACTGAAATTCAACTATACATTAAAAATTTTGCCCCATATGTTAAAGTTCCTGAAATAAGTAAGTAGTGTGCATGTTATGACAATTTTATAATATATTTGTATTTAAGATAAACTTTATATTGTCCAATATTGTCATAAAAATACTGGTCCAAAGTGGTTTAGAGCAAGAGTTATCAACATCGAAACACGTAAGGCAGGGTGTGAATATACAGTGTTTTTTATAGATTATGGAAATACCAGCATTTTAACTAATACAAACAAGTAAAGTGGTAGTTTTTGTTTATTTTCTATATTCTTTAATTTTTTTTAAGATTTCGAGAAATAAATACTGAGCTAGCACAACTAGAACCATTTGCTCAAAAATGTAGATTGTTTGATTTGTACCCCAACACACCACCTTGGGATACTAAAGCTACTATGCATATGGCTCAAATTATTACTGGGTAAGTAATTTAGGGAATGTATATATTTAAAGCAAATCTAAGCAATTTTTATAAGAAATTGTATTTGTGTGCAGGACAGATGTTGTTATGGTAGTTATGGCACATAACAAAGGTATTTTAGAAGTCGATTTATTGTCAGTTTCCAGCAGTGAAACAGTTTCTATTCGTGATGCACTAATATTTGTAGGCCTTGCTTTACCATATTGTTCATCTTCAGATTCTCAAAATAGTATTAAAGTGAAGGTTAGTTAGTTTTTTTTAGTAATACTTAATTTTCCAATGTTATTTTTAGAGTACTAAACGAACTGTAAAACTTCATACTAGAAGTACAAATTTTAAAAATGGAGAAGAGTTTACTGTATATATATCTAATATTTTAAATTGTCACACAGTTTATGTACAAATGGTAAGTAGCTAAGTAGTAACTGATGAAACTATTGAAAAATTAAGCCTGTTCAGGATTTTTTTATTTCCCTAATTCCTTGTGTAATAAGTACGTATGTATATAATATTTGTCGACTAGTTTGTTAAGATTTCTCTTATATATTAAATAACAGCAGTTTATTTTGAAATAACTATTTGCTAGCAATAATTTTTCCTCTTTCATCTTGAATAGAAAATATAGGAAAATTCATTATTCAAAATGTTACTGATATTAAACAACAGTATAATAAGGGGTTTATACTGTGACGAAACGGTATAGTTCTTACTATTTCATATTAAGGATCTGATATTTTCACGTTTATCTTGTTACACACTCAAACAGCACTAGGCGTCGTGAAGGCGTAAGCGAGTTGCCAAGCTAACTGCAGTGGAACTGTGCGGGTTCGATATAAGATCTAAAATGGTTGAAATTTTTGTTCAAACACCTTACACTTACCATAAAACAGCAACTAACAACATTCAATCTGGAAAAATAGTCTCTAGGTGCCACCACAATTTGAAATTTCTCTGAAATAATGGTTCTATACTACGTTCGCTTATGGCAAACAGCGCCAGCGATGCCATGTCTCCGCGATCGTGTGAAAATATGCACCGCTCACAAACAAATCCGGCTATTGTAATATAGCATTGTGACAAAATTGATTTTTCAAAGAAAATTGATAAAAGATACAACAGCAACTTATAGATATAATATAATAGAATCCTTTGTGACGTTAAAAATATAAAAACAAAACATACAAAAAGGTGGAAAATTACAAAAAAAAAACATATAAATATAATTATGGTGAATAAACATTTATAGTCTGTCTGTATTGTCACTATCACTATCACTTATCAGGATTATTTGTATTTATAATAATTTAGTACAAAAATTAGTTTAATGGCATATAAGGTATTTATTATAGAAAGTAGTTAGACATCAGTCAAATTTACAAAATAAACCACTCACAATTGTAATTACTTAACAATAATCATCGTTTATTATATGACGGGTCATTGAATGTCATTAACAGTTAAAGAGTAAACATATTTTTTTAATGTTTTAATGGCATATAAGGTATTTATTATAGAAATTAGTATGGAATCAGTCAAATTTACAAAATAAACCAATCACAAATGTAATTACTTAACAATAATATATAATAATATATAATAATTAATTGCACAATTAAATATATAATTAAATCATCGCATAATAAGACATGTCATTAACAGTATAAAATAAAAAAAATAATAAAGAAAACACGTAAAAAAAAGTTTAAAAATTACATCAAATATTTCATGGGAATTTATTTGAGAACTCTCGTTGTTTCATTGAGCTTATACTTGTACTATCGTCCGTTGCATACAACCGGAAATGTCGAAGCAAAATATCCATAAGGAAAGCATTACCTATCTTCGCCAGACTGAACTCTCACCCCCGAACGTTGTTACGTCCACAAAGAGAGATTCGTAGAAATTGTGGCTAAAGTGCTGTAACATAGATAAAGGAATTAGCCGGAAGCTCAGTCGGTCGGTTAAGCACTTGGATGCATGGGCGTTTTGGCAGGAGAGAAGATATACATAAAATTTAAAAAGGGCACCACTTGATTTAATTTTATATCGCTCCTCTATCAAGAAAAGGGCTACGGCCACACAGGACAAAAGAGGCAACTAAAATAAAATGGTGAACTAAGTCCACACTGACAAAGGACTGGCTAGGAAATTGATCGGAGATCACAGGATTAACGAAACAATTTACGATCGTTTAAATTTTTATAATAATAATTAAATGTTCATAAGTATCTAACATAAAAAATTATGGAGCGACCACTCGCAGACCTAAATGCAATTTTTTTCAGGAAATATTCCCAATACATCAGTCAATATACATCAGATACAATATATCTACAAAATAAACCACCAGTAATCAACTTACCTTTCAACCCAATCTAGAAAAAAAAATATGAATTATACTTAAAATTTACATAAGCAGACACAATACGGTCCGGCATCTAGCGTTGACCCTAAAGAAAAAGAATACCCAAACATGTATATAATTATCCGAAATTGAATACTTGTACACCGATATTCCACAAAGAGCTCTCCGTCGGATTAATCTATCAGTTTCCAATCAACCGGATGCAAATAAACCCCAAATATAAAGTGAAGATTATCACTAGATGTCTACCCTGTTGTTTACCTTATGTAAGAAAAAAAATTAATGTAGTTAATATGAGCATTACAGACAAAGTAAGCATGAAGCGTTTAGAAAATTTCGAAAGGCTAAGTTCATTACAAATTTAGCAATTATAGTGCAAGAATTTAAGCAATATGCAACACAGATTGACACATTCATGAGTAAGCATATGTTTACAAACCAAAAATTAAAGTGTTGTACTAAACAACTATTAAATTGTACTCAGTGAAAAGTAACAAAAATTTTTCAACCCCAATGATCATAAATAAATATGCAATTTAATTTACACAGTAATTGAAATAAATAACTTTTTATACAACCCCAGCAGTTAGCATAATTTATGAGATACCTTGTACATTTCGACTCAACAGTAGCGTTTCGTCTGCTAAACAGCTGATTGCATGTACAGTAAACACAGACAGTTCTAATGGTTGAACAACTACGGTTATTTATCAAAAGAAAGCTAGTACATAAGAAAAGTTAGAAATTGATAACTAAATTCCAAATTCAAATACAAATTCTATTGCAAAGTTAGATGTAAGTATAAGCGAAACTTAGAAATAACCCAAATTATCTTTTACAGGTACAAATGTATAGCAAATGTTTAACAGTAAAGTATAAGCATTAATTTTAGAAATCGGATATTTGCGGAGACACACTAATACAATGTAGCAAGCACAGTAATGTAATTGTTATAAGAATTTCAGTAAAGTACAGGTAACAAGAGCCTCGTTATGTAGAAAAGCTAACAAAAGTCATTCACCGTAGGTAAAATTTTGTATGCGTGTAACAATAACACTTATCCGAAACTAGTCGTAGGTGTAACGTATATTTCTTCGGTTAATGCGGAAGATACTATGAGAAGGAGTAATCGTAAACTGTTTCCATACAGGTTCGAAGACCCATAACTAATATTTCACACCTCGGACGAATGATATCCAAATGTGCTGTCAGAAACGGTTTAACTATCTCTTATGGAAGCACGAAAGATGTTAATCTTCAGTAAATGTGTAAAGGACCAGAAAAAAAAACCTATATAAGACAACTGTGTTAGAATTTAAATCAATACCCAAATTTTTATAAAATATGATCTTTATGCTGTATTAAAATTTCAAAACATGTACACATGCATTTCAAAGTTATGTTTAGTAAATAAGAAAAGAAAGTGAGTAGCTTACCTCTTGACCAAAGCTAAGGTGTAGTAGATACAAAAAATTAAAGCCGAACTCAAATTCGAAATCCCAACAGGATTTATTTATATGGAAAAGATTAAAACCAGCAACAGGCTGAGTTAAAATTTTACTTGAAAAATTCAATCAAATTTTTAAGGACACCTTTTCCAAATTTTCCATTTGCTTCTAACTACGCATTGGATTTCTTGGCCGAAAATGGCGTTCTTCCTTCTTCTATGAAGGTACCAGGAAATTACAAAAAAGAAACAAGATTAATTTCTACCAATACTCGAATTTTAAAACAGTCACATGTTTGAAAAGTCTACTAAGAACGAATTTTATTGGCAATGTTGCCATTTCCCAATAACATACAGGATGAGTGGTAACTAAAGACCATAAAGTTATAAACCATAATTTACACGTATCAATGTAGTATAGGCGAGTTGTTAAGTTAATCCTACCTGACTCTGGAAAATAGAATTGTAGCCTACTTGATAAAATTATACACAGTTCAAGTTCAAACATTCAAGATGTACAATACCCTTCCAGTTTAAAAGAGCACGTTAAATTTCGTCACAGGGATCTAAATACACGTCAATTCAATTTTGAAAACCTTTAAGTTCAATTAATAGTATTAAAAATGAAATTATCCAAAGCTTAAGAAAATATTGAAATATGTTATCGTAAACTCATTAATCACACCCAGTATATTTCATGAAACTAAAATTTTGAGAAGTTATCTGGAGACACTTTCAAATTTACCCTCCTATACGCATAAACTAATATTTATAACTGTCCTCAAAATCTGAGATAAATATCACCCAATCTGAAAAATAGTAATTTACTCTATTAATTTTTAACCACAAAAACATTAACTCGTATCTTAAAAATTTAAAAACATAATGATCAGTGCATTTTTTATGAATCATATACCTTCTCAAATATTGCTTGAATTTTTATCATTAAAGAGTATTTAAACGTTTGCAAGTATGAATTGCTGTGGTTCAAATCTGAAATTTCTACTTCAATAAACCGTGAACCAATGTTGTAAGTCATTGCATATCAAGACTGATGTGTACCCAACAACTCTAATGAACAATTAAATTCTATAATCACAATTAACAATTTTCAGATCAATCATATATCCAAAATGGCAAAAGTTTTATTTTAAACGGTGTAATCCTTTATGTAATTTAACATATCAAAGAAAACAATGAAATCTTCGAATATAATATTGTTTCTCTTTAAATCTTTACAGCATTACTTTAATAAAGTCTTACAATAATCTATAGGGGAGGTCCATCACAATTTAAACAAAAGAATAAGTTAACTAATCATATTCTATTGACCAAATATTTCAAGAATATTTACGTACATTGCTTTCGTGAAGCAACACATACAAAAAAAAAACAATTCTTATAGATTAATCCCTACTACTTATGTTCTATTCTTCGTTTAACGAACAGATTCAAGAAATGCGCCTCCCACGAGTTAGCGCCAAATTTAAATGGCACATTTCTATTGGTTAGCCGGGCTCACACAACCACGAAAAATTTTGTATTATATTAACCTATAAATGTCAAAGTAGTTTGTCATTTAGAATTTGTGTTTTCATTCTTTATTTTGGTTAAAGCTTTTGCTCTAGTACTTTTCATTTTCAAAAACGGTATTTTTCAATACTAGCTACATTTTTGTAGCCTATTAGCAAATAATTACATTTATTATAGATCAACGAAATCTTTCGCCCCCCGGCCAGGCATTTTTCCGTTGATGAAAAGGAGCGAATCTTAAACATTTTTAAAGTTTGTGTTGAAGAAAACCTGAACAACAACAATACTGAAAATGTTGCATTTACAGCAAAAGCAGCAGGTAACATAACTTTATAAAAATATATTTTATTCATTACTTTATCATTTTAGGTATTACAGATAAAAGTGTGTACAACATTCTACGTGAGTACAAGCAAACACATGTATTACATCCTCCAACTGTGTACCACTGACAACGAGCAATTTTGACGACGAAACTAAGAGTAATCTTAGGCGTGTAATCCATTCCTTCTTTGAACAAAACGATACACGTACTCTAAATAAAATTGTGGCCGCTATTGGTGAGCACGATGAGATGCCTCAATTAAAAAGGAATACATTAAGAACCTTGTTGAATGAAATTGGCTTTAAGTGAATAAAGGAATAAATTATCTCTAACATAAATTATACTTTATTTTGAAATATAGGTTTCCAAGAGGTCAAGAAATAGTTTGCTTAAAGAAAAATCCGAGATAGTTGCGTGGAGGCGACGTTATCTGCAGTAAATGCAGCTACAGGAAGAATTGTGAATTGAGGCACCACTTATGATAAAGTTTTTGTGACGATTATTAAAGAATAAAGGGGTTTTTCTCAACTGTAACATAATTGCAGTTTACAGTTTGTTTAGATAAACAAACACTTGTGACATCAACAAGGAGTTGACTTGTAAATTCCTATAAAAATAAAATGTAAGCTCAAAGTTCTATTCATTTACTATTTACCTGCCCGACTTATGGCCTTTTACAAACAAATAAATTAATGTTATTTTTCTATTTCCAAAATACGTGCCCTGACAATTTGACTTGACTTAATATGAGATTTGACAGATTGGTAAACATTAACGAGTTATGTACAGCATGTCAACATTTCCATAGATTAAAGATGCTTGTTTTCAAACCGTATTAAAACCGATTCATTGGTGACAGAGAATTTTGATTTGTAAAAATGTGTGATTTTAAAATATTTATATTTCTAAATATGTTTATTATTTGATTACTGTTAAAACTACATAATTATACATTTTAGGGACTACAATAATTAATATGCATACATTAAAGAACCGTTGAATGTAATTCAACCACTGTATTACCCAGAAAGTAATTTTTTGATAGTTGTAAACAAGGCCTTTGTGCAGTTAGTAGTACGCACCTACAAATTTGTAGGTAGAGCATTTACTGAATCTGTTCATTAAACATAGTATAGCATATATACAAACAAAACAATAAACACTGGCTATAGGTCGATAAATCAGTCACTACTCAACAAATATCTAAAATTATCCTTATATACAATTCCTGAAGTCCTTTACCAAATGTCCTATCCACTAGGGTTGATTTTCTTTAATTATCCAAGTATTCATGTAAGTAACGCTGGGTCGTCGCACTACAAGCTTTCTTCAGGTCTTAACACGTATAAAAATTAGGCAATTTGATAAATATTTATCACTGAATATTTTAATTACACTTGATGACTAAATTCTTAAGTGTCCAACTTGATCGATTTAATGCTGTTAATAAACGCACATAAGTTTTACTCAATACTGCTAATGTTAAATACTGTCTACATCAATTTACAATGTGAATATACATCACTTATAGTGCATGATAATGAATTTTTGATGAAAAACACTAGCTGATTTTTTAGCAATAATTATATTTTCTGGATATCACATCCTGCCTCAAATACCAATGTATTGGTCCAACAAAGCGGATAGAGGTATAGCTATTGTTAAAAATTGCATGTGTCATAATCGGTTCCAAACAATTAAACGATATTTACATTTAAGTGATATCATTTTAGTAGATATAAGTGATAAATTTTCCAAGGTGTGACCCTTTTTGAATAAATTAAATGACAGAAATTTACAGTGGAGTGTATTTGCATTTAATTTATCTATCGACGAGCAAATGATACCATATTTTGGAGGACATGCTTGCAAAGTGTTTATGAGGGATAAACCTGCGCGGTTGGGTTTCAAACTGTCGTGCCTTTGTTCCTCTGATGGATATTTATTTTATTCGTTGCCATAATGAAGGAGCTCAGACCCAAAAAGAAAAATCGCCTATTGGATTTGGAGGTCAAGTGGTCTTAGTTGCTTCAAGTAATAAAAGATCCAGTATAGCATCGAATATTCTTCGATAACTATTTTTCATCTTGTAAACTGTTTGTTGAGCTAAAGCATAAACGATTTTTTGTTACTGGAACAATTCGTGAGAATAGAACAAGCAGTTAGAAAGCATAAAAAGTATGTTAAAAAGCAGAGAGGCTTTTACGATAGCACATTTGAAGAGGTTTTAAAGATATCACTTGTAAGGTGTAATGACAATTCTGTAGTAACAGCGTGCAGTGATACATTGAATGTACAGCCCTTGATTATAACAAAATGCTACAGTATAAACGAAAAAAAAAATAGAATTCCACAACTGAATGTTATCTCTGAATACAATAAATATATGGGTGGAGTGGACCTTCATGATAATGGCATTCCCAATTACAGGTGAATAAATGGTGGTGGCCGATATTTTGTAACTCGGTCAACAGCACAGTAGTAAATGCTTGGAAGCTATAAAATATTGTAAATGAAATTTAAATGTCCTAAATTGATTTTAAATTTTATATAGCTTTACATCTGTTGAAAAGTGTACCTAAAACCACAAAACATCAATGACCCACCATTATTGATGAAGTGCGCTGCGATACAGTCAGCGATATAATAGTGACACAAGCAGAGAAAGCTTGCAGAAGGTGTAAAATATGTGGAAATCACACTATTCATATGTGTAACAAGTGCAACGTCCATCTTCATATTCCATGTTTTAAATTATACCATCAACAATAACCAATTTTCTATATGTATTTTACCTATGGTTGGTTTTTGCACCATAGTGAAACATGTGAGTTTTGAAGTTTTTTTTTGATACTATTTATTTTGCAACTAAAATCTTTTATGCTTGGTTTAAAACATATTAGCAATAAATTGGAAATAGGGATTATTATAAGCTTTGTTAGGAATGAATACGTTCAAAAGTAAATATGTAATTAAAAATTTATTAAATACATAATAATTACCTCGAGTAGGATTCGAACCTACGATCTGTACTTTGCTAGAGTACCGTGGTAACCAACTGCGCTGTAAATTTTGTCTTTATGTATGTAGAACTGATATAATAATTTAATATTAGTTAAGTTGCTTTGGTATGTGTGAATCCTTGCAATATTGCAGACTCACATTCCATTAATATAATGTATAATGATTGTAATCTCATTATATTTAGAATTTAGATCAGTTCTACATACATAAAAACAAAATTTACATCGATTGGGGCTTAAATCTTGATAGCGCAGTTGGTTAGCGCGGTACTCTAACGAAGTACAGGTTTTACGTTCGAATCCTACTCGAGGTGAACTTTTAATTTATGTATTTAATAAAATTAATAATAATTTTTAGAAATAGGGATAATTAAAATTAAAAAAATATGTCGTTACTCATTTTTGACCAGTGAAGC
Organism: Vesta saturnalis; assembly: GCA_036346205.1. Taxonomy (NCBI): domain Eukaryota; kingdom Metazoa; phylum Arthropoda; class Insecta; order Coleoptera; family Lampyridae; genus Vesta; species Vesta saturnalis. The sequence goes on from JARFJB010001424.1 coordinate 472,761, forward strand.
ATTTATGCACCATCCTCATTTTGGGTGTGTGTATATATACTGGGTTTTCAAAGTTAAGCCTGTACTATTGCTAACGTTCTTATTAATGGAGCTATGAAGTCGGTTAAATTAGCAAAGTAGTGTGTTTTTTTACACTGATTAGGATGGTGGAAAAACAAAAACAATTGAAAGTCGCATTCTTGAAAAATTGACGAAAACATACTTTTTTCTAATGAAACACTCTATATACAATATTCTCAGTTGATAGAGAATTAAATTCTGAGCAAAAGTTGTCATATGCATTTCTATCCTACAGTAAAAAATAAGGGAGATTTTGCGGATTTTTTAATTTCATCAAGTAGGCTTTCCTGGTCTCCTGGTAGCAGGGTCTGTGTAGGAAGGTATTTGTACTGCACAAATTTATCCTTTTTATAGCCCACTATAACGCTTTAAGTCATTTGTTGAGTTATTTGGATGTGCTTCAAAATATGCCAATACATCAATTTCTGTTGCTTCACTGTTTATAAATTCTTTTTTCCTTCTACTTTTAGCAAAAGTGTTTTCATTCATCCTAAACTTACGGTATAAAATCAAAAAGTACCTTTGATCTGGTTGGTTACGCAACAATGCAATTACTGTCACAAATTTATTTATGTCATTTAAAAACAAACGACGAAACTTAATAAAATTTGGTACAGTTTCTTACTCGGTTAAGCTGCTCTTTTTAGCAAAATATGGCCGATTTTAGTTCATGGCCTCCTAGATTTTTACGACTATGACATCATAATATCATTCACAACTTTTCCTATCAACATAATCATAACAATTGAAAGCTGCAATTTAATAGAACATTAATTTTTCAAGAGAAAATCCACCTTGCACATTTTCCCTGAAGTTAGCCATTTTTGAGAAAAAAACTTTTTGAAACCCTGCAAATCGTTAAATCGGAATGGCTATTATTTCGGCAGAATTCCCATTTTTAGTTAAAAAAATTGTTAAATTTTGGTAGATTTGTCGTTGACAATAATCATTTTAAAATTTTGTTGTTGAATAATACTTTCCTTCACTGTAGTAATGTGGAAGGACGTATTTCATGTCAAACAAAAGAATAAATGCTCTCCTTTGCAAAGAATGTATACGATCACGCATTTTTTAAAACCGAAATCGAAGGTGGCTTTTCTCATGTGATATCTAATGTTTTGCAAAATTCGTCTATTGGTACAGAAAACTTGACTCTTTCAAAATTGAAACCTCTCAAAACTTAAACTGGACTGCAAATTAACAATAAAACTGAAAACCAAAAATACTTTTTCTTATTCCGTTTTTTTATTAAAAATCAGCTTGTTTTGTCTTGTTTGTCCTTTTTATCAGGCTGACTTCAAGTCACCTTATCTTTCATATTAATAATAAGCCTATCAGATAGAGAATTCTCTTTAGTTCGATGTCACAAACCAACTTTATTTTAGAAGCAGTATTCAACTTATTAAAACTGAAAAGGTCTCCTGCCAACATCATGATAAGTGGAATTGATCAAGGTGTAATCTCTTCGAAACATCAAATTGCTATAAAATTTAAATCTAATTTGTACAAATTTTCTTTTTGCATCAATAAATCTTTGATCCCAATTCAAAATCTTACAGTTTCAATTAATTTTGCTGATTCATGTTTTTACTTTACCAACATGGCTAGTGTTTTCACATCAAGAAATCTTTTGAAACATTCTGTCATCATCGAGAACCCAAATTTATCTGGGCAATATGTGTGTTGAGGACAAATTAATGAGTTCAAAAATATTCTAATATTGGTAATAAAGGTCTTCTTTAATAGGGGTCCCTACACAGTGTAATTGAATAATTGGAATATCTACAAATCCACTTATATCTTCTGTGGGGGTGTTACATATGTACATGTTGGTAAAGTAAAAACATGAATCAGTAAAATTGATTGAAACTGTAAGATTTTGAATAAGAAATTATTAACACTTGGAAGTGGACGACTTATTGATAGGCTCTCATTCAATCGAATCACTATCAAAAATGAAACACAAGCTTATTGAGATTCTCGCTCACGCAAATTTTCTTTTTAGAAAATTAAATAACAATATCTAGGAATTAAACAATAAAAAAGCAAATAATACTTTGATAAAGTTTAGTAAAACACAAATTCATTTTGTTCGTTAAAGTGTTTACAAAGTCAGTCTGATCCATATAGGTGGTAGAATACAATCCCAAGGTTACAAGTTCAAAATAAGTGTCCAATACTTCTATCAAAATCACACCACATAACCAAACTAATATCGATTTTGCTTGCACGATACTAATAAAAGAGAGGTAAGGTAGAGGGTCAAAAACAAGTAAGTGTTATATGGGGTGTCCCGAAAAAGGTCAATCCGTTAACCATAAATTTCTTGAGTATAAATAATGACACATAATGCCATTTTTCGATTTACACCCCCATATATATACATGGCGTCAAAATTTCAATTTTATTTTTGGTTTTTTTTAATAACTCGAGTATGAAATAAAAATTTAAAATTTAGTACAGTGTTTAATTTCATTAAGTTACGTTCTCTGAAGAAAAAACTAGTCAATTGTCAACTATACAAAATTCAGGGGGTCCGGTACACAGTGCCCTCCCATTTTTTAACTACCTACGCCAAGTTAATTTTTTTAACATGAGCAGTGATTTTTTCTTATTTTCAGTCTCTTATAAAATTTCGATAAAATGCTTCATTTTAGAGAAAAATTGAAAAATATTCATTCTTGATTGCTGCCTGTACGTACGGCTAACAATAAAAGAATACTTACAGTTTACGAAGTTTATAATTTTGTAAACAATATCCAAAAGTAAAATGGTAAAAAAGTAGGTATGAAGATATCAAAAAAAAGAGAGACACGAAAAATCACTACCTACTTCAAAACTCATTGGTGCACCAAATTACTGACCAAATGCTTTTCATATCTCACCTTTTCTTTACCTCAATAGTAGTAAATAAGCAATAAAATAAAGTATAATTTTACAGTCTTCTTAACAATCTACAATTAGTATTTTCTAAAGCTCTCAGTAACAAGCCATGAATATGGTTCCTCTGACATACTTTATTGTAGTATAAATTAGAAGTATTCCAACCAACAAATTAAAAAGACTAAACATACCATATAGAATAAAAACAATACATAATTCATTAGCTAGGAAAAAAACCACAAACAGCGAAATTAGGAAAAATGGTACTAAAGAAGATGCTCAATATGAGCTCCATTCTATTGTACACACATGCAAGCTCTGTTTATTAAATAAAACTTATGTTTTGAAAAATATTTGGCTTAAACCTGAAATGCTCTCTAGATTCAAGGATTCTTTACCTGAAAGGATGTTAGCTCAAAATCTTGACCATACACATAAAATCTTTCAAACATACCCGTATTAAATAATCCAATCGATTAAGGTCTGGGGAACGAGGTGACCATTGAACAGGAACATCACGACCCCGACCAATCCAGTGATTAGGAAAAATTTTGTGTAAATAGTTTCTAACATTTCTACAGAAATGTGAAGGAACACCGTCAAGTTGAAACCGAATATTTTGTCTTACCTATAGAGGCACATAATCCAGTAAATCCAGCAGTGAGTTGGGCAGAGGACCCAAGAGAAAATTTTCTACAATACAAGTAAGCTTTAAAGTCAATTTGTGGGCACATTGACTTTAAAGCTTACTTGATAATGTGTCTCACAAAATTTACATCTGAGTTATTCATTTTACACACGTCTTGCTTCGAAATCTTGAGACAAAATAACATGTACTTTTTGTAAATGGAATGGATAAAACTGCTGACTCCGTAAAGTATTATGTACTTCAGTTTTTCCTGTTTTCAATTTGCCTAGCTAAAACCCTGGTACTAATACTGGGTATTTCATCAACAATTCCTAAAATTTCCTCTTCCTGTTCAGGTTGAATCGCATGGGAATGATTGCAGTTACCTTTCCGCACTTTAGGTCAAACTTCCAATCTCTCGTAGACGGTTAACCAAATTTGAAGAATATTTTCTTTTGGGATGAAATCGATTAGGAAATTTTTCGGCATATCACCTAGTTGTTACTAGCATTGGAGTAATATTTTCGTAATGGACTAATTAAAAATCACAATGTTTGGCACATGATTAAAATCATGTCTTGACATTTCAGAAAAGGGAACGTTTCATTTTTGACGCGCAATTTTATCTTTTTGTACTTTTCATAAAAAATCAGTACGAAACTCTTGCCTTGTAGAATTCTTTGACAGTAAATAAATAATTCTATCCTCTCCAAGGTAAAGTTATTTGTTTTAAACAAAGCAGATGTGATTTAAAAATTATTGAAGAATTCTACACTTATCGTAAGCCGCACAGATAGTGGTCAAGAATGAATATTTTTCAACTTTTCTCTAAAATGAAGCATTTTATTGAAATTTTATTAGGTACCGAAAATAACCAATGAATGCTTATCTTAAAAAATCAACTTCTAAATCATTGGCGCAGGTAGTAAAAAAAAAGGGGGGGAGTATTTTCAATAGTTGATAATCGATTTCTGTTTTTTTTCCTGAGAGAATGTAACTCATTGAAATAAAACTGTACCAATCTTGGAATTTTATTTCATAAAATACTCGAGTTATTAAAAAAAAGACAAAAATAAAATTGAAACCAATCCATGTTTATAATAATCAACAGCACTGCTTTCCAATGAAAGCATTTCACAGTTCGCACCAATGTGCGAACTGTGAAATACAAATAAATTTTTACAAGAAAATGTATTTATAATGATCAATCAAGGTGTTATGTGACATTTCATACCCCCCTAAAGCACCTCATTTTGGCAGAACATGGGAGATTGAAGTCAAAAGCGTTAAACCCCATCTAAAGTGGGTAATGACAGACTCTTCACTTACATTTGAGGAAATCAGTACTATGCTCTCGGAAATTGAATCATTTTTAAATTCTCGTTCTCTAACATATTCTGGCAATCCCATCAAATTCAAACCGTTAATTCCAGCGCACTTTTTAATTGGACGAACATCTTACTTGAACTAGATGTGAAAACCATAAAATTTAAAAGTTAAAATGAATTCAGAAGATTACTCAACATATTTGGAATGCTGGTTTGTTGCTTATATTATGCAATTATATCAAAGAGTTAAGTGGAACAAAATGTCAAAATTAATTCCCATCATATTAAGTTAAAGAAGACTTGCCTTCAACTGAAAGTGTTATGATAAATAAGTATACGTCTTTTTTTTTTAGTGTGCTTGGTTTGTGTTTAAAGTTACAGATTTTTTTTCAAATTAGGTTTATGTAGTACTGCTTGATTAACACATTTAATCTTTTTTTCTTATGTTAAAATCCTGCATGATTTTAAGGTGGTTAGTATGTTAATGAAGTTGATTTATTCTTTCTAAATGTGCATAATGAACATGTTGCCCTACCATTTATTGGGAACTCAAGATGAGTTAGACTCTCTCACTGTGCAGACACTAATTTGCATACATGCATTTTGTTTGCTCTTAAAAATTAAACGTTCCATTGAGATAACACTAAATTGTTTTATTTCATTCTTTTAGTAAAAATCACCAAGAAAGTTCATTGAATATTTAGGGTTAGAATGTGGCCATTGTGTTCTAGAAGCTTAGTAGAGGCAATTTAAACTGTGATGTGCAAAAAATCAAAGGACCAACTGGTTTGCATTGGCTAACTTGCAGCACTTCTCATTTAAGTCGCTTGTTTTTTACACTAGAGTCTATACTAAGTTGTGTTCTGGGACATTTGAATCTTCAAACTGTTACGTGCAATTTTAATTATTAATTGACTATCCTTTTACCCACTCCAAAACCAGGTCGACAATTGTGTGCTTGACGCTATTTAATTTCTTCGAGCAACTTGCAAAGTATAAAAAAAGAAATATTCAAACTAATCATGCTGTTAAATTTGGTGATTCTCTTTGGTTTTTATTTCATTAAGAAATTACAACTTTGTAAATGCTTTGCTTTAAAATATTGTTTTCATTAGAATTACATGATATCAAAGTGAGACATGTAGTTTTAATTAAAAATTGCAACAGAATGTTTTTAAATGAAATTAAGGAAAGTGAATATATTTATATAATGATTTTAGGCTGACCATATGCATCATGTTGATCACTTAAATTCAGCAATGACGAATTTTTATTCAAAGAAATCAGATAAAGGAAAAGTATTTGGAATGGTTCGAGGAGAAAATATATACGTTCCTAAAAAAGGTTCATCATTTTAGTTAAGATTAAATTGCTTCTAATATATTCTTATTTTCAGGTATGGTTATTGCCATTTTTGTAAGTAATATGTGGTACCGGGCAAAAATAAATAAGGTTATTAAAGGGGAAGGGTCTGTAGTAGCATTTCTTGTGGACTATGGCCGAACTGTTACAGCTCATTATACGCAAATTCGTAAATTACCTGAACGTTACTGTATTCTAGAGTGTCAAGTATGCTAAAATATTACGATTATTGAATACTACTAATTCAAAACTGTAGGCTATATTGGTGAAATTATCTCATGTCAAACCTTTAAATGGTAATATAGAAGAGGATGAAAAAACTCAAAATTATCTGCAAGAGTATATTGACAAACAAACAAAATTGAGATTAGTAATTGTTAATTATGAATCCACTCCGTCTGTTGCATTATTCGAACTCTTTGGAACAGTGGAGTCTTCTATAAACAAAAATCTTATTCAAGAAGGACTTGCAGTGCCTTCAGGTGACATGTAAGTAGGTTTACAAATTTCCGTTAGAATTGTAGTATTCTTTGTGTATATTTTTATTTTATACTGTATTCAAATTTTATTTTAGTTCTGATTTAATCCAATATTCTAAATTGTACTCCAAGCCATCGGAACCAGAACAAACATATGTTTTTGATTTAATCAACACTATTCAATGTGTAAAAAAAAATCAATCAGATGAAAGTAGCGATTCAGAAGAGGAAAATGTTATTAGAAAACAAGTTAATGTAATTCTATGTAACAATCCTGACGAAGTTTTTGTTGAAGTTGATGATCCTGTATTATTAAAGATGCATCAAGAATTACATTCTGCTTTACAAGCATATTATTGTAACAAACCAAAAAAGGACGTAAAAAACTGGCAAATAAATGACTCTTGTGTATCATATGATTTTACAAATAATCAATTTTTCCGAGGAATTATAATAGATAAAGTTGATAACAAATTTAAAGTTTCATTAAGAGATGTTGCTAAAGAAATTGTAGTGAATTCAGAGGATTTGTTTGTGTTACACAGTCAATTTAAACAATTTCGCGAAAAAGCAGTTAGATGTCATTTGGCTTCTATAGTTCCTGCAGGAGATAAAAGTAAATGGAGTGGTCTTGCAATCGAATTTTTGCAAAATATATTTGAAAGGCATCAAAACGTTTTAATGACTAAAAATGGAACCCTTGACCGTAACCGTAAATCCCTTCCTGTTACAATGTGGTATTCTGAATTAAAACCTGGTGGAGCATTAGAACCAGCCAGAACAGTGTTATGTAATATTAATAAATTACTAATTAAAAATGGTTTAGCTCTTAAGAAAATTGATGGAGTAAATAACTCAATAGAGTCTACCTCGTTTACCCCTATTGTATCTGCTGGAAGTCCAAAAATGGTATGAATCTTTTTGTGTATATTTTATTTTGATTTGGTAAAACTTGTCTGTACATTGTCATTTAACAGAAAACAGAACCGTATCTTATAATGTTGAATTGACTGTTGCATATGTGTATCAACCTAACCCCATCAACCAATGAAATAACACAAATTTCAAATTTTGAACCTATTCACATTTCAAGTAACTGATCTGTGTTACATCACACTTTCACATTTTCGTGTTATCAAAAAAATGCAGGTACCTACACCAAATAAATAAACAAAAATGAGGTATTTATTAACATTAAATATACAGTTAAAAAAAAAAGAATTATTTATTAAAATTAAATATACAGTTATTACAATATACTTGATAGACAAGATTTTTACACAGTTTTCATTATTAAACTTATGCAATGTTCAAGTAAAATATATTCCATGTATAGCTCATTTGCTTTCGATCAATTGATGTGCGTGTACATGTTATCGTTTTTGTGTTATCAAAAAAGTGCAGGTAACTACATCCAATAAATACAATACCAAAAATGAATTATTTATTAAAATTATATATACAGTTATAATATACTCGACAGACCAGATTAATTTTTTACACGGTTTTCATTATGAAACTTATGCAATAGTCAAGCAAAATATATTTCATGCATACTTCATTTGCTTCGATAATATTAGCTAAGGATGCATTTGAACTTATTTCTTTCGAAAATTTGCACTCTTCCTTCACAGTCGTGCAAATTTTTGTTGCAACAAGCGCTCATGCATCCCTAGCCAGTATTAGCGGCAAATCACTGTACACTTAATATATTACTGTTGGTAACGTTAGACTAAATTTAAACCTATAAAAAAATGGTAATTTTAAATTAGGCGGATTTTTATAATTATTGTTTCTTTACTACTATATTTATAATACCCATATGGCATTACCTCTGGTGTTCATTTCAAACAAAAAGTATACTTGTAAATTGATCAACTTTCATTATCAAATTCTTTAAATTTTTATTTTCACATTTCTAAAATTACCTTAATTTTATTTAGCTCCTTGAAAACTACTAACAATAATAATATACTCCATTGTCAATTCAAGATGTTTTGGAAATGTTAAATTACAAGTCTTGTTTGTTTGTTGTGCTATTTTTATAGTGTGGAATAATAAGAATTCAATACAAATTACATTTACCTGTTAAAATACAATGTTGCTTTTAAAGTTCTGCTTTACTCCTACTCCAGCTAGCATTATTAGTTTTTTATAGATGTCATTTATAACAATTATTATCAGTAAGTGATTCAAAATGTTGCTATTATTAAAAATTGTCTGAAATTAATGTATCTTCCATCTAAATGCATAAATAAAACACATTTATATGAATAACTGTTATTCATATAACATCGAGTATTCAGTAAAATAAGTATGTCAGCCATTAACACATTTTTTCATACCAGAAGTGAAACTTCCAACGCCCATATTTAAGAACATAAATTAAACTACTGAACATTAATCTAATTACACTAAAGTTTAGTTATAAAAAATATGGCTTACTACACATGTACCTATAACAAAATCTATTTACATAATTATTGTTTTATCAGCACTCACTATTAATTGTGTGTCTCAACTACTAATTATGCAAAACTTTAACTCTAAAAAAAGACATGTCTTAGAAATGTATAACAAAATTTGATAAACCAATTATCATTTTATTAGTACCTACTATTAAATGTATTTCTGCACTATTAATTTTTTTGGTCCTAAAGACATACTGTGTAATACATTGCTGAATTTATAATAAAAAATGCTATCAAATACAGGGTACATTTTTATTTGTGCCCATTTAAAAAACGTAAGTTATACAGGGTGTCTGGAAAATGGAGGCCAATCCGTTAACCATAGAGCGTAAATGATATAACTTTCATAATGCCATTTTTTGATTTACGCCTCCATATTCAATGTACAGCATGTCAAAAATTTAAATTTTATTTTTGTTTCTTTAATAACTCTAATTTATTTTATAAATAAGGGAATTTTTAAATTTGGTGCCCATTTAAAATAAGTTATGGGTTTCTGGAAAAAAATGAAATAGAGTAAATTTAACCTTTTAATAATTTCCAATTTTTTTTTTTTTTGTAAGATTCAAAATTTTTTTATTTTTGGTCTTTTAATAAAATTTTTGAAAAAAATTTAAAATTTATTTTCATTTTAACATTTCCTGAAGGAAAAATGTAGAATTGTAATTATTTTTATACCTCTGTTGGTTTAAAACCAAATTATTTTTTTTATAACATTTTTTTAGATTTCTCAAAAAAGTTTTTAGTAATATTTTTGAAAAGTAGAAAATGTAAAATTTCGAGAATTAAACGTTCCTTTTCTGAAATGTCGACAATGATTTTAATCATGGGTAAGTTTAAAATTATTGATTAAAAGAAACATTGTTATATAATTTCTCATAGGAGTTAAGAATGATTGATTTGCAAAAGATTGCATGATCCGAAGGAGAAAGAGGAAAAAGAATGTGTTAAACAGATGAATTGGTAACCCAAAGGTAGTTGGGTTAGAATAAAATGGATTTGACAAAATTTTCTCATTGCATGCTATGTACCAGTAATGGAGAAAGAATAAAAGTGTAGAACTTTTGGAATGATGTGAGGTACAACATGAATTATTACCAAACAAAAGTGGTAATGTTTGGGAGAATATTAAACAAAAGGTGGTGTCAGGGAACATAAAACACACAGGGCATAGGTTAATTACGTAGTAGGATATGAAATACGTATATGTATGTATAGAATAAATATTTATGGTTGTCCATATATGAACATATTTTAATAGAAAAACTTTTGAGGATATATTCTTTATAATATTACTCAAATCTATACAAGTCTAGTAATTGTTTCGAAAACACGTTAAACTTTAAGGTTAACATCTAAATCTAGTATTAAGTTGCAAGTTTCGTTATAAAGTCGCAGCATTTGCAATAACGATCGGTTGAAAGCATACATTGTCATCGGTACATAAATGAAAGAGGCATCGCTGACAGCTACATGAGGAATTAAAATTTTCATTAAAGTTAACGGCAACAGAAATGGATTTCTCCTTTTGCTAAGCTTTGAATTTGTACATAATTTTTGACCTAATGTTGTTATAGTTTGGGTAAGTACCATAATATTTTAAAATAGAGAAATCTTAATAATTTATTTTGAACTTTTTCAATTGTTTTTATTGAATTAAAAGTTTGTGGGTGCCAAACTGTGCTGGCATATTCCAGCTTTGGTCTAACTAATGAGAATACAAAAGTTTAACCGAACTTATTTTCGGGAATTTTTATGTTTGTCTCACAATGAAACCTAAGGTCTTGTAAGCACTAGCCACTGTAACATGTATGTGTTGATAATTTAATTTATCATCATATGTTACTCCCAAATCTTTTATTGTAGTCACACGTTTCAAGTTTAATCCCTTACTTTTATAATCAAATATGCTTGTATTTTCTTACGAGAAAAAGATAAAATCTTACATTTCCTTATGTTCAAAGTTAGTTTCTACAGATAATTCCACTGGTAAATTTTATTAAGTAGTTACACGTTCCAAATTTAATCTGTTACTTTTATAATCAAATATGATTGTAATTAAAAATCATTATTAGTTAAATATGATTGTATTTTTTTTACGAGAAAAGGATAAAATCTTACATTTTCTTAGGTTTAAAGGTAGTTTATTCAGACGGCTCTACTAGTAAATTTTATTAAGATCTTTTTGACAATGTATATAATTCAAAATATAACTTATACGCATAAATATTTTTTGATCATCTGATAGTAACACAATTGAAAAGATAAGTTATTTATAAAAATTTCGGTCCTAGGAAAGTTTGGAGACCAAAGAGTCGATGAGAATGGTGAATGCCTGGTAAACATCTGTGTGGAGAGAAACCTGCTGTATCTAATGCATAGTTTAAGTATAGAAATGTGCATATGTATATATGGCAAGAGGTGAATCTAAAAATATGATGACTTGATTGTGTATGATGAACGACTTAAAAACCTGGTGATATATGCAAAAGTGATGCACGGATCGGAGTGTGAATCAGACCACTTTTTGGTTGTATCGAGAGTTTGTTGGCCCAATACAGAACGCTGCAGGAGTGATGAATAGGAGCAATGAAATGGTATGGGACTATTGTGAAGTTAGGAAATGTTCGCAAAAATATTTCGGAAAGCTGTATGGTAGAGGAAAATAATACTAAAAGGTCTGATATAGAGAATGTAGAAGGAATACGAAATGAAACTGAGGAGAATATTGGATTAAATGAGATAAAGAAAACGGTAGGACCGTTGAAAAACGGTAATGGAGCAGGCGTGGATGGAATCCGTGGTGAAATGCTAAAATATGGAGGTAGAAAGTTTATGCAAAGATTGTGTGAATTATTCAACACATGTCTTAAGTATGGATAAGTGATTGGAAGAGCATGCTCATTATACCACTGTATAAGGGTAAGGTGAACAAGAATGAGTGGTAAAGTATTTGGAAGAGTATTGAGTATTGATATAGTATGTGAAACTATCCAAACTAAGATTTGGGATGTGCAGGGTAGCTTTATGCCAGAGAGAGGATGTGTAACAAAGAAGCTATACTGTTCGTTTGTAGATCTTGAGAAACCATATGACCAATTGAATATGGAGAAGCTGTGGGAAATATTACATAAATATGACATAAGTAAATGTCTAGTAAAGAGAATAAGGGCAGTATATAACGGTAGCCAGGCATCTGTTAGGGTGAGAGGAGGTGTGAGTGAATGCTTTAGTATTGAGCAAGGAATGTGACAAGGTTGTGTGATGTCACCATGGTTTTTCAATGTATACACAGGGAAATGTGTTAGGCAAGCATGTACCTATACAAATGGTGTAATGGTTGGTGACGTAAACGTACGAGTTATGGTGTATGCAGATGACACAGTGTTATTAAACGAGAATGCGGATGAACGACAAACAGGTACAACAGTGAGAGCGTAGACCAGAAGGTAAACGTGAACAAAACAAAGACTAGTGTTTAACAAAGGTGAAAAGGAGAGTAGAGTATTTACCCTGCATGATGAAATTGTGGAACAAGTGGACAAGTTGGTATATCTGGGTAGAATGTTCACTGCAGATGGTACAATGGATGGCAAGATTGGACGACGGGTCATTGCTGGAAGGAAAGTGATTAGAACTATATGGAAGATAATGAAAAACGAAAGCATGAGCAAAACAAGCAATCTATAATGGCATGTTTGTTCTGTCAGTACTGTATGGAAGTGATACATGGGTATATCAAAAAAGGATGAAAGCAAAATAAATGCTGTGGGCATGAGATTCCTGGGAAGCACATGTGGTGTAGCAAAAAGGGATAAGGTGAAGAATAAGTGTAAAGTAAGGTTGGACATAGTAGGCCGCGTAAAACTTGGCTGAATGCAGTAGAGTGTATGATTAAAGAAAGGAAGATTAGGAGTTCTAAAAATTAAAAGGGCGTGTCACAGACAGTGTATGAATCTTGCGGAAGCTAGGGAGGTATGCAGGGATAGGAAAGCATGGAGAAAAATTGTGAATGAAAGATAAACAAGAGGCAGGGATTGTTTTGCCTACCCCGCAAGGGAATCGTGTAACTGGTTATGTTATGCTATGTCTAATTACTCCATTAGGAAAATATAACTCCAATGCTAGTTTAGTCCCTAGGTGCTATGCCGAAAAATTTCATATTTGATTTCATCCCAAAAGAAAATATTTTTAAAATTTGGTTAAGTGCCTTAACAGAGATAGGAAATGTTAACGAAAGACAGAAAGATAACTGCAGTCGACCCTGTGCAATTCAACCTAAACAGGAAGAGGCAATTTTAAGAAACATTGAGGAAACATAGTATTGGTATCAAGTTGGAAACAGAAAAAACCGAAGTGCATAATATTTTATTGAGTCACCAGTTGTATCCATTGCATTTACAAAAAGTACATTCTATTTTGTCTCAAGATTTCAAAGCAAGATTTGTATGGTGTAGATCAGGGATTCCCAAACTATTTTGGGCCAGAGACCCCTTTTCCAAAATGAACTGATACCTCAGACCCCCATAGCCAAATTACTTTAAAAATCCTATCTCTAGTTTTTTTCCTGATACAAAATACTTAACAATTTAAAAACTTTGCGGTTGGTTAAGTGAGTAAACTTGACATCATTTTCTCATCAAAACTTAACAAAACAAATACACATAAAATTCAGTAAATATCAATTGTAATTAATAATTATTAATACAAATTACGTAAAAATACTTAAGTACGTAATTATATTTTGAAAAAACATTAAAATCGCAAAGTAAAGATCAAAAAAATATAAAATTGAGTGTGATGGATGAACCTGGTGACTTTCTACCGATCTAGCTAAATGTAGTTCAATATTGGTGAATTGCAGCCTTAAATCTCCGCGTTCGTTGATTTTCAAACGGATTATTTGTTTTGTCAAAATGTTTGTAACCACACTGAAGCGTTTTTTGACTAGATATGATGATGGAATAATGGAGGATACTGTTTTTCAATGTTGCACTGCAATCAGAACTTCTGATAACCTTGGTTGAACTTCTGCTTAAGCTCCTCATCTGTGCTGATGGTGATCAATTCTTCTTGCATTATCACATTGGCTTCTTCCATGGCTGTGATATTGTACGGAATTATTATCCATTGACGAATTTGTAAATTTAAGAAATCCTCAAACCTCTTAGTAAAATCCTTGTGTAATGCGTCCAAGTGAGTGACGTATGATAAAATAACTTGAAGCATTTCTGGTAATTTTGGCAAATGCGGAAACTGTGAATATTCTTTTCTGCTTAAATTTTGTTTATAAAGGTTAAGTTTACCCACAAAGGCCGATATTATTGTTTTTTTGTTTTAATCAAGTTGAGATCGTCACCCTACAGCTGCAAATTAACGTTGCCAGGTAATGTAGACTTATCCAACTGGAGAGAGAATCTGTTGGTCTGTAAGAAATTGCATAAAATGCTTTCCACGTCACGACCCATCTCGTCTATTCGTCTCTGAACGGTGTTATTGCTCCATAATGACTGGTAAAATAAGCTGCTCTCCAATTGTATGGGGTTTCCCCGATTTCGCTATTAGTAAAGATATATTATAGGAGGCTCTTAAACCACCAATGTCTTGCATAGATGATGACATCGATCTTATGGATGGCCTTTTCTCTAGTTTTTCTTTAAGTGCTTGAAAGAATGACAAGGGCTTACTTTTTTGTCAGCATGTACTCTTGATAAGTGGTCCTCCATTTCTGAAGGATTCATGGGATCCTTACTGAATATTTTTTCACATATGAGACACATCGGTAAGTGTTGATTTGATAGAGATGAAATACATACAAACTGCAAGTATTCCAAACTGTATTGTCTGCATTTTTTTTTCATGTCTGCCATCATGAAACTCGCAGTAAACCTGCAAATCAAAAAAAAAATGTTTAAGAACCTACTTAAAAAAAACAATAATAAAACTGTTATTTTTATCACACCTAGGTACTGGATGTTTTTTTTACTCATTGATAGATAAACTTGGATAGTATAGAAAATTTGTATTAGGTACCAATCAGCGTAAAAAACGAAAACAAAGAAAATTGAACATTTATAATTTTAGGTAACAACTTTTCTAAAGTAATTTCAAAAATACTAAAATTTAAAACTTTATTATGTTCTTTTCAAAACTAAAATGATTTAAGTTTAAGGGTAGGTAATAAGACGAAATTTTTTAAATTTTTTTTCCTTTATTTAAGGTAACATTTGAACCGAAATAAAGGTAATGAGTTATTATTTCAATTTTCAAAAAAGAACTTTCAATGTCAAGTTGTTATGAAAAAATTTTTATCTTGGTCACATAATACATATTTTGGTGCATCAATGATTTTTTAAATAGTTATTTTTCGCTAGACTTTTTTATGATTTTATTTTTGGATATTGCGTAAACCGTAAGCCTTTTTTATCGTAAGTCGTGCAGGTGCAGTCAAGAATGAATATTTTTCAATTTTTCTCTATAATGAAGCATTATATCGAAATTTTATAAGAGACTGAAAATAACCAAAAACGAATGCTTATCTGAAATAAAGTAACTTGGAAATCATTAGTACATATAGTAAAAAAAAAAGGGGGGTACTGCCGGACATCCTGTATTTTGAATAGTTGACAATTGATTTGTTTTTTTTTCTTCAGAGAATGTAACTCATTGAAATGAAACACCGTACCAGATTTGAAATTTTTATTTCATAAAATGCTTGAGTTATTAAAAAAAAATAAAATTGAAATTTTGACGCCCTGTATATTAAATATTATTTATGCTCAAGGAATCTATGGTTAACGGATTGGCCTCCTTTTTCCGGACACCCTGCGTAGCGATGTAACGCCAAGGAGAAATGCTATACACACGCTTTTGTAGAACTGAAGAAGTAGCAATGACAAAGTGTTGGTTATTTTTTGACTACGTTTAAAATGACTAAAAAAATTAAAACAAAAATTGTGAAAATTAAGTTTTCAAAAATCACAAAACCATTAAAAGCCATTTAAATTATGTAAAATAGTAAATTATACAACTTTTCTAATTTAACCCACTTCTTAACTTTTACTGTTTAAATGATCCTCATGCTGTTCATCTTTATTGCAGACACCTACATCAACTTTATTTATTTATTAATATAAAGTAATACATTCTTAACACATTCAACAACATTTGCATCTAAATAGATAAAACAGCCATTTAATGTAGTTTATGTAGGCCACCTGTATTCTAACGGATGATTATGTACCAATAGTTTTTGATGTTTGTATCTATCAGGAAGCCATTTTGTTTATTAAATACTTTATACAAGGTGGTGCAGAGGAAACGCATGTTTTCGAACAGCTAGTACTCGGCGGCGTGAGGGATATTGACCTTGAACGAATGTTGGCAGACGGCCCATACAATGCCATTTCAGTCGCTATGGAGCGTTGGAGCGTACAACATCGTGTGTTCGTTGTCGAGCAGTTTTTTAGAAACAATGATTCTGTAGTCACAGTGCAACGTCTTTTCCGTCAATATTTTAGAGTTGGACGTCGAGGTGCAGTGCCTGATCGAAATACCGTACTCCGATGGGTTGCAGCGTTTAGAAGTACTGGTTCTGTGATGAAAAAGAAACCACCTGGTCTTCCCCGTTCAGTTCGTACTCCGGAAAATGTAGACCGAGTCAGAACGGCAGTTGTTAGTAGTCCTAGACGATCGACTAGACGACATCTGTAGCGCTGGGTATGTCACGTCGTTCGCTTCACCGCATCTTACATGATGACCTCAAGTTCCATCCGTACAAAATAATGATCGTCCAGCAGCTTAATGAAGGGGATTTTGTACAGCGCAGTGAGTTTTGTCGCATAATGGATGAAATGTTTACGGAAGATCCTGATGTTACAGTCTTCATGAGTGATGAAGCACATTTTCATCTTGACGGTTACGTCAATGTTCAAAACTGTCGGTATTGGGCATCGGAGAACCCACAAGAATTACACCAAAGACCTCTGCACAGTTTAAAGGTAACAGTGTGGTGCTGCATTTCAAAGTTGGGGATTGTCGGACCCTATTTTTTTGAAGAAGAAGGAATTGCAGTTACTGTTACATCAGCTTGCTACGTTGAAATGTTAAACAACTTCCTTCGTCCAGAACTTGAAAGGCGTCAAGTGAACATGAGAGACATTTGGTTTCAGCAGGATGGTGCCACAGCTCACACGGCGAGAGCATCCATGGAAGTGGTTCGACAAATGTTCCCAGGACATGTGATTTCGAGATTTGGTGATGTTCACTGGCCCCCTCGCTCACCCGACCTGTCGATATGTGACTTCTTTTTGTGGGGATATTTAAAATCAAAAGTGTACATCAACAAGCCTCGCACACTCGATGACCTTAAGAATTCCATTCGTCAGGAAATTGAAGCCGTGCTGAATGAAATGTTGGAGAGAGCCGTCCGTAATTTTCAGGAGAGGATCCAAATTGGTATCCAGCAAGAAGGACGTCATCTCAAAGACATTATTTTCCGAACCTAAATATGGTATGTAATTTCAAAAACTGCATTAAACAACCTATCATTTAATACTTGTTTTTATTATTTTCAACCCATTATGTCCCAGTAATTCAATATTGAAAACATGCGTTTCCTCTGCACCACCTTGTATAAGGTTTTGAAAATAAAATTAAAGTTATAATAAATTGTAATAAACACTGCTGAAAATGTAATAGTACCTACAGATTACATATAAAATTAAAATAAAACGTTATGAAAGATTTACTGATGTATGCATAATAAAAAACATTTATACAATAAAATTTTTCACATACATTGCATTTAGCAAGAGTTTGTGTTGACTTCACTTGTGGAAATTTCCAATCACGGCTATATTTTAGATTTTTATAACAGGAAAAACATGTACTTACACATACATTATAAATTAAAATGTGATTTTGTCATTTGAATGAGGTTGAGGAGGGTTTTGTGCAACAATCTTCTAATAGTTGTGTAACCACTAGTTCTTTGAATTTTGTGATAGACATCTTTTTTTCACTTTCTACCGGGTGTATGGTTAAGCCTGTTGACTTTTACAGCACACAGTATGTACATAATAATAATAGTATGTATGTTCATATAATATTACACTATAATATTTTCACTTGCAAAGAAATTACCAAGTTTTGTTTGGCGCATACAACTCTTACATTTTGTCACAGCAAAATCCCAAATTGGCTTAAGCAGCAACAATTGCATGGTGTTGCATTCACTTTACCTTTCAAACCACTTGACTGCTAAATCAAGTGCTTCAAATTCTTCAGCATGAGAAGGTCCAAAACATAGTTCAGTAGTGTCAGGTTCTTCATCTTCATCAGTTTTCTCGTGATCTGTTTGCAATAGCTCCTGGACCATATCTTTATCCGCCAACATTTGGAAACCACCGTCGTTTGCGTCGCTATTTAACAACTGTACAATGTCATTATCATCATACTCATCATTGATTTTTGGATCGACCAACGAATTTGAAATGTTATTTACCACCACTTGTGTTGCGGTTACACCCTTGTTGTCATCCTGGTTTTCTTCATATTTTTCTCTCCCATTTATTATTTTATTCCAAGCGTTTTTTAAGTTGTGAGTTTTAATTGAATCCCAAGCGGCCACAATCATATAATAACAGTCTTTTAAACTCATCATATCAACATCATTGTTTTCAGTAGTGAGAAGTCGACATAAAAGATTTTTTCTGTACAATCTTTTTAAAGTTGAGATGACGCTTTGATCCATCGGCTGTAATATGGATGTCAAGTTAGATGAAAGGAATGTGAAACCATTGTCTCGCTCCAAAATTTCTGTGGAAGAATGTGACACTAACAACACTTTTTTTGTCTTTGCTAATTTGTTTGTGAAACTGTACCACTTCTGGTATGAAATCTTCTAGTCTAAAATGTACTCACCATCTTCAAGAAGTTTTGCAAGTCTGTTGGCATATGAAGCTGCCCTTGGGACATCTGCACTCATTTTTTCACCTTGTATTTCAATTTCACGTATTGCATGTCGTTGTTTAAATTTGCATAACCATCCACCACTTGCTGCAAAAGACGAATTCCCACTAAGGTTTTCATTAAAATCCAAAGCCTTTTCACATATCAAAGGGCCTAATATTGGTTGACCAGTTGCCTGTCTTCGTAGAAACGACATGTATACAGATTTGTCTACGGTTTCTACATAATTTTTCGTAGACCACTTCCATTCTCACTATCTAAATTTATTGTGAACTGCTTCAACACTTTTTCTTTATATCCGAAATGGTCGAGAGTTCCTACACCATATCAATCAGCTAAAACACGTCCCGATTCGCCATTTTTTAAGCACTTTATTGTTTGTAATTTAGTTTCTAGAGGTAAAACAACTTGCTTCCTTTTCGGCATCCTTAAGAAAAAAAGGCAATCCGCAAAAGCAAGACCATTAAAAAAACCACGATATGTACTGTATGTAAAGCGGAAGATTAGAGCGATAAATGAAACGTACTGTTGTCTGTAGCTTGTGACTTACAACTGAGGAACGTATAGAGTGCGCGTAATTCACACTGTGACACATACAGATGATATGTACAGTATACATAACGCAAAGGTGCATTCCTACAAACTTTGTTCTGACGTTAGTCACAACAAACACAAACGCAACTTAATTAGTACAGTACTGTAATAGATTTCTTTATACAGCTCAATAATACATATTAACATAATAATTCGGATACATAGTTATGTAATTTAAGTAATGTTCAGCAATGGAAGAGACAATCTCCACAATATGCATTACTGAGCAGTGAATAATCCGCACTGGAGATGAGAAATCCAAAACTAAGGAGTATTCATGTTTGATGCGGCAATGGAAAGATGGAAAGATTTTAGGACCGCACATTTTCGAGGGAAATCTTGTTGGAGAAAAGTACTTACAGCTTTTGCACTGCAACTTACCGACATTATTGGAAAATATTTCCCTTGAAACAAGGACCAAAATGTGGTTTCAGCACGACAGTTGTCCGAATACTCTCACTTTAATAACTGTGTTTTTAATACTCCACAAGGGATTGTTGATTCGTTTTCTGACTATTTTAGTAGTGTGTATGTTACAACCAGTCCCCGATGTATTAGTAAATGTAAAAATAATTATAATGTTTCAAATCTTGCTATCAATAACATTACAGAAGAAGATGTATCTAATGTCATAGACAAACTTAAACCGAAAAATACTGCAAGATCTGATCAAATTCCTAGTTTCCTTATTAAAGAATGTAAGCCTATTTTTCTTAAACCCCCTTATGTGCCATCTTTAATATAGTATTAAAATCTAATACCTTTCCAGATGTTTGGAAGATAACTAATGTCTGTCCTGTTTTAAAAAGTGGAAATCCAGCTGACGTTACGAACTATAGACCTATCAGCATCCTAAATAACTTTAGTAAAATTCTTGAAATCGTTCTTTATAATCACATATACCCTGTTATTAGAAATTTGATATCTATTAACCAACATAGTTTCATGAGTGAACGTTCAACCCTAACCAACCTCTTAGGTTTTAATCAATACGTGTCTGAAGTTCTTTATCAAAGAGGTTAAGTGGATGTTATATACACTGACATACTAAAAGCATTTGATCACATTCCGCATGATATCTTAATTGCCAAATTGGAAGGATATTGATTTCACAACAATTTACTGTCATTAATCTCCTGTTACCTTATCAACCGTATCCGGTGTGTTACATTTAACAATTTCACATCCACTCAAATTTATGCTACATCTGGTGTTCCACAGGGCTCCTATCTAGGACCGTTATTATTTTTACTTTACATTAACGATGTTACTGGTATTCTGTCTTGTCAAAAGGTATTATTTGCTGTTGATTTAAAAGTTACTCTTCCATTTCTAACCAGAATGATTGTTTACAACTTCAAATTCACCTAGATAACCTAGCTAGATCGAGTAAATCAAATCATTTGACTCTTAACGTTTCCAAATGTAAAATAATCTCATTTAGTCTCAAGGTTAATGCAATATCTTTTAATTACTCCATCGATTCCATTCACTTAAAAAAATGCTTATTAATCAGAGACCTGGGTGTTAGTTAGTTTTGGTGAACATATAAAAGAAACATCTCTCTCGGCCAAACGTATTTTGGGATTTATACTAAGAAATTGTAAAAAATGTTCTAGTTTCTACGCCTTACTTTCTCTGTATTTCAGTTTAGTTCGGTTTAAATTAGAGTATTGTACGTTCATTTTCAACCCTACTTACACCATACAAAAAAATGCATTAGAGTTAGTTCAAAGGAAGTTCTTGAAATTTGTATATTACAAACTCCGTGGAACCTATCCTGTTAGAAGATTTCAACGTAACGAACTACTTGCTATTTTCAATTTTCAATCTTGAATTTGGAAGAATTATGTTAAGTTAAAAGTTTCTTTATAATTTGATACACAATAACATAGATGCTCCTGACCTTTTAGCACTTTTAAATTTTAAAATTCCTCGAACTTCTTCTCGAAGAGTAGCCGCTTTGATTTGTAATACACCACGAACTGACATCATATACCAATCTCCCATTTTCTTTATATTCTGGAACTTGAATCTTGTTAGCTAAATATGTGACATCAACCACTCAGCCTTTCCTCCTTATTGTCAGCTTATTTGAGTTCAAATATTGTTTAATTCTTGTTACTTGTTTTATTTTATACCATTATGTTTAGCTACGTTAGTTTAAGTCTAGCTACGTTTAAATGTTAATGTAATTTGAGTTTTATTATTGTCCTGTTAATGGATGTTATATCTGTTGAACATTAAAGCTTATTATATTATTATTATTCCCAAAATGTTAGGACGTTTTTGGAAGCCACATATACGGAGAAATGGATTGGAAGAAGAAGTTTATTCTCATGGCCACCCAGGTCCCCTGCTTGACCGTCCTCGACTTTTACGTCAGGGGCAGAATAAAAAATTACAAACACCAACAACCACTCGAGAAGATATGATAAACATGCTATTGATAGCATTCCTGTTACAGAAATTGAGGCGGCAGTAATGCCTGCTAGGTAGTCACTGATTCAATGCATTAATGAAGGTGCCAAACTTTTTTACATTTAAAGTAAAAACTTATGATGAGTTCTGTTAGGTAACATATTATTTATTGATTAGTTTCCTGCAAATTTTGTTGTATTCTTCCAATGGTAGCTTTTAAATACTTTTATTCGTTCATTTATTTAGTCTTTTTAACTTGTGTTAAAATAAAAACAGATCCTGATTTGCTCGCTTTTTTTGCTATAACTTTGCAATGAAATGAGTTACACAGTTCTGTTTCTCCTGGCTCTGGTATTATTTTCAATGCTGATTGAATATGATTCACTCACATCACGACATTATGAGATTAGGGACCCTAATACATTTTTAAGGGGTATTCTGATGGGATGTCTGATTTTTTGCATTTATTGCTATAACTTCAGAATGAAAGGAGCTAGAAACCGCTAGTTTTCAATGTTACATTCCTTAATGAATACACTTCCAAAGTGGCTCACTAAGATCTTATGCTTTCATTTAAAATATCGGAGAAAAATTTAAAAGTTTGTGTGGTTGTAATACAACGCCACCTAAATCTGTAGCTGTCACTAGAGGTACACAAATACTTTCGATCTAGATAAAATTCGTTGCAATCAGTTCAGTCAAATGAAAGTTTCTGCAGTTTTCTCTAATATTCTTCAGTGTTATCCCACCCTGGTGAAGAAACCAGAAGAAAAAATATAAAACAAAAGTATTTCTAATTTCATCTGAAAATCACTTATTGGTTAGATTTCCTATATATATATACAGAGTACCGCAATTGACGTCATTTTTACTCCAGAAAAAGGCGGGAAATTTGAATTGAAGAAGAGGTACTGTTGTCAGACAGTACCGTAATACTTAGCACTGTTTATATACATATTATTCATACATAAACAATGGGATTATACTCAAAACTGTCAGACAAAGAAATCCTTACCCATGCTGGTTCAATATAGTCACGTTCTTCGGACTTTCAAAACGAGTTGTACAAGAATTATTAAAATACAGTCAAGTCGTTATTTTTAATTAAAAAAATATTAGCTACTTAATTTAATATTCTTTACAAGTGCACGCATAGCAATACTTTTGCTACTTCTAACAAACTCGGTAGATTTAATTTTGTTAATCTCTTGTTATATATTTTTAATATACAAAAACCTGGTTCTAAAAAATAAATTTACAAGTTTTTCTCCAGTATTAGCATTGCAAATATCTACATTAAAAGCACAGAATAAATGATTTTGAAATGTCTTCATAATGAATCCTATTACTTAATTAGTCTAATTTGAATTTTCTAAAATATTCTGTGGCACTCAAGAAATAATGGAAGACTTCTAACTTGGAATAAATTAAAACATTCTCCTTATAATTATAACCGATCGTCATTAAAATGTTCCTGAAAAGACAGTGTAATAAGAAATACAAATTGTAACGAAATTAATATCCATATTACGATTTTTAATACCAAAATACCTACCTCAAAAATTGTCTTTGCAGGTAATTCCCTTCTGTTAATGAAATTTAACCATACTTTTCTTCTCTGGTCATCATTTTTGGCTGTGGGTTCACTAAATAATCGAAAATATTTTTAATAAACTGTTTAAGATTACTTTTGTTGAAATAAGAAAAAATTCCGAGCTTTAACACTGATGGTTTCCGAAATAAATTCGGTTGACGGGCTTAACCATACCTATTACACAATGGGTAGGCTTAATCATACCCAGTACACAATAGATGTAGATCAGAGTGATACCTGCTAACAATTCCACAGTTAATAATTCCACAGCTAACTTACAGTACAATTTTACTTTTTTCTGTATACTCGTGGAGTATGCTTTCTTAGCTGATCAAATCAGAAAGATCTACAATTTCTTTCTTGAAGTTCATAAGTACACTGTAGAAGTTATCTGTATAAACATTCTTTCCATTATCCAGCAAATTTTTGGATAGCTTTACAATAATTTTAATAGTACCCAAAATAATTTTTTCACTCAATTTATCTTTACCACAATCTGTAAATTATTTGTGTAGCATCCTTATAGACACAGTTTGTAAAGTTATTATAGTAGTTGTTAGTTTAAATGATGTCTATTAGGAATACATTGCTTAAGCTTAGCCAATCTCAAAGTATAACTAATGTTTCATTGATGCTAGTGTCTTCTTTGGGAATATAGGCATATTTATAACGTTGCAGTAATATATTAATGAATGGTGTAATTTTATGTCAACAATCTCCATCTGAAGGATTGGAGTCACAAAAATGCCAGATTCTAACTAATAACACAAATCATTTAAGAAAAAACGATTTCAGTTTTAATTGTTTATATCTCATTAAGTAGTGTCGAACCAACTTTTTATTCGACCATGCTGCAGCACACTTTACTTCTCTAGTATATGTATTTGTTTTTTGTCCTGTAATTTATCAAATTATTTGTTATAAAAATTTTATAAAAATCTACCTCTTTTTGATTTTTTTTATTACACTTGCAATATTTTCACTAAAATCAAACATTTTTCGTTTGGATAAACTTAATGACCCCTAATTAAGTCTATATATTCCGTGGTTTTCATTTTCTGACTTCTACAAATCGTTTTCTCGTCACTCATTATCACTGGACCATTTAGTTAAGCTTATACCCACTAAGCATAATGATTTTACCAAAACGCTATAGTAACTTTTTACAAAGCTTTGTAACGTTACGTCTCAAGGACTTCAGAAGTTCTATAGAAGTTGCTCAAAAGTTTTATGTCCGTTCTAAACACGTTGCAAGAAATGCAATAAATGTTGAGGTTACTGTAACTTTCTACAGACAATTGTAATGTTAAATCTTAAAAACTAGGACGTACTGTAGACGTTACATTGAAGTTCTATGTCCGCCTTATATACGTTAAAATTCATGTTATTGTTACTTATATTACAATCTTTACATGTTTAGATATTACTTCAAATATTGTTAAATGGAAACCTACTATAATCTATAAGATACATATAATGCCTTTAATAATGATGGAAGCATTCAGTTAGATTTTCATACTAGAACAAGAATGAATAGAAGTTTGCTTCGATACTGGAGAACATAATTCATTCCATCATTTAAACAGTGCCAAATAGTACAAATAAATTTACTTGTGCACATAATTTTACGTCACAGATTAGAAAACTGCCATTCTGACCTTCATTGCAATTTTATACTTTTACGGATTAGAAGTAAAGACCTAATAAATAAAAACTAGATTCTGTTTTGTATCATTTGATTCTTCTTATACCCTCTTAGTTCTTCTGGGATACACTAATGCGTTTTAGGTATGTGTCATGGCTATAGGAATACACAGCGCATGCTTTTTGCATTTGGTGTTTCATAAGTATATTTCTTACGCAATATATACATTACCCTTCATGCAATTAAATTAGTTTATTTTTAACGCCATGGGAAGGTGACAAGTAAACTTACAACAAACGTTTCATGAGGTACGTCTATGTGTCGAATTTATTGTTTCCTCCTTTATAAAGACATCAGTTTAACTTCCATAATGAACGTAACTACTGAGAAAAATGTAACTCTCTAGAGACGTCGTACACATCCAAGCAAAAAATTTACTTCTCCTTGAAGTAAATAATGCGTCATAAAGTGAAGTTATGTTAGGGAAACATTAAAACGTTTTCTCAACTTTATGTTTGCTCATTGCTTAGTGGGTAACAGCTTCAATTGTTGCATCTACTATTTTGTTATCTAAACTATTTGGAAGTGTATTGTCAATTTTGCTACAAGTTCCAGTAGAGGGTGTATTCTCATCCAATGTTACATTTATTTTCAATTTTCCGAACATTTTTGCATATTAGCGATAGGCTGTCTGTTTTTGTGATATAACTGTCATTGATTGAGCTCTCACTTTCTGAAAGGCTCTACTTTATCTGAAAGGTTGACAGTCTCCCACAATATTTTCAAGTATTCCTGATGTTTTTCCTTTCAACATTTTTAAGTAACACAAATGATAATAGTGAAGAACACAAACTCTACAAACAACTAACATGTAACCACTTCATGAATCATTCATATTTTTATCTAAAGAACTTCTAATGATGCATCCACTTGAATACTACTGGCCATGAATGCAATTTTTTCAAATGGGCTTCTTGTATACAATTAGATACAATTAATTTTTTTTTAAAACAAAGAAATTATACGATCATTTATAAAGAGAATTGGTAAAACAGGTGTTTCCGATGACAGTAAAAAAATATCATCTGAAATCCCACATGTTAATGAAAAAATGAAAGTGATGCTTATTTTTTAACATATAAACTTATTTTACAGAATCAGAATTCTGAAGCAAACTCCAACATCTTGACTAATACGCCCAAAATGACTAAACTAAATGAAAGCAATTTGGAACAATTTCCTGAAAAAAGTGTTCCAATGGACATCAAAAATTCGCCTATTGAAAATAATGAGTTATTTTTTGCACCCTTAAACAATTTTTCATCTAACAATAATGTATCGAATACACCTAAAAAAAGTACAGAAACTACAGACTGGAACCAAATTATGTATGAAGAAGCTATGTTACCTCAGACAGAAACTTGTATAGTAGGGGATAATAAACAGAGTGATTGGTTAGAAACTCGTATAGTAGTGGATAATGAACAGACTGATTGGTTACCATCCATTCCTTTTAAATCAAAAAATTTTCACGCAATTGTTACGTTTGTTGATGACAATGCTTGTATTTACGCTCACGAGGATATTTTGGAACCAGTTTTAAAAAATATGGAAGACGAAATGAATAAATATTTTTGTACAACATGTCCTGAACCGATTGGCACTGTGTGGGTTCCTGGCCAACTATGTAGTGTAAAGTATTTCGTTACCGAGAATTGGTATCGTGGTAAAGTTGTTAGTGTCAATGATGACTGTATAAAAGTATTTTTAATTGATTATGGTAATGAGGAAGAATGTAGACATGAAGATTTGAGGTTTGCAATTATGTATTTAAGTATACCAGCATTTGCAAATAAACTTCTGTTATATCAAGTATACCCAAAAGCGGGATCAAACTGGTTAACATCAGATTTAGATGAGCTTCATAAAATGTTGGTGGAAAATAAAGTACATGTTAGTATTAAGAAAAATTTTAAAACAGATTTACCATTCCAAGCAATTATTAAGTTAGGAAAAATTAATATAAATCAGTACATGAGAGATTACAGCACAAATTTAGTAATGTCACCAAAGACAGAA
Source organism: Vesta saturnalis (assembly GCA_036346205.1). Lineage (NCBI taxonomy): Eukaryota > Metazoa > Arthropoda > Insecta > Coleoptera > Lampyridae > Vesta > Vesta saturnalis. The sequence goes on from JARFJB010001424.1 coordinate 500,277, forward strand.
TCAGTAACAGAAGATGAAAATGATAGTGATGTGATTATAGAAGCTGAACAGTCAGATGTCATGGATAGTAGTCTAGATGAAAACATTTCAACGGATGTAGTGTCATTTAATCAGGTTTGCTTACCTGATAGTATAGTAGGGCAAAAAATTAATGTAACTGTAACCACTATTATTAACTATAATGAAGTTATACTAGAAATTTTACATAATTGTGATATTGAAGAAACTAGACAATTATTTGAAAGTATTTCTAAAGACATTAAATGTAAAGGTGTAAGGCAACCTCAATTATATGACCTAAAAGTAGGCCAGGCGTGTATTGCAAAGTTTTCAGAAGATGGTGAGTGGTATAGAGGAGAGGTTCTTAACCTCGATAACTTAGATGAGGGTGAGGTTCATATTTGGTTTGTAGATTTTGGTAATTCCGAAAATGTACCTAAAGGTTGTGTTAAATCAGTAGACCCACATTGGTTAACATTACCGGTTTTACAATATAAAGCAAAAATTGAAGGCATCAAGTTAGGCGATCCATCTTGCTTAAATTTAGTTCTCGAATGTATGTCTGAATACTGTACTACAAATAAATTAGCAGAAATAATATCGGTAAACCCATTACTTGTTAAGCTTTATAATACTGAGAATGAACTCTCATACCAAGATTTAATTAATCAAAATTTATTGGTTAAAACAAATTTAGATTAGTGTAATTTGTTTACCGATATTATTTTTCTATATTAGAATTAACGTTTCTTTCCACTTTCATAAGGTTTAATGTTTAAGTGTTGCGTTTAATGATCATCATATATTGTAATATTTCTATTCTTTTACAAAATAAATGTCTTAAAATTGTTTAATTAATAAATTCTTTCCTCGTCAACTAAAATGGTTCCATCTTATTTTACATTAGAGCTTAGAGCAGGCCATGAAAATCTAGGGTGAGTGTGGTAGCAGCATCAGACAAACAAAAAGCTACTGCCCTAACATTACTTTTGAAAATTGTAGGTTATATTTTTAAAGTGGAACTAATGCTGCATGGCAACAGAGTTTTTCACGCTTTTTAGACCTTATTTCCACAAAAATCATTGAATCTTGAGTGACCTAGTTAAAAAAAAGTAAATTTTAGTCTTCAGACCTTGAACGTCTATTACCTACATAAAACGGAAATTGTACATTCTTTACATAAATGTAAAAACTAACAAGAATCCCTTCTCCCTTTTTCACTCTTCCAAAATAAAAAGCAGGGGAGAAGTATGTAGGAAATCCCAAGCGTAATTTCCTAAGTAATCCAATCTGAAGACTTGCTTTTGTGGTAAAATTTACTACTGCAATTTTCTCTTTCTTTTTTTGGCTATTAAACATGATAGAGGTATGTTTACATATGACCTACTCATTTTTTTAATTAAATTGCCAAATTAGTCCTTGTATATCTTTCCGAAAGGTGAAATCCCAAAACTTTAAATTTTGAGGTCTTGCCATTTTGATATCTTAGATAGTTCGCTGTGAAACCTAAAACCAAATACATATTTAATCTGTGCATAAAAAGTGATTTAAGTACTTGAAATATATCCCACACCATTATGATAAGTTTCCCACGTTGCATTATTGTTACGGTGCTTACAGCACCTTAAAATTTGTTACTTTGTACTCTTTGTGATGACTTTTGGCATTTTATCAAAAAATTATTAATTCAACCACTGCAGGAAAAAATATGGCCTGCTCTAATGCAAAATAGGATGGAACAGAGTAAATGTAGATGTCGATATACTTTATTAATCAAGCTAACAAGCATATTTGTCATTATTTTACACTTGTATAAGTATAGATAAAATGTTTAAATACATGGTGCAATAAAGCTTGAATTTACATATAATTCACATTTTGAATCTATTATAATCATATCCGAAGCATATTCTACTAAAATCATACAGACAAGATTCCTTTCCAGAATAATGTTCCACTTCACAAAGAATATAAAAGCAGTTGCTTTTTTACATGCTGTAGGGTCAGCAGATACAAACTAAAGATTTATTATTGGTCTTAACCCGTTGCCTGGCAGTGTATAATACCGGTATAATCCACACGGTGGCGACAACTATTTTTTAGATAAAACTATATTCTGGATTTTTTTAATTTCTAATATTGTTGAGAAAATATGTATTCTTATTTTTAGCCAATTTGCAGCACTTGTTTTTTCGAAGTCAATGGAGTGTAATTGGATGTGTAAGAGGGGTGAAAGTTCAAAACATACTAAAAATATTGAAGAATAACAAATTGCATACATATTTGTGTCTAAATATTTGTACTTTTTTTTCACGTTAAAAACCAGTGGCATACAATAATAATAATAAAAATTATTTTGAAAGAGAAATAGAAAATTGTCTTGTTTTTGTTCAAAATAAAACTTATACGCTGCCAATTTACACAATTTATTTGAGAACTTGGTATAAATAAAAGAAAAGACAATTAAATTTTTGTCAAAATTTGAAAAAAATAACCTGTGCATTGTAAAATTATTTTGAAAGCACTTACCGAATAAATTCGAAACACGTATAAATATTACAAAACAAAATTTTTAAATGACACACTCACAACTTAAATAAAACGGTAAAACTACACAAAATATGAATGTAAAATTTGCCAGATGTCAACAGAACAGGAAGCCCTAATCTTTTAAGAAATGAAAATATTCAAATTTATTTCAGTTATTATAAGCAGTGACATCGTACAAAAAAAACTTATATACAAAATACAGATTGAAAGAATAGAAACGAGACAGTGCAGTGTTCTACAACATAAAGTGGGGCAAATGCGTTAGTTCTGCTGTGCACCACTGACATCAGAGTAATTCTTATTTTTATTGAAATTACTTCTATTCTAGTGGGTTTTTTTTCTCCATCCACTTTCTAGAAGATGTCAGGAGTAGTTCTATTTTTGGAAGTCGCTCAGATCAAATAAACACAATTTCTTCTATTGAGGCTTCCCCACAATATTGGAAGATTTGGTGTTGCTTCAGTCGAAACTTCCGCACGCTAACGGGTTAACAATTTGTGTAAATTAAGATTAGTATAACTTGTTTACCAATATTATTCTTTTGTATTAGAATAAATTTGTCGTAAAATTTTTTTTTAAGTTTAAATGTTCATCATGCATTGTAATATTTCTATTTTTTTTTATATGTTTTAAAATTGTGTAATTAATAATATGACATCTCAACTAAACACTAAATGAATGAATGTTCTGGGGTACTGATTTGTAGAGTAAAAGTAGTATTCAGTTAGTAAGTTTTTTCATTTTACTTTTAAGGATTTGTCCTTGAGTTGTTCTTAAGCTAATTTGGTAGTTTATTATATAGTGCAGTAAGGATTTTTTTATAAAATGCTAAATTGTGTGCCACAGTCAAGATAGTGACCAAATTGTGCATTGTATTCATGTGTATCATTAAGTATGTCAGTGGTGTCCATAATGTCGATCCTGATCAACCGGTTGATCGGGAAGCTATTTTCAGTCGATGAACAAAATCGGAAATATCTATATGTATATCACAAAACAAATAAACAATTTTTTTTGACGTCAACACAGTGATACATCATGCTTACATGCCTGCGAGTTGCTCTCATTTGAATTCCTTACATGGAAATGAGAGCAAAACAGTTGATCAATACAATACTATCGATCGCGTCCATGCACATGTTCGGTACTAATGCACCTTGCCCCTTTCGAAATACGAAGTCTGATAATAATGTGTTTCGCACTTCTGATTGACAGTTCGACTTTAGTATCCATATTAAAATTTAAAATATTAATAAATGAGTTAAATGAAATGATTTTTTATATTTTCTTCATTGAAATAAAAGTTAGATAGTAGGTAAATAAGGTAAAAAACTAAGGTGAGTTTTAAGATGTAAAAAAAGCCCATGAATTTTGTTTGGTCTTCATATTTGGTCGATCTTGGCAAGACATGTATATAAAAAGTCGATCTTGGTTCAAAATTAGTAGACGCCACTGAAGTATGTTAAATCTTTTTATGTTACATTGTAAGGTTAAACAACATGTTTTTCCAAGCGCTCGTTGTGTTAGTTAAATGTGTGGTACATTGCATAATACAATTAGTGAACAGTGACAATTAGATAAAACTAGAGTTGATAGAAATTGTGATTAGTTGAATAGTAGAATAAACAGAAAAGGATAACTACACATTAACAGCATCGATGCTTATTGAGTAGTGATAAAGGTGAGATTTGTATTTTGACAACTAGTTGTTAATGCTGTAGGCAAAGACAATTTTTAAGTTAAAAGTTAACTCACCTAATATTATTTTTCATTATTTGTATACAAGAATACAACACATTGATACCGTGGTGTCCTTTCACCTATAAATTAAAAAAAATTTCCATTGTAATATAGTGAAAAAATATTTATTTAATTGGAAGTAATATTAAATTTCTACATTGGGGATGAAACAAACGTAGAAAGAAAAGGCGTATAAAGTAAAAGGAAGGAGAGAATGAATAAAAGGGAGAGAGAAGAAAAGGAGGCGGAAAGGCAAAGAATATTCAGAAAAGGGAAGAAGATAATAAGATCACCAGACATAAAAAAGGCAGGGGAGGAAAAAGGTGAAAACAGTGCAATAGTGGAAAGTGAACAGAGGAAGGAGGAGGCAGAAATGGAGGAAGTAAAGGAATTAATTCATGATGAGAAAGCTGATGGACAAAAATATGAAGGGAATAAGGAACGATATCAAATAAATGGAAGAGGAATGGAAGGTGGAAAAACAAGAATTGATAGAGAGAATAGACAAATTAGAAAAAAAAGTAGATGATGAGGAGAGAAGGAAAAGGAAGAACAACATTGTAATAAAGGGGTGGAGAAGCAAGGAACCACATTAAGGATTATATACGATGATGGAAGAGAAACTAAATGTAAGAGTAGAAGTTAGAAAAGTGATGGTGATAAACAGGGAGAGGTAAAAATGAGATGGTGGTGGCCGAAGTGGACAGCTGGGGGGAGAAAGATTATGTCAGAGAAGAGAAAACTGAGTGGTACGGGATTTACATAGACCACGACCTAACAAGGGAAGAACAGAGTGTACAAAAAGAAATAAGGAACAGAGCGGTGGAAAGAAGAGCCGAGGGAAGAAAAGTGTGGGTAGGATATAGAAAAATGGAGATAGGCGGAGAAAGATACGTACGGAATGAGACGACGAAGGAGTTGAATAGAAAGGGAATAGAGAGAAGGGACAAAGGCCAAAAAACTAATAGAAGAGGGGGTTGGAGTAACGGGAAAACGAGTAAAGCAAATGGAAAAGAACAACAACGGGAACAAATGGAAAGCAGGGGCATAGCTAATACAGGAAGGGCTGAACGAACTAAATATACTGTTCTCGAATGTAGCGGGATTAAAGAATAAAGATCAAGATTTCTGGGAGTTTGTTAGGGAGCAGGACGTTGTGAGATTGCAAGAGACATGGCTAGAAGAAAAAGAACGGGAGTGGTAGGAAAGGGAAATGCCAAGTAAATTCCCATGGGTGGTGCAGTACGCGGAAAGGAACAACAGAAAATGAAGAGCAAAGGGGGGATAATAGTGGGAATAAAAAGAAAATGGTTGGAAAAAGAAGTAGAGAAAATGTAACAAGGAAGAGGTATTGTATAAATAAATATACAATGAGAAAACGAAAAAATAAAGATAGTGACGGTATACTGTAGAAATATGAAAGAGACAAGGGAAAACTTAAAGGAGTTGGTAGAAGAGAGGGGGGAAGGTATGATAATAATAGGAGGGGATTTTAACGCTTGAAATGGGGAAGAGGTGGGAATACAAGAAAAGAGAAGTTCGGGAAAAAGGTAGACAGAGGATAAAGTGTTAAATATGGAAGGATAAGAACTATTAGAATTGTGCAACGGAAGGAGGTGGGAAATAATGAATGGGACTAGAGAAGATCAATAATAGACTGTAATAACGATGCAGAGACTGAGGAAAAGGTGAAGACATTTAGGGTAGGGGAAAGAGTCAAATCGGACCATCAACTTATAATGGAGTGGATAGAAAGAAAGGAGGTGAGAAAAGAAGAGGAATTCATAGCCAAGAAGGTATGGACAGAAGAGAGTATAAAGGAAAAAAACAATATGGGAAGGTAAAGGAGTATAAGAAAGTGTGGAAGAAATGAGAGAATGGAGGAAGTAACGGAGAAAGTAAGGGTTAGAAGATGGAAGAGGGGAAAACGGGTTGGAAGAAGAATGGAATGAGATGGAAGATAATTAAGCGCAAAAACAACAAATAGTGGAATCCCTGGATGTAAGGAGCAGTTTAACAACATGTAACCCAATTCTTTACAAGCTGAAGAATCGCTTTCATTAGTTAGTAAAGTAGCAAATACTGTGATTTTAAGTCTAGATTAGGATAAAGTCATCATTTTAAAATTTCTTGCTACTGAAACTCAATTGGATCCTGGGGAAAACTTTTATTGTCATAATTTCGGAAACAAAGGGAATATACAGCGAAAAATATTACATTTTTTACTAGTAACGCTTTTAACACCTTACGCAATGAACAACGTTCGTACTAAAATGCACTGGCAGAATACTATCAGTATAAGTTGAGTATAAACATAATTCCATTTATTAACGATAACGCGATTAAATAGAGCTAAATGAGACTATCTAGTGCTTCAAAAACTAAAGTCCCAGCTAGTCTTTTATTTTGTTATTTTTAAATCTGTCCTGAATGCTGAACTTTTCAGCATACTGATATGCTAATTCGCGAAATTCTCGAATGCTGTGTCCATAATACCTTTGAGACAACTTTACACAATATGCAGAGAGTTTGTTTTCTTCTTCCAGTATAAAAGTAGGCTTCTTGCCTACTACTTTTGGGATCACTGGGGTACGTGAACTTTAATTGTTGTGTATGGGATTATTTCTTGCTGGCTTGGTTTATATTTAGTTATCTTAACTTAACATTTCGAACCGCAGCTTCAAGATCTCCACTGTGCTCTTAGATTCTTCTTATTATAATTGCGCGGTATCTGCAATCAATCCGCAATATAAATATTTACAACTTACTTTAAATTAACGGGGCAACAGCGCATATGCGTTAATATCCCATTAGCGAATTTGCGCTATTACCCCATTACCAGTTAATTTTTAATAAGTTTGATTAAAGGTTATTTTACGTATTATTAGCACAAAACCAACTTGTGTGTGAAGATAAATAACAGAACCATAAGCTAAATCATACAGCCTGTTATTAACATAATGCTTACATCTCTATGATCGCGTAAACATCTATTCAAAAAAACTAAAGTAGTCTAAATTCGTTTACAAAATGGTATAATAAAAACACGTGCGTGTCGATGCAAATCTAATGCAACACTGTTCACTGTATTCAGTTTCGCTCCAATTTTTACACATGCAGCTAAATCTCGATAAATGCGGACCAATCAGGCGTTTCCTTGTTTGACAACTTCGTAGTTGGTATAAGAATCTAAAATCTGCGGTATAATAGGAAAAAACCATAAACAAAACAAAACTACTGTACCCTAACAGAATTAGATTAGATACACAAAATTACAGTAACCTAACAAAATTAGGTTAGATAAACAAAACTACTGTAACCTAACAGAAACAAAAAATTGAATGAGCCGGGAATCGAGCCTGCCTAGCCGCTTGTTAGGCGACCGATGTACCACTACACTTAATCCAACGAGAGAATGGTCTTGCGCTCGGACGAAAATTCTTCTGTTTCGGTCGAATCTTCGCCTATTCAACCCCTGCCTCGGCGCAATTAGCTCAACAGTTACCCAGGGCCGGCGCCTTACCTGATCCCAGTTTGTGTTTTAGCGTAGCAGAGCAGATAACGGTTATTTTACGTGTTAACAAATAAGTTTCAAATTGTGTAGTGTGAGTGTAGTGATTAAAGACAATTATAAGAACTTAATATCAGCATGGCAGCAGCGAGAGAGGAAATACAGCCATTATCGCCAATTAAGATGAATCAAAAATAAATACCGTCGATGGTCAATGATTTAAATTTTATTTATAATTTTAGGTGGTGCACCAAAACCAAAAAGTACTGATAAAGTTATATAAGAAATTAAAGGAAGACACTCCGAAAATGTCGTATGAAGAAACGATTTTAAAATTAACTGTCCTTTAAAGAAAAGATTGATGAATTCGATAAGAATGCTGTAAGAAGAAAAGTGTGAGTTTTATCGAAATAAGGAACTATCGACTGTGGACAAAGTTATGCAAGCAGTAAATGACGATGAAGAGTTGCCACAATTCAAGCGATCAACATTTCACAAATTGTTGCATGAGTTGAATTTTGTTTTTGTTAAACGACAACGAAACAGTTTCCTGACTGAGAAAGAGTACCTTATAATGTGGCATAGAGATTACCTGCGAGCTATAAGATTGGAGACTTTTGGAACACACATATTTGCCAACACGTACATAATCCCCCACTTTAAATTTAGGTATCTTACGGTCAAGAACTTTATGATATTTTAAATGTTTCAAAATAGAGGCAGCATTATTTTCCGTTACTTCTATAGGTTTGTATCCAGTGGTTCTATGCTTTCTTGAATTATAATCCACAACAATTTGAGGTAATATTGACAACCATTTATAATAATTTATTCGGATCATTCCAAGGTACAAACTCAATCGCTTTGTTATTATATCGTAATAGTTGCATTCCACCCCCTTTTTTGGAAACAGAAGTTGTGCGAGATCTTGTGGTAGGAGGTGCAATAGCTGATGTAGCGGGTCGTTTTCTAGGTTGAAGTAATGGTTTAATGATCTCAATGTATTTCCTACTATTAGTGCCTTGGATTTGGTCATCTGCGTTATAATTACGTCAAGTAGCATTTTTGCGGCGCAAAATGTCATTGCTTTTTTAAATAGTAGCTCATATAATCCCGGAGTTCCATCATAGTTTAATGATGATCCATCAGGAAGAGCGATACGAAAATTCTCTCCAACAAAATCTAGTTCAGCATCACCAATAAACAATTTCTCTTTTTCGGGAAGAAAAGTGTACACCGTAAGTTAAATCATACTCGTCTTCGCGATCTCTAAATATACCTTCCACATAATATTTCGCTAATCCTTCATACTGACTAAGGTACTTTTGAAAGGCCGGTTGAGATCCAACAGCTAACAGTTCTGATTTCAATTGTAAAGTAGGAATCTCCCTTTCGTCATCATGTGTGGTATCAGCAATCACAGTTTCCTCTAAAACTTGTGAAATGGCGTCAGAAAGAAGAATACGTGGTGCCTTCCGAGTTCCAGATGTTTTAGGCGTATGATGTAAAAAAAACTTCCTTTTCATGTGCAAGAGGCTCAGTTTTTCCGAATTCTGATGTAAATGGTTCAGCTTTGATGAGAGAACCATCTTGCTTAGTAATCAGTTGCTTCAATGGTTGTGTTATAGGTTTAAAGTGCGCCTCCATTGCACGCTCTGTAAGTGCAGTATCTTCCTTTAAACTAGAATTTTTTTTTGCACACTCTTGCGAGCGCGCAAAATGTCTTGTACTAAGCGCTCCTCCATTACTACTGTATGTTTACATATCAAGTGTAGTATTTATAATGCAATGTAACAGTCAAATCCCTTACGGAAACGACCTGCATTAACATCACTCTCTTTATCAATCACAAGAAATCCAAATTTGTCACGCCAGCAACAGAAATACAAGTCATCTATCAAATGTCATATCTACATTAACGTGATCGTCATACACATGCTTATGATTGGTGCTATCTTGTTGAAACAGAACTAGTAGATTCGAATTATCACGTATAAGCTGTTTTGGAATAGAAGAATACGTTTGCCACAGAAATGATCCCTTATTTCATTCTGTTTATGGCATGCTACATCATCAAAAATCATTATTGAATTTTTACGTGAATCACTAGGTGATATAACGTTACTGTTATCACTGTATTCGAAATACCCGATATATTTTAAAGGTGTAAGTAAATTTCGTAGGTACTGATATTTGGGTCGATATTAAGATTTGCAGTATACATAAACATTTTCAAACCGTAAACTATTTGGATGTTCTAATAAGGTAACCATAACATTTGTTTTTCCGCAACCTGATGGACTGACGATTATACCTTGTTTACAACTTCTTTTTAGTAGACCACTATGTTTTGAGTAGTGATTAATGTTAGAAGTGATGTCATAATTTTTTATAGGTAATACAGTATCTTGTGGAATGAAACTGATGTCACCCACTGTAGCACTGAACTATCACTTGTATAGTGATAACACACACACACACACACACACACACACACACACACACACCACACAGCACGCAACGCGCTCATGCACACCACACACACACGACACGACGCACACGCCGCAGAACACGACACACCACGACACACGCAGACACAGACACAGACACACACACACACACACACACACACACACACACACACATACGCATTAAATAGTTTAGTAGCGAATTGTCAGTCAGTGTGGTATGAAGCATAGTAATAGCTATAAAAAAGGTTTTGGATTAATTAACACCTTAATAAATAAATTACCGGTGGAGTTACATATACCTGACTACAGATATTGCGGTTCGGGTACTCGTTTAAAATAACGATTAGCTCGCAGTGACAGAGGTATTAACGAACTGGACGAAGCGTGTAAAGAACACGATATTGCTTACTCGCAGTCAAACGATCTAAGGCATCGCCACATAGCTGATAAGGCTTTGCAACAAAAAGCTTCGAATAGATTTCGTTCCTCAAACGCTACCTTTGGATAAAGAGCAGCTGCATTAACCATAGCCGATATAATGAAAGGAAAAGAACAATAGGAATGGGAAGCAAATCACGACGTAGGAAGCGTTTTTACAGAAACAGACCAATTTCATTCAACAAAGCAGTGCTTCTAGCGCGACGTCGTGTTGGTGGTAAACTTCGGTCATCGTTAAAATCTACGGTACAACAAGCCTTAAAAGCCTTAAAAAAATCTTGACACCCAAGAGAAGAATATTACCAATACCAAAACGTGGGGGATTCATACCTCTTATTCCCCTATTTGCAGCATTAGAAGCTTTAAGTTCTTTGGATGGAGGTGCAGCTGCAGTTGCAAAAGCGGTCACTGACGCAAAAACTGCGTCAAAAACGTTAGAAGAAACCAAACGACACAATCAAGCAATGGAAGCAGCTACCTTAGGAAAAGGTTTATATATAAAACCATATAAGCGAGGTTTAGGCCTATATCTACAACCGTATTCAAAAAACTCCCACTGAAGCTACCACGTCACGCCTTAAGCAACGTTGAGCTATCACAATTTGTTGAGAAATTAAAAATCCCCTATTTTAGAGGGATATACATGCGAGATAAATTACCTACATGAATCCATACGAATGAATGTGGTATCGTGGATCTGGATGATCAAAATAACAGGGGAACACACTGGACGGATTACATCAAGCGCAATGGACATATTACATATTTTGATATAATAGGACGTATTAAACCACCATTAGAATTAATTCACTATTTTAAAAGTGATGGTAGCAGAAACACGATTGACTATAACTATACCAAGGTTCAAAACTTCAATACATACAATTGCGGTCATTTAGTCTTACGATTTTTATATGACGGTTCGTTTTGGTTCTCAGTAGTTGTTGCTTGATCGTATCGTCGTACACATTTACGTTTACCGATGCAAGCAGTATTTTGCAAGCCAACTTTAACCCACCGATCTATCTTGATAATGAGTCGGAATATGTAATGGGGTTAACTAGTATTGAATCTTTCAATACTGTACAAAACATTACTTCCAAGAATAACCAACTGATATTTGAAGGAACTAGAATTACAATACCGCCAGGATCATACGAAATCGCGGATGTGAATAAACATGTAAATGATACAGTGAAGGGTTCGAATTTTTTGATGTACGGGCGAACAATAAATAACACTATGAAAGCAATTATGAAAGCAACACATGATATTAATTTTAATCTAGAAAATTCTATAGGACCTATGCTGGGATTTAACAAAAAAGTTTACAAAGGTCATGAATTATATACCTCTGAAAATCCTATTAACATTATTAAGATTAATTCGTTAATTATCGAATGCAATATAACAAGTGGAAGTTTTAAAAATGAGGAGGCGTCACATATTATTCATCAATTTTTCTCAGTGTACCAGCGGGATACAAAATAATTGAATCCCCTCTACATGTCATCTATTTACCTATAAACACATCCACCATTTCAACCATAACATTTAAAATAGTAGACCAAGACGGAGACCTCGTCAATTTCAACGGTGAAGTCATAACGATAGGATTACATATGAAGAAAAGATGGTGACGCGGTATAACACATGTGCGTGTAACCCCAACAAGGTGAACTATAAAAGATCGAAGTGTGGAAATGCGAGAGTCAGTAAGCGGTAAACCCTCGAAGCATTGACAGCGCATAATAGAGCATACTTGCAAATTCTTGGTTTCATAGTAATACAATGAGTATATTAAACGTAAACGAAAAATTTGTTGTTGATAATGCCATAGTAAATCCCGAACTCCACACCCATCAACCATATACTACGAGATTTGGAAACAATGATGAAATCAGAATAGCCATTCAGGAAGACATGTGCACTTTACCATCAGAAAGTTATGTCTACGTAGAGGGAAGATTTCTGAGGGAGGATGGTGCCGTCTCTAACACCGCACGGTTTGTTAATAATGGCCCTGCATTTTTACTCAGTGAAATAAGATACGAAATGAATGGAATAGTGGTAAATTCCGTGACGCAGGTTGGATTAACCTCTACAATGAAAGGATTGGTATCATTGACACCCAATGACCTCGCTCGTCATGAAAACTCAGGTTGGCTTCCTACCTCAAATAGCATACTAACAAATGCGTTAGGGTATTTTAATGTTAGTGTCCCTTTGCGAATGCTAGTTGGCTTTGCGGAATACTACAATAAAGTGATTTTGAACATCAGACACGAATTAGTTTTAATTCACAGTAACATTGATACCGATGCGGTAATTTCAACTGTTGCAGATGAAGCACTAAAAGTTAACATAGATAAAATATATTGGAAAGTGCCGCACATCATTCCAGCATTAGCGGAGGAATTGGCGTTAACGAAGTACATTGATAAAAATGTGAATACTCCAGTAGCATTTAGGAGTTGGGAAACACGCATATATCCAGCAGCTCCCACAACAAATAAACATACACGGGCAATCAAAACGTAGACCACTATAGAAACACCTAGATACATTATTATCGGATTTCAAACGGGGCGAGAAAATAATGTTTCTCAAGATATGAGCAGATTCGATAAATGTGCACTAAAGAATATTAGGGCATTTCTTAACACGGATCGTTATCCGTATGACAATTTAAACGTGAATTACGATAATAATTGCTTTGCTACATTGTATGAAATGTGTGCTAAATTCCAAATGTCCTATTATCAAAGAGATGGTCAACCATTACTCAGACCTAATCAATTTATGACAGTCGCACCATTGATAGTGGTAGACTCATAAAGAATTCACTCTAATCAGTAGTACTTCGTGTAGAATTCGAAACAGCAGTCAACATACCCACGAATACGACAGCATACTGTGTTATACTCCGCGATCGCTTAGTTACGTTTAACGCGTTAATCAAAGCAGTAAGACAGCTGTAATACGATGCCCGTCTTAGTCGACATACAATGCTTTAAACTTGCAAAAGTTTTTATACCGAAAGAACTCGCAATTTTTAATGGAACACAAGTAGCCCACTACATGTTTAAATCACCGTATCCATGGCATACGTTAGATCCGGAGAGTCGCCGTCAAGCTACATGGTTAATTCATAATCAACACTGTATATAATGGGAAGAGGGGCATACAACACCACACCAATTTCGCAGAATTCTCAGTCGCTTGATTCAACCTACAGGTACTGTCTACGTCAAGGGTAGGGAGAAAGCGGATTACATCAGAAAATTTGTTACACAACCCGTTATAGAACTTGAGGAACATCCTACTCTTCCTGCTTTGCAACCAGTTTGTTATTGTCATTGTAAATCATTATGTCACTGCGCTCTGTCTAATGTATACCATCTGTACGATAATTATGTAATGCATTATTACTTTATTTACTATCGGATGAAACGTGGGTTAACGTAGATGATGTCAAAGAGAAGATCTGGATGGACACGACGATTAAATCGCACAGGGATGCTTTTCTCAGAGGCTTGTCAACGGGACCTGCTAATCCAAGCGGTAAAGGCAAACGCTTAATCGTGTTGCATATTGACAGCGCTGCTGGATTCGTTCCTGATGGCTTGCTGTGTTTTGAGTATACAAAAATACAGCGGGTTATCACGGCGAGATAAACGGAAGCACATTTCTCGAATGGTTCCAAAAGATTTTACCGATGTTGGATAATAATTGCGTAATTGTGTTGGACAATGCTCTGTGTTATTCTGTAAAAATGGAAAAAGTACCCAATAATTCGTGGAGAAAAAGTGGTATAATTGAGTGGTTACAAAGTAAAGGGAGAGAAATTGACGATACAATGGTGAAAGCAGAACTGTTGCCCTAGAAAATGAAAAATATAACAAATACGTCATCGATGAAACGGCTAAAGAACAGAAAAAAACTGTGGTCCGACTTCCACATATCATTGCGAATTAAACCCCATTCAAATGGTGTGGTCGATGGTCAAGGGATACGTTAAAACAAGCAAATGTTTCAAATTACCAGAAGTCAAACGATTAGTTGAAGAATGCGTTTCGCGAGTAACAGCCGGACATTGGAACAATTTCATTCGACACGTGGTACAAGAAGAACAGACATTTTGGGAAATTGACCATATCGTTGACAGCATAATCGATGAAATTAATAATAATAATTAATAATTAATGTTAACGCTGAAAGTGATTCTTAGTACAGCGACACAGACTAATTAGTTGTATAATGAAGGAAAGGTTTTTTTATGTTAAAAATAATGAACTGTTTTGTAATGTTTTTACTTTTTATATATTAAATGACTTATTTTACGAATATTGAGAGATTATATTACATGACTTTTATGTATGACGGTCCTGTGTAGCTCGTTGAACACTCCTCCCACTTTCATCGCTAATGTGCAAAGCAAGTCCATTTTCTCGTTGGATTTAGCGTACACCAACCGTGCTTTTCCATTTTGACGTTGAAACTGTTATTTAAACCATACATAAGATGTACATTCAAAGCTATTTCCTATTGGTCCGCACTTATCGAGATTTAGCCGTTAGTATTTTTATCGGGTTGTTGATGCCATCTATTAGAGTTTAACGAACAATGAAATCTGCGCTGTTTCCCGGATCGCGTTATTACCCCAACCTCCCCTACATACATGGTCTGATGCAAACGATTAGGAAATTGAAACTTTTATTGCCAGATTGTCATGGATGGGATTATACCTTGTTCCTGCTATTTCGAAATATTGGTCGAAAGGTGATTTATATGGCAATAAATTGAAAAGAAAAATGTCTCGAAACCGATTTGAACCGCTGTTGTGCTTCGAAAAATATCCCCACTTTTGAAGATGCTGAAAGGAAGATTGAGTATTCTGTAGTTCCTGGTGAAGAAGTTTGTATAGACGAAAGTCTTGTGCCTTTTAGAGATAGAATCATTTTTCGTCAATATTTACGAAATAAATGCCATAAATTTGGTATAAAACTTTATAAACTGTGCACAAAAGGTGGATTTACATATGATTTAGCTACCTATTTATTGTGGGAAGGATAGAAATCAGCATATATAAAGTTGTTATCTCGCTCATGGAAAATTTGTTCAAAGCAGGAAGAACGCTATACACAGACAATTTTTATACTAGTGTTGCATTTGCTCAACAGTTATTGAACAAAAACACTCATCTAGTTGGAACAGTCAGATCCAATAGAAAGTTAATCTGTCGAAAAGGGATTGATAAAAAAACTCAATAAAGATGAAGTAATAGCCAAAGAAAGTAATACAGGTGAAAGAAGTACGAAGTAGGAGAGCAGAAGAAAAGCAAAAGCCTATCATCGTACTTGACCATAATCATAATAAAATTCAACATGGCGGTTTCCAAGATATTAATAGCTAATTTTCTTATTTTAAATGGGCGCCATATTGGATTTTTACACAATTAAATGGGATTTTTTTTCTCTTTTCAACGATGTATAACAGCCTATGTATGGATAAAAAATTATGGGAAATATTAATTGTTTTCATTTTAAATCAACCAGCCATGATTAAAAATAAAACAAAATTTATTGTAATACGACTAACTGTCAAGTTGTATTAGTTTATTGATTGTGTAAATAATTAGTATTGCTGTGTTGTATTATTAAGTGATAAATTTATAATAATTGTTTTTTCTTTATTTATCTCTAATGGCGACCTTTCAAACAAATGAACAATATGATATGTTTTGTACATACATAAAGTGCTACAAAAACTCCCGTCTTGCTGCTCAAGAATATCTAACAAATTTTCCAGAGCGTAGCCAACCGGACATGAAAATATTTGCAAGATTAGATTCAAGTATGCAGCATTATAGATGTCTTAAAAAGTCCAATAGGAACATAAACGAGGTTACTGAAGATGAGGAATTAACTTTAGCTTGTTTGCAAGAAAATCCGAATATACCGACTCGAGAAATTGAAGCTCAAGGTAATGTGTCTAAGACTAAATCATCGAGAATTAAAAAAAAATACTATTTTATAATTTTATGGACTTCTCCAACTGTGGATTATTTAATCGCCATGATGAGCACCATTGAGCACAGGAAAATCCACACATAGTGGTTCCACGGCGCAACCAGGTTCGTTTCAGCTTTAACGTTTTTTGTGGCATATTGGGAAATCGTTTAGTTGGTTCTATAATTTTCGATGGAACCTTAACAGCGCAGCGTTACATGGAAACTCTGCAAACATATCTTGAAGATTTATTAGATGATCTACCTTTGGCACAAAATGTTCAAATATGGTATCAGCAGGATGGCGCTCCCGCACATAATGCTGGCAATGTTATCCGATATTTAAATGACCGTTTTGATAATAGAGTAATTGCCACCAATACACCTAATCAGTGGCCAGCCAGATCCGCAGATTTAACGTATCTGGACTTTTATTTATGGGGCATTATAAAAAATAAAGTGTATGGTGTTAATTTCCATTACAATAATGCAGAAGAACTACGTGAAGGAGTGGTGGCGGCCTTTAACGGTGTTCATCGAAATACATTGCTAACAGTTACTAACAGTGTTGTAAAACGGTATCGATTGTGTTTACATGAAACCTGCCAGCACGTTGAACATTTAATGTAACGTATTATGGTTTTAGTATTTACTAATATCACGGTGTATCGTTGTGTTTAATTTGTTTAATAAATAATTTTTACTTGCAAATTGTTAATCATGGCTACTTAATTTAAAATGAAAACGATTAATATTTCCCATAATTTTTTTATTCGTACATAGGTTGTTATACATCGTTGAAAAGAGAAAAAACATCCCACTTAATTGTGTAAAAGTCCAATATGGCGCCCATTTAAAATAAGAAAGTTGCTATTAATATCTTGGATGTCGCCATCTTGAATTTTATTTTGACATCATTGTTAAGTGTGCCTCAACGAAGCAAGTAACTTTGATCTGAAACTTTTTTTTATATCTCGGAAACGGCTGAAAATATTTAGATGAAATTTTGTAAATGTGTATTGTTTAGTCAAACTTAAAAGATAGGATAGTATTTTATCTTGATAAGTGACGGTCAATATTTTTTATTTCAAATTTAAAGATTTTTTTTAGAAAAAGTGTGAGGAACAGAGAGAGGGGGGAGGGTGATGGAGAGGAAGAATGTGTTTTATATATATATATATATATATATATATATATATATATATATATATATATATATATATATATTGAAATTAGAAAAGTATTTAGAGAAATTGAGTTTAAATGGTAATTTTTTAGAACAAGTTGAGAAAGTGGATAGTTTTTATGCATTGATAATACGGTAATATTTATTGCAAATAAGATTTTTTTGAAAAGTTAGGAACAGAGTTAATAAAATGTTGTACAATAAACAAATTGTATAATCATAATATAGGATTTTACATAAAAATATTCAGGAAGGTAAAATTATTTATGAAATTTTGTAAATTGTATTGTTTGTCAAATTAAGTTATTAGAAGTATTTTGATTTGATAAGTTAGGTTAATTTTTATTTCAATATTTAAGTTTTTTAAATAGGGAACAATATAAGAAGAATATAATAGGTATAATAATTTAAATAATTAAATAGTTACAATATGAACATAATTTATATATTATAAATATAAATGAAGGATGATAGATAAGACAAAGTGGTGATATAAACTGGTAATTCTTATAGAACAAGTTTGACA
Source organism: Vesta saturnalis (assembly GCA_036346205.1). Lineage (NCBI taxonomy): Eukaryota > Metazoa > Arthropoda > Insecta > Coleoptera > Lampyridae > Vesta > Vesta saturnalis. The sequence goes on from JARFJB010001424.1 coordinate 518,709, forward strand.
TACAAGTGTGATACTTTACAGATACATTTAATTGATGTTAGATTTGGTATATTGCAAGAAATGGTTTGTTTGGTTAAAACATGGCTTAATATTTACAATTTGGTTCAATTAAAAGCATTGTGCTACATTTAAAAACATGTTAGGTTAAGGTTATAAAGTTTATTTTGTAATACGATTAATACTTATTAGTTTCATTAGATTACAGTATGAGCTTAAAATGATTTTGGCATTATGGATGATTAATAGAGGTGTTTACCTAGTTCAATACGTATTATAATTAGGGACATTTATAAGTAAGATGAAATTGGAAAAATGTTAAAATTGAAAAGGGTTACAATAGTAAACATAATTTATCTTACTCACAATATAAATGGAAGATTTGGATAAACAATGTATAATAAACATTAAGAACATTTATAGAACAATTTTACATAAAGAAATTTACATACAAATACATTTTTATGTTAGATTTTTGAAGAAATGTGTTAGACAATATGGTTTATTAAAGTATTTGTATATTTAAAATAAAGTTAGGTTAAGTTTTAAATTTAAGGTTTTTTACAAATTTATAGTTTTTTTAGATTAATATGAGCTTAAAATGATTTGTTAATGTGATTAATAGGAGGTTTTCCTAATTTCCATACAGTAATTTAACTTGTACAAGTCATTTGAACATAAATTTTGTGAAATGGGGTTGACTATACAAATTTACTATGTTAAACAGAATTTTCCTCTAAATTTAAGAATTTGGATATATAATAAATGTTTTCTAATACAAATTTTCGTCCAGATCACAAATATGTAGTTAATTTAAGTGTAGATAGTAAGATTTTTTAGATATAAGCAATTTCAGTTTAGAGTAAGTCAATTCGTAGAATATTTAAGAGAGTTATACCAAGTTTGGTATCAAATTGTGCAGAATTTAGCACAGATTTCATTTCTGTTTTTAAAATTTAAATCAATAGCTTTATAAAAAAGTTATGGCATAATTTATAATTTAGTTAAGTTTTCGAATTTATTCTGACCAATCATAGACTTGGTTACATTATTTGGATTTCTAAAAAAAAATGAAAATGTGGTAACTAACAGAAGGGTATATAAAGAATTGCTCCTGAGCAGAATCTCTCTTTATATTTTTATTATTTCATCCAGTTGTTTTGCAAAGTTTAAAAAAGTGTAGTGTTTGTGTGTACAAAGTAAGTTATTTAGCCACAATTGTTTTTTATGTATTATTGTAAACAAATCGTTTCTGCATTTTGGGGATTTAGTAATTATTAAATAAGTATAACGTTTGGATTTATTTTCATTATTAACCATTACGAATACTAAAAGATTTAATACTGAAAGAAGTAATTTCAATAAAGTTACAAATTACATATACCTTCAGCAAATCAAATTGAATATAGATTTGCTAATTGATAACAATAATCATTTCTTTTAATAAACAAGTTAGCCGGCGCAAACAAATAAAAGAGGAATTTGGTGAAGCGGACATCGAGTTCATTTATTCAAACTGGAACCTGATTTCAAGTATAGTAACTTTTAATTAAATGAATGATATCTTTACAAATTGAAACTACCCAAATTAAATTAAAAGGTAATCTTAAGTTCTCACAAACACAATATTAAAGGATTTTGAAATTATTAAGAGTTGTAAAAGAACCTACAATTTATTTTTTTATAGCGAAACAAACAAAAGGAATAGGTCCATATGTGTTACGCCCGTTGTAGAGGTAGCCAAATATCTAGTATACTTATAATCACCTAAGTTAACATAACAATAAACTTTTTCATTGTAAAAACTAAAAAATCCTTTCCTAAAGTCCAAAAATATAAGTAAAGAACAGGGAATGTCTATTTATTAATAAAAATATTATTGTTCCGAGCTGGCTGTGATTATATAAAGTCAGTGTAATATGAAGTAAGCTGTAAAAATATATCATGCAAGTCGGTAAAATAATCTTGGCCTGCCGATCCTCAAAATTTTACTTAGTTTACTGACCTTCACAAAAAATACGTTTATATCTACATAACATTAGTTCCTGTTGTTGCACCTGCAGTCTACAATGTTATGAAAAAGGACATTCCTCATTTTTACAAATAACGCCTGGACATTCCCTGTTTTTTACTAAAACAGCTATAATTGTATTCGCTATTACGCGTTACCATGCTTGTTTTATTCCATTACGGATATGCCACTACATACATTAAGTAATTACCCGTTAGATGGCGCTACTAACTCAACTTTCTACAGTGACTCTGCTACAAACAGTGGGGACAAGCAGCGATTAGCTCCGCCCATCCGCCATTAAGAGGCACAATTTTTGGCGGGTTTGTATTATTAGCAGAGGAAATTCAAATGTTTTGTTTAAAATCGATTATTTATGAAGCATTTTATTGAAATATGATATTTTAATTTGGTGTTTTATGAGAAAGCCGAGTAACTGCGATAAAAAATCTTTGTTATATCTAAAAAATTTGTGTTTAGGACAGTTTGAAAAAATAATCATGTTATTATCATTACACTAAGTATACAATGATGTTTTTTTTTAAATGTAAGTTTAATATACGGTCGCAAATAGACTTTACAATTGCGTTACAGCATTTGTAGCAGTTTTTTTTTATAAAAAATATTAATATTTTGAGTTTTGTAAGTGCTTATTCGTAAAAACCATTTATTTGTAATATTAAGTGCTTATTTTTGTAAGCGAATATTGTTTGGAACAATGCAGCCTAAAGAACAAAACCAAGATAATGTGAGAAATGTATGCCTACATACCCAATTCATACTAAATTCTGTTTATTATTACAGATAATAATCACTAACTACTAAAATTTATTAACAATAGCAATAATTATTCAATTCATTGCCTACATCTACTTTATTATAGATAATTAAACTCATGTATAAAAAATCGTATAAGTCGCAGTGCAATTGTCACGTTGACAATGGCAAAGGTTACATACAATTTTTACAGCGACAAACGCACTTACTATAAGAATAATTCATCATTGTTTTTACTCCTTAATATGCAATACTTACAAAAAAACTGCGAAATAGCACGGCAACGTAACAACGAATGAACAACATAGTGTTTTAGGGGACCCCGTTACACCACACAACACAATTTAATGTTATAACAGTCCATATTTTTATTTGCACTATATTTATAAGAAACTAAATTAACATCAATAATTACTTTCTTATAACGCAAAAACGAGACAATCTAAATACAAAACACACGCTGCTTAAATGTCAACAAAGAAAATTTGCCTCTTAATGGCGGCCGTACAACACATGACTAGTCTGGCCAATAAAAATCGATTGTCGCCACTATTTGTAGTAGAGTCACTGTCAACTTTCATGAAACTGTGACATTCCCTGTTCTTTCCCTTAACCACAGCCATCTTTATTTTACTGGTGGCTTTGCCCTTACCCTTCCTTTAATTTATGAACTTGACAACACTGCAGACCTCCAGACACCAGCTTATTCAAAAGTAACAAATTTTGCGCATGCGTAAACGCAGGATAACCTCTTTGGTATTTATGTTTGTTTTGAAAAATTGGAATTATATTCAAGTTTGAGGTTGTGAAACTTAAAGAATGTTAAATGTACGTATAAGCTCCTTTGGAGATAATGGACTCGGAGAACAAGAACAAGACGCAAATTTTTCATTAACAGAGCTCGATAAAGGTTAGTACAAATTTTGAATGTATATGGAATAATTAAACTGTTATAAGGTCTACGGTCTGGAACTGTTGGAGAACAATGTGAGGCGATTGTACGTTTTCCACGGCTATTTGAAAGATATCCATTTCCAATTCTAATCAATGCTTCATTTTTAAAATTAGCTGATGTTTTTCGAGTTGGGTAGGTATTGGTTTTTTTTATAATTCCAAGACCGGTTCATGCACCATTTAATTTAAGGTTGGTTTATGCACTGTTTAAGATTCAATATTTTAAGATCTAACATTTATAATTTAAATTTAAGATTTATCGCTTATGATTTAAGATTTAATATTTAAGAAAAGTTGGTTTTTGCTTTTGTCTTTTAATTATTAAATGAAAACTGGTGTACACATTCGTAGTAATTAGTCAGCACCTGTTTATTTGGGGTTTTCCTTCTGCGGACTAAATTATTAAATTATAAATGAAACATTAAATTTTAAATCTAAATGGTGCAACAAAATTCAATGCTTCTTCAAACTCAGAATGTAAAAGGTACTCTCTTGAATTTAATTTTTTAACTAACCAACAGTAAAGAATATTAAAAATGTAGTTATTCGAGGGATGGATATTTACATTGCAAAGTTACCGAATTTCTATACATGACTAAGGTACTGTAAATATATGATTAGCAATCTAGGTTTTAAATAAAGATGAATCTGTTGCATATTTACTATGATTAAAATGATCAAGAACAATATCATTTTGTTGTTTAGATTGAAATAATAAATGTATTTTCTTCAGTTGTATAATAAACTTGTCAATTACTGTAATTTCGTAGTTGAAATGTATTGAGTTTGTGCATATACTAATTAATACAAATGCAAATAATCATTATGTTGAAATTAATCAATGATCATGGAATGTATTTTGACTAGAACAATTGTCAAAAAGAAAAATCTGTCAAATGAGACAAACTTGTCATCAATCTCTCATGAAAGAAATTATTACTGTCTTGAGATAAATATATCTTCAGTGTAATTTGTCAAATATTTATGAAATTTTGATCTTGCAATGTGACTAATGAAAACTTCAGTCATTATAATGATCAACTTTCAGGTCAGTTACTAATACTATTATTGTTTAGTATATTGTTATTAAATTGAATAAACTGACTAGTAGCATTTTTGTTTCAACGCAAATCAAAGATGATTGCATGTTGAAATTAATAATGACGCTAGGACAATGTGATTTTGATAGAAAATTTCAAACAGAAAAAATCTGTCAGAATGATACACACTTGTCATCAGTCCTCAATCCGAAAGAAACTTATTAGTGTCTTGAGGATAAAATAGTATCGCGTTCGACGTGTAATTTGATCAATATTTTACTGAATTTTGCAGTCTCTGCTGTCGGCTCAACTGCAAAACTTCAGCTCAATAATGATCAACTTACAGGTCTTACATAATTACTATTATTGTTGCGCAGTATACTCTTTATTAAGATTGAATTAAACTGGACTAGTAGAAGTAATGTTTTGTTACAAGAAATCAAAAGATTTGGATATAATGGACCATTCTTCAAATATAATTATTGATTTTTTTAATTGGCCATATTTTGTTTAACTTTAATGAAATTTTTTCATTTTAATGGTCAATTAATATACAAAAAATACTAATTCCAAATAAAACTATTTTGAATTTTTCTGTAAGATTGAATTAAAAATTAGCACCATTTTAAAGATTAAAGATCATGGATAAAATAATATCTGAGTATTTTTATTATGAGTTTACTTGTTTTCTTTAACAGAACATGTTATTAATGTTTGTTCGGATATTTAAAAAAATGTGCTGTATTTTAACACATTGACTGCAAGACTGATCATCTGTACCTTTGCGTTTACTGTGGTACATATCGCCGAGGTAGGTTAACATCTTTACTGATGTGTGCTACATATCTCCAGGGATATGTAGTACACATGTACTTACTTTACATTTTTATGTAGGAATCTTTTTAGAGGACAGGTGAATTGATCTTGGATTTTAGTCGTACACATCTCCGGTAACTACAACCGCACGTAGATGGTAGAGTATTTTGCAACACCTCTTCGGTTTGACCTTAATGTTTCACAATACAAGCAATCGTTTTCAAGAAATATTTTAACTAACGGTATTCCAGAATAAAAATTATATGCATATAAATTCAACTTTTGGGATTTATATTTTAGGGCAATAGATTGTGCATGTCCCAGCTCAGGCGTACCGTCTTTACCAGTGTAAACCTTTAAATAGTAAGTGTATCTAGAACGTGTACATAGTTTGTATAGTGTAATCTCATATCTACGTACTTTATTCACCGTAATTTGGTTGTATTAAGAGCCTTTTTGACAGCCATGCCCTATTTGTACTTGCTCAGGTGAGGGGCACATTTAATCCTTGGTCTTGGATTTGGGGTTAAGGCAGGATGTTGGCTTCTTTTCTGGGGTCTTTTTCAACCCTTGGGCGAAGTTTAACCCCTAATTAAGGTCCTTTTGTCGCCCATTTTTTTATCGACCTTTTTTATGGCGCATGCTTGAGAGGCGTATTTAGGCCTTGAGCTTGGGTTTGGTCTTGGAGTTGGTCTTGGGGTTGGGGGTAGGTCTGAAGGCTAGGGGTGACAACTATTTTTGGTAATTATCTCGTAGACCATTTTGTTTTTTCTTGACCCTGTACCCCCCTGATTGGAGGAGCTAAGTCTCTGCATTCTGATTGGTGAGGAATTTGAAATTGTTTTAATAAGGGACCCTAATGCTAACTTGTAAGACATGTGTAGGGCTTCGCAACTTGTTCTCGGGCCTTCGCCTCTGTCGCGGCCCCTGGTTGGAAATGGTATGGTGCCCTAACCTTATAAGATAAGTGTAGGGCTTAGCCCCTATCGTGGCCCCCTTGGTGCAATTGTATATGGGTTCTAACCTAATCTTACAGGTGTAGGCCCTCGCTCCCGTCATAAAAAATTTGTATTCTAATTAGGTGGCCCTAGCCTTGTATGGCAGAACTTGTGTTAGGGTCTGCGCCCTGACCCCCTTTGAGTTAAAATTGATTTTTAGCGCCATCTAGCAGTATGTTTTAAAAGAGGCCTCTAACACTAACTTATCTTAAGCACTTGCTCAGGCCTTGGAGTTTAGATTTATAAACATAGCCCTAGGGCATGTATTAGAGTGTGGTTACAGAAACATGTTTGAGTTACGTTCGCCAGATCTTTGCGATGTCATATCTCACATCTTACAAAAAAATCAGCTTCCAGTTCCAAAAATACTGGTTTGGTTTAACTTACTTCTCACGCAAACACATGCACAAACTTAAAAAAAAACACGCAGATACGAAAACACACAAAACGAAAACACGCAGAACGAAAACACATAAAACATGCAAATACGAAAACACGCAAGCTTGCAAACACGCAAAACGAAAACACGCAAATACGAAAACACGCAAATACGAAAACATGCAAATACGAAAACACACAAAACGAAAACACGCAAACTCGTAAACACAGAAAACGAAAACACGCAAACTCGTAAACACGGAGAACGAAAACACACAAATACGAAAACTCGCAAAACGAAAACACACAAAATGAAAACATGCAAATACGAAAACACGCAAACTCGTAAACACACAAAACGAAAACGCTTAAAATGAAAACACGCAAATACGAAAACACCGCAAATACGAAAACGCACAAACGAAAACACACAAAACGAAAACACGCAAAGCTGCAGAATGAATCTAGCCAAGGACTTGGAGACTATAAATAAAATAATCTTTTTTTATTTACTTTTATTTGTTCCTTATACCCAAATGGTAAAGTGTAAAAGTTTTCAATTCTTCGACGTTTAGAGTAACTTATTCTATATTGCATAGATTCAGGTCTACTTAATACATTGTAGCACCTGTCTAACTATTTTTTTATCATTATATACAAAAAGAGAGTCTTTACTATTGCTAAGCATCATATCCTTCATCGCTTCAAAGTTTATAACACTTGAGTTTTTATAGTTTAAGGTAACGCCCTTCACTTTACATGTTGATTTAATTGTTTGAGCACTGGTTGAAAACACATTATAACTGTAGTTTTTCGGTCCCGCACTAACAAATTCGGTTATATACCGTACGCATTTAGCTCGTCCGTCATCTGCCCAAGGAAATCTCCGCGAGCCGGATTTCAGTCGCCGGGTTTTGCGACAAATATGATGCTGCCTGTATCATAATACAGAACGCGACGATCTAGTTTTTCCAGATAACTGTATAGCTCTAAACGTGCATGAGTGTCGTGTAAGCGGCTATGGACACATTAATAGTTTTTTGAACTTCACCTTCACCCTCTGGTCTATCCCAATTTACTACTACCACATTATCATTAATAGGTATTATGGACCCGTAAACAATTTGAAAAAGTCCTTTGGCTCAGATACAATACTGCATTGGGTTAAATTTTCACTGACCAAACTTACCGCAAAAAGAATTTAACATTAGTTTGGCTAAGTACCTTAAACCAGGATTTTTCTTGTTTTCTCGTCCAGATGAATCCCTTTTTATCGTAATATTCTGTTACGTAACTCAATTTCGCACTCTAGGCAGCAGCCCCCTGAACATTCCTGCTCGAGTTTCAGGAAATTATCGATGTAACCACTAAACAGGCCACCCTGTTTCGTCGCTTTATCATATGTGGTTACCTCATAGTTTTTAGAGGTAGCCTTACGCAACTCGTCTGCTACAAACGTTCCAACGAAACTGCGCTCGGTTTCACTATGCCCGCATTCTCCTTCATTTTGCTCAGCGCCACAAGCCCTACATAACGCAAACATCAACTTGCCATGCATTTTTAGAGACATTTAACTAAACCCTCCACCGTATCCAATGAAATGCTCTTACAATCTAACCCTACATGAATTTTCGGATGACCTACAGGATATTTACAATATTTATTTCACACGTCATAGTACATTATTTTCTCGCTAATGCCGTCACACTCATGGTAGAGATTGCTGGCATTAGTGCGGCCGTCGTAAAACGCGTCTCGTGGGTTTAAGAGTTCGTCATCTTGACAACCTAGATTTTGTATAAATGCTCTTAACTCATCATTTGCATGTATTTATTTTTTAAAATCACATGCACGTATTTTCACTAGATTATATCCGCGCTCGCGTAGAAATTGAGATCGTGCCGCCGTGTTCTCGTATGGACGTATTTACACCCAGTTTAGGATCAATATTAGCTTGATTGGGGAAACATTCCTCGCAACCGTGCCAATAACATCCCTGAAACTCGTAAACTGTATTCGATTCGACGCAATAGCCGTCGATCTTAACACCTTTAGGTGTCCTAAACTCACGAGCTTTCCAGGCATGCTGTATGGTCACTTGTTGTGAATGTTCAACCCAGCGTAACCACTGTATTGCGACTTTTGACTGTTTGTCGGCACGTCTATACCCACCTTTTGGAATGAGACTGATTGTGTTCTCTTTGAGGAAAAGCCTACGAAACACTTTATTGCAGGCACTGGCAATTGTGGTAGCCCCAAACGGGTCGACTTTATTTTGGGTCGTGAAGGTCGACCAGAAACTAATGCAACCTTTCACAAGGATCTTAACATCCATTAGGCAGTACTTCACAATCTCCTCCCCATATTAAAAACATAATTACTCTGGGACACGTGCCAATCTAAAAGTTTTTGCCGATCTTTCCCGGACATCTGATCAGCGCAATAATATTCTAGATTCAATAAACCTGATATCATCGCATTGGATGGATATTAGTTTTAGACCGTTGGAGATGACTTTGGGTCTCAATCGATTATTAGCTAGCATGCATCTAAACACAAAACAACTATCGTACCCCTTCATATTATGTGCATTGCATGTAACTTTAAATTTTCGCGCTTTCTCGGCAACATACGACAGAAACGATTCAACAGGATCTCCCCTGAAAATGTGCACTCTTTCGCTACACATCGGACATCGCTCATCTAGATTGCCGGTGTATTGGATACAAACGGAACAAACATTCGCGGCCACGCATAGATTGGGCTCATGCAGAAATCTATCATTCATCCCCTCACACACCTTCTCTTGCATTCATTCCAGATCATAAAAGATAAACATAGATGGTTTACCCTCACCAGCACCACTTCAAGACTTGTTAACGGACATATAGCAAAGATGGCCAATAGATTTCTGATCCCGACACGTGGAGCAGTATCTGTATCCGCATCTATACTTACCCTTTACTTCACTGGTTTTGAGACACTTTAAACATTTACGTAATTTGTCGCATAGTTTAGTATCCTTGTGGTTTATAAGACATTCGTGCCCGTAAAAAACCTTTTGGAATCATTGCAGACAATTTTCTGGTTTTGAATGGAACATGGTTGCTTTTGATGACACGCAGGACACTGATACATACATTTCAAATGTCGTTTTTTGTTATTACAACGTTTTCTGCACTGCTCGCAGTAATAACTGCAAGTAAATGCAGAAGTGAGGCTGGTAATGACGTTATAGTGCTCATCTTCTAATAACAAATTTAAAACTACACGACCTGGCTCCCTAGGATCCTCAAAGTAAACCGAGTCTCCTATTCGCGAATTATAAACTACAATGGCATATGAAGTTAAATGATTTTGAAATGCTTGGATATGCTCGTAATTACCACCCTGGCTAAGATCTACACCACTGTTTTGGCAAATTTGCATAGCTCGGTCTTGAAGTAAGGGCCAGCCCATTTCCAAACAATGGCCCATTGCATCGTTACTTCTAAATGCTATTGCTACGACTAGGGCTCGAGCTAAACAGTTGTTTTCGTTGTTTGTTACTGGTACAACAATAATACCATGTTTCTTAGCCTTACAAAAGTCTTCAAACTTTAAACCCGTCAAGTTTTTGCGTCCATAGCCAACAGGTACCGTCACTCTATTCCCGTTTAAAACTAACAAGTCACTCGAAAAAAAGCTAGCATTGCTTTGCATTACCTTTTCTAGTAGTGACATTATCACTCTTACCGACAACTGGTCTACCCTTCTAGAAGACAGACCAATTGGTTTGTCTGGGAAATTTAGGTTTCTTAGCGTGATACCAACACGGTCTGACGGAGCCACATCCTTCACAATGTATGAATACAGCTCCTCGAATGCATTCTGTAAAAAGATGTATGTTAGATAAATGACATTTTAATGGCATATTTTTTCTTACCTGCAACCATGTTAGGGGATTATCCTTGCACGTCTCGTCATTAAAGTTAAACCTCAGTGTTTTACATGTTGTATTAAATTTTTTTATGAATTTACTGTTTGATTCCCCTATTATATTAATATGATTCATTTGGGTGGAGGATGGTCCAACCTCTTGTTGCTGAGTTGATAGGCCAGAGCCCGATTGGCCTTGCTGCTGTAATGTACTCATTCAGTAAGTAAGCGAAACAGAAAAAACGTACCGTTATCAAATTCTCCACTGAGTAAGTTTCCAGCATCTCATCATCACCATTATCAAACACTTCATCCATATTTACTTGAACTGGGCTTTAAAAAAATAATTAAAATTTAAAAATAAAAAACAAGCATATACTTACACTCCACCAACTCTTCGTGCAGTCTCCGCAAAATCGTTATAAAGCTCTATCGAATCGATAGTGTCATTTCCACACAACATCTTACAAGTAATAATATTGTAGGCGTTTTTTCAACCCCTCTTCGGATAATGCACCAGCACTGAACAAACCCAAAATTTGGTTAACGTTTAATGATTCCATAACGATGATAACGCAATGCTCTTCAGAACATAACTAAATTAACTAACCTCAAATGCACGTATTTATAGTACACCTCCAAGGTCAAATTAAACCACTAAAAATCACAAGACTAACTTCAAGGCCAACTTCAAAGTCAGACCTAAGGCTAACTTCAAGGTCGATTGAAGGTGACTTTTCTCAAGGTAAAATAAGTATGTTGTTGTAAATAAAATTCGTATATGGGTAGAGTTCGCAACTACAAATAGGGATTAAAAGAAAATGTAATAATAATAATTATACAACCTCTTTTATAATAAATGCGTTATAAAAAAAAACTACATTGTAAAAACAAAAAAACAGTTATCCTCGGCTGGATGCTATTTAAACTCATGTCAGACAAACGCTTTGTTAGCTTTTAAAAATTCATAGCTGACCGCTTCTATAAATATCAATAACCCTGAACATGTTAACTTCAAAAATTCCAGGGCCGAGCACTTATATAAATATCAATAACCTTAATACATGCTAACTTAAAAAATCCAAGGTCAAGCACTATAAAATATCAATAACCTTGATACATGTTAACTTAACAAAAATTCCAAGACCGATCGCTTCTATAAAATAAAAATAACCTTGGCACGTTAACGTTAATAATTAAATAAAATCTTTATTATAAAACATGATCGTCTTTTGCCTTTAATTAGAATACAATTTTGCAAGGTAATTATATAAATCTAAAAACAATTCTGTTACAAAACTCAGGTTGTACTTACTTAGAATAAATTGTTAATTGAGGAGAGCCTCTAATTAGGTAGTTTATTTAAGCAATTATATTACATATAGAATATAAAAACACTATAGTAGGTTAGGAATCATTTATTATAACACACAAGGGCATTTTAGCGATACAAGTAATGAAGCCCGACTTTACAGTCTTAAAAGTAACATTAGGTTCCTTATTAAAACAATTTAAATTCGATCAGATTTTATATGATTATCAATCTTAGTACAGGTCAATAAAATCAAACAAAAGTTGGTAACGGTTTGTGATATTACTCAAATTAGTTAATAAGGCTTAAGAATCCGTATAATCCAGACCAATTCATCAAGTATAAAACTGTTATATGGCTGATAAAAAGTTCATAAAAAATGGTCTATATTAAGACTTAATTAGATAAAACTCAAAGGCCTTTTTAAAGTTTGTATTGAAAAAAGTGTCCGATAAAGTTTAAATGCCATATTACTCTTAAGCAAGACATAAAAGCCTAAATAGTGGTCATTCGTGGTTTTAGAACTAGTATGTAATTCTACTAAAAAAGCTAAAACCTTTTGCTTGTAAAGTTTTATTATACTAACATTTAATTTAGGGTAAAACAGTTAATTTCAATTTGATTGTATATAAAGGCTCATAAGTCTTATGAACCATTATGAAAAATATTTGTTATGTAGTGAGCTATGAGCAAAATAAGATGCGGCAATTTTCCGAATTATAGGTGGTGATTTTGAAGAGATCTACTCTATAAAAGCACCATTTCATTAGTAAATTATTTTTTTTAACTTATTTAATTTAGCTAATGTATTCAGTTGAACGATTCTTGATTGATTGATTGATTGGGCATGATTTGTTTGAGATTGTAATAATTAAATGCAATTGATTTGTCTTATGTGAATAGAGCCGCTCAGAAAAGTTACATATCAGACGGATAAACGAAAGAGTAACGTGCATGATCAACTTATTAGATAAAAGCATCTTTTATTATACAACTAGATGTCGCTTAAATCAATTTATAAAGGGGCCAGGCAGACCTACGTAAAGTTCTGTCTTACAAGACTATGGCAGCCTTATTAGAATACAATTTTTTATGACGGGGAGCAGGTTAGCACCTGTAAGATTAGGTTAGAACCCGACCAATGATTCCAAGGCGATACAGCATAGTTCACTTATTGACGTAAGGCCATTCCATTGAACCAGGGCCGACAGGTTTGCACAGATCAGAAATTGCAAGCCCGACACATTCTTCAAAGTTAGCATTAAGGTCTTATTAAAATTTTAAATTTACCAATCAGAATGCAGAGACTAGATCAATAACAGGTACAGGTAGAAAAAAATGGTTTACGGATAATTAAATACCTAAACCAAGCTCAAGGCAATACGCCTTTCAAGTATGCGCGATAAAAAGGTTGATAAAAAATGTCCGACAAAAGGACCTTAATTAGGGGTTAAACTCCGCCCAAGTGTTGAAAAAGGCCCCCGAAAAGAAGCCAACATCCTGCCCTAACCCCAAGACCAAGGCCTAAATGTGCCCCTCACGTGAGCAAGTACAAAAAGGGCATGGCTGTCAAAAAGGCTTTTAATACAACCAAATTAGGGTAAAAATCAATGGGTTGAAAAAGGCCTGCGAAAGGAACCATAGGGGTGGAAAATACGGTCTCCCACGTGGGCGGTCTTATGACGTCAAAATCCAAGATGGCGGCCAAGGTGCCTCTCTTCTACTTATATCAAAATATCGTGCAAGTTAGTCGTTAAAAAGTTTCAACTATTTTCAATGCCATGAATAGCTTTCTCATTCTTATAACTGCTAGATCTATTTAAAGCGTAAATTTTCTTACATTTCCCCGAGGATATGTATCGCACACAATTAATGTGGGCGGTCTTGTGACGTCAAAATCCAAAATGGCGGCCAAGGTGTCTCTCTTCTACTGATATAAATCACTCCCGTCTCCTAGAAAATATTCTTACATATCACCGGGAGCATGTAACGCAGTCAAGTGTTAATCTATAATACGTTCAGGAAAACGCAAGTAAGTGGTGCCAGCGTCTTTATATTCAATATAACGCCATCTCTGTTACCACGCGAAATTTTATACTATTTCAAGTATACGGTAAGTTCGGTTAAGATTCTGGCGCCCCGGCGTGATTGTCTAGCTCTCTCAAATTTTCTTTTTTATCTCCATCTTTTAAGCTAGATTAAGGTTATAATTCGCGTGGTAGCAGACCCGGCCGTAATATAATTTAAAATGCATATACAGATCAGTTTGCATTAATCCAGTAGTTGATCCAGCATCAATGGATTCCAGTGCTGGAACGACCATAACAAATGTTTGTTTTCTGCACAATTGCTATTGAAACATTTAAAACTTGTAAAATTTGTTTTTAAAGACAACCAGAAAAAGAATAAAGTATTTTTAAAGTAAATGTGATCCGGTTGTGTCTTATGTGACCAGAATCAAATCCAACATTTTCACCATTTGACATATCAAGTAACACTGTTTGGGAAAAACGGTGTGAATTTTTATTTATTTAATCGCAAGCTTTCAGGAAGATACTCTGTCCTTCGTCAGGCATAATATAAAAGTGACAAACGTTGACAAGGTAACATCAAAATGACAAATATTAACATGGCAACTAGGGAATTAAAATGAAATCACTACTGGCAAAGTTTCAGTTCTTGAAAATAGACATGCAGGTATCGGACAGTTCAGATCCATTATCTCTGTTCAAGTTGAGCTGTTTCAGAATTTCAATAGCTTCACGAATTTTCCTTGTATACCAATTCCTAGCGTTAGCCAGAATTTGTTTACAAATTTTATATTTTGCAGAATGTTTAAGGCATGTTGAGCAATTGCTGATTTAGTAAGATGAGGTAAACGTTAATGCTTCTTCCAGTTTCACCAATACAGACTTTACTACAAGAGTATGGTACTTTGTAAAGACCATATGTATGTAAAGGTACTTGGTCTTTGGCAGAATTCAGAAGATTTCGAATTTTAATATTGCTTTTGTAAGCTACTTTTATATTATGGTTTTGTAATATTTTACCAATTTTATTTGTTGGGTTTGCCACGAAAGGTAAAATGGCAAACTTATTTGAAGTTGTAGATTTATTACCCGTATATGTCATTTGTCTAGGTTGAAATGACTTTTTAATTTGTTGTTTGTTGAAGCCATTATTTATGAACTTCCACCTTTCATTGGTTCGAGTGATTCCTTTATAAAGAATTCAGAACATTTTATTGAAGTGATTGGCAAATTAATATTAACTCCAGATGATTTGTTAATTAGTTTTGACGTGGATTCCTTGTTCACAAAAGTACCAATGAATGACACCTTACAACTATTAGAACGACATTTCAACCACAATGAGATCAAATTATTTAAACATTGTCTAACTACATTATTCTTCTTATTTAATGGCGAGTATTATTAACAGTTAGATGGAGTAGCTATGGGATCTCCTATTTCTTCATCGATTGCAAATTATGTTTTGGAATATTTCGAAGAACAGGCTCTTAATAATGCACCTAAGAAACCAAAACTTTGGCTTTGATGATATTTTTGCTATCTGACCTTTTCGGGAAGAAGTGTTAATGCTGTTCCTAAACCATTGGACAATCAACATACAAACATTAAATGTAAAATAGAAAAAGAAAAAGATGGTTGTCTTTCATTTCTTGATGTTCTTATTGACACATGCCGTATAACGTAAGCCATCTCATGCAGATCATTGTATATATGCTTCCTCACACCATCATCCAGCACAAAAGTTTAGTACAATACGAACTGTGTACAATGGTGCCACAAAGATTTGTCAGCCAGATAAGCTACAACATAAATTAAACGATCTTGGAAAGATTTTCGTAAATAATGGCTTCGACAAACAACAAATTAAAAAGTCATTTCAATCCATACAAACGACACAGATGATAAATCTACTACTTCAAATAAGTTGCCATTTTATCTTTCCTTGCAAACACAATAAATAAAATTGGTAAAATATTACAAAAGCACAATATAAAAGTAGCTTACAAAAGCAATATTAAAATTCGAAATATTCTGCCAAAGACCAAGTATCATTACTATATCAGCAATTGCTCAACATGCCTTAAACTCTCAGCACAATATAAAATTTGAAAACAAATTCTGGATAACAATAGGAGTTGATATACAGGGAAGATTCGAGAAGCTATTGAAATTCTGAAAGAACCTAACAACTTGAACAGAGATAATGGATATGAACTGTCTGATACCTGGATGTCTATTTTCAAGAACTGAAACTAAGTGATTTAATTTTAATTCATTTTGATGTTAGCTTGTCTACATTTGTCACTTTCATATTATGCCTAATAAAGAACAGAGTATCTGTCTGAAAGCTTGCAATTAAATAAATAAGTATTCACACCATTTTTCCTAAACAATGTAATTTGAGGCGTAACAGTTGTTGACATACACACAATGCTTGAAGTTCTTTATTCTTTTTATACAGGGAGAGGCACCACATTCGCGTCGGTTGATTATAGGACTACTCAAGGAGGAAGAAAGAAAATTTTTACAGGGATATGTAGTGTGTCAGTGTGTATAATTTAAAATTATTTTGAAATGTAGAGGGTGTTTCAGAAGTGGGAACAATACCAACATTTGGTTTTTTTCTTATGGAACACCCTGTATATTATGTCGGTTTTTGATTCTGGGTCCTAAAAAAGCGATTTATTATAGGGTTGTAGTATGTCTAAATGCTTTAGTTTTTGAGATAGTTTAAAGAACAAACTTTACCAAAACATGTACATGTTCACTTAAATGTATATAGAGGTGTCAAAAATCACTGGTATATTCAAACTGTATTAGGGTTTCCGTTACCTATTTGATTTTGATTTTGAAGAAAAATAGATTTTAATTTTTAATATTAATAAAAAGATTTCAAAACATTAGTAACTTAGTTAACAGCTAATATTTAACAATTTTAAATTAAAAACACGACACAGTAGGTACTATTATAAGAGATGTCTAAAGTACTAGATGTTCAATGCACACTCGTACACGTTCTAACGCTTCACATTCTCAAGCATATTTGGTGTGATACTTCTGAAGGCAGCTCTTATACGTCTTTCATGTCGTCTGGTGTCATACTCAAGGTTTTTAACATATCCCCATAAAAAGAAATCGGGGTACATAAAATCGGGAGATCTTGCTGGCCAATTTATGTGACCGCCCTGCCCTGTCCATTGGTTGGGAAAAATCTCATCTAGGGCATTTCGAATGTCTCCTTGAAAATGAGCGGAGCACCGTCCACTTGAAAACACATCCTCTGAATGAGGTTTAGAGTCAGATTTTCGAGCTGATCATTTAGATCGTGTAAAGTAAATTGTTGGAACATGTGACTGTCTGAATTTCCTTCAAAAAAGTTGGGAGCTATAACAGGGTGCCCAGAATTCCACCCCATCGTTGATAGACCATCTGTGTTGGTGGTCTAGGGTTCTAAATAAATGGGAAATATTGTCATTATAATAGTGGCACTTATGTCTATTCACTAATCCATTGTTATGGAACGTAGACTCGTCAGAGAATAAAATGAAATCCAGAAAACTATCATCTTCTCCCACTTGATCTAAAACCCATATGCAAAACTGTGTGAAACATGGTCTCGTTCATAGTTACTGATGCAATTGTATGATGAAATTGGTACTTTTTAATGATTCTACTTATACTCCGTCGATTTATGCCGGTCTTTTAATGTATTTATGACTTGTATATGGATTTTGTATCACACTACCCGTTCTGCATAATAGTTCAAAGAGGAACGTTTATCAGGATGATCCCTATTAGGATATCGTTCAGCATACACTATTAAGGCCAACAAACGATTTTCGTCACAAAATCCAATTACCAATAGCATGTCCATTCGTTTCGCCAGCGGATACTTCCTTATTTCGTTATAAATTAAAACACACTATTGTAAACTTAAATGAGAATAAACTAATATTACTCATTGAAAACCCCCTATTCAACGATATAACCTTGACGCTTGTCAAATCTATTTGAAATTTTAAATGTTTGTTACAGTCAACTGGTTTCTTGACATCTAATTTCTCAAAGTGACATTAAAACCTCTTTTTATTCGAAATCTAACTTATATAGGTATGGGAAACCGTAATACAGTTCGAAAGAGCATTTAAAGCTGCATCCATTTAGTTTAAAAAATACAGGGCGTTTTCTTTACGTATTTTAGTAAAGTTTATTCCTTTAGATTAAAACTCAGCACCAAGATTTAATTTCAAACATTAATGTGCAGAATGTTAGAAATTATTTACTATAGGTACCCTTTATATTTATTATCTTTAAATTATCTCAAAAACTAAAGCATTTAGTTGGTTTTTTTATGTCGTAGATCTAAAACTGCCAAAATATATAGGGTATTCTATAAGAAAAAACAAAAATTTGATATGGCTCTTACTTCTGTAGCACCCCGTACATTTCAAAATAATTTTAAATTATGCACCTTGACGACCTACATATCCCTGTAAATAAGTTTCTACCTCCTTGCGTTTTCCTATAATCCACCGACGCCAATGTGGTGCCCCATCCTGTATTTTTTTAATAGCATCTAAACGGTATTTTACGTGCAAATATACAATAAGTTAGTTATGGATTTGTGGTGGGGTGGATAAACGTCTACCGCCATATACCTTTATCAGTTTTTCTCAGAAATTTTCATTACTAAAGGTCACGAAAAGTATTTCGGAATAAATCGTAACATGTTATTGAGGTTGACTGAGATATCAAATAGGACCAAATAGGATGTAATTAGATAGAGCTTACAAATAGAAACAACTTTTATTAGAACTAATTTAATTATCCGTTAAAAAATTCAAGAAAAACCTTTAAATGTGCGTCTGCTCTCTTACTTTAATGCACACATTTCCAAAAACGTGCTTTTCATGGAAATGGATATTTATTTTCTTTTATTTTAATTTTTTAGTGTTGATTTATTATCAGCAAGACAAATATGTTTTCAAATGGAGAAGGTTTTATTATTCTCATGGTGTTGGGTGAGTGTTGCCAATTTTATGGAGCAGCAGAAAGGTATCCTTCCATCTTGGAAAGTTTTTAGGCGTTAGTCTTTGGAATTCGAACATTCGTTACACTTTAACGCTTCACTTCATCCGTTACACAATCGAATTAGACTATGAAAGAGGAGTCGATGTCCTTTCTGCGCTTTGTTCTGAATCCTAATGATTTAACTAGGAGAATATTAATGCTGAGTCATATAATAACTACCACTTAGTATCATCTAAGCTTGCGTCCAACCTTGGAGAACACAATACTCAAATTTATTTTATTCAATTTCTGCCAATAGTGTTTGACCAAAACTTGTCATTTCTATTACTCAGTTCTTTCGCTTGAGGTAGCCACATTTAAAATGTATGGCCAGGGAAATCTCTGTAAGGCCTATTAATAAGTTCAAAAACCCGCATTGTTTGTGAGAAGTAGATAATTAAAATTTGTGGACGTCATCAACACTTGATATGCCCTGATCGGGCACCTAATCATTAATGATGTCCCATTAGCAAAGTGAGCAGTTATGTGGATTCACCAAGATGATTATTCAGTTGATTTTTCTGAGAAGCGACCTGCAACTACTCTCTCACAAAGTTTACTAAATTAACATCATATGGCATGTTGCTTAGCTAGAAATTTCAATAAACTTAGCATTATTTTTAAACGATACTCTGGATTTTTTATAACAAAGGACACAAACCATATTAGTTGGGTTGATCGGCCTATTTCCACAGATTTTGCTTTTATAGCGCGATGTTTCAGAAGTGGACTCTGCTTCCACTATCAGGCTTAGTTCTGAGAAGGATTGTTTCTCACTTGAGTCGAATTCATATGTTATAATTTTTTCTAAAGCACTTGACTACTCTCAGATTCGAACTTTGGTATCTTTCACATACAAATCTGGCACCTTTACCGCTGAGCCACTGAACTGCCCCGTAACCTATTGAGGTTCAGCTCTTCGCACATTATTGGGATCCATATGGGTTTCATTTCTACGCTAGCTTGGCTTATTGGATTTTCTGCTTGTGCGAAGTATGTGACTTTTTAGTTTCCAGCAAGTTGTATTCTCTTCCTTTGCCACTATCTGTATGTTATCCCATTGGATGTGATGGTCTTCGTTTCAAACATGTTTGGCGATTCTTGATCTTTCTGTTTCGCCTTTGCAAATTTTTTAGTTTAGTATTCTAAAAGTACGCACATTAATAAGGGATTACGATTTAAATTTGTTTTCTTTTTTTTTTAATTTATGTAGTAAGTTTATTACAATTTATACAAAATGTTAATTTTCAAAATGTATAGTTCATATTTTTTTAATTTAGTTTAGTAGTGATAAGGGGTTACGATGTAAATACATTTTTGTATGGCGTGGACCATCGAGAGTTACTAGGCAGATGAGTACTAGGCAAATGAGCAAAATTGGGTTGATGTTACTTTGTTATTACTACTCATTTTGATAATAGTAAGCGTTTATGTAGAATAGAAAGGAAAATTATTTATTGGTGCAACCATTAAGTAACGTTGGTAGTATTTTTGAACTATTTTGGTTACAAAATTTATTTAACGTTTGTTATTTTTTTTGGTTTCAAAAAAGATTAGTGAGCAAATCTAACTGATTAGAATTGAGGATATTACAATTTCGATATGAACTTCTTGTTATAAGTTGAAAAGCGCTTTAGGTTTTTACACTCTCGACACGATATTTTAAGATGTGCTCGCAATCGACTGGGTGTTTAGACTTCTATTAATATTTTAGTTGGCGTTTTAAATTAATGTGGAAGAAAACGTTGCTTTTTGTTGAACCCCGGTATTGGTAGATAAGTAGATATCCATCACAGATTTCGATGACATGCAACATTAACACCGGCAACAGGTGTTCACGATAATTTCCTGAATGACGCTTATTGACAATTCGAACTTGCTCTGAAGTGCGAACTGAACATTGATATCAACGTCTTTGTTCTTATCGTTAAATATATTTCCTGACTTATTGATACGTATATATATTTGAAAATAATCTCAGTAGTTTTCATCTTAGACCGTCTCAACCTTTGCCTGCTTTGGAGTCATCAATTGGTATCGTCTTAAGATCATCGAAGATGAGAGTTACGTCATTGCGCAAGTTGTTTAATGTAAATTGTAACGTATTTTTATACAAGATCAAATGTTGCCAATGACCAAGCAACTTACTTTAACGGACATCTGGGTCTATTACAGAGTATTTTCTGTCCAAGGTTGCATAACCAGTTTAGAAGGCTTGAAGTTCTGATTACAGCGAAGACTTAGTTCCTACTCAATTCCTTATGCAGTCAATAGATTTGCAGTCAAAAAGTTAGCTCAACGTAATTACCTTTTATATCGTCTTCGGAATTTTACAGAATGCAAATTCTTTGCAAAAGTAGAGAATCAATTGGTATTCTCGTGAATTGACTGTAATGCAGTTCTGACAAGCCAATGGCTGCACAATTAATCCATCTTTAAATTTATGCAACCGAAAGTGTTGTTGGTCATTACAGACATCATTTCTCTTCCTACTTTACCTCTGGCAATTTTATGTCTGATGATCCAACGACGCCTGATCCAATAGAATGAATGTTATCGGTGATAACCCGATGTAAGCTCAGCACATTTTTTCGACGTCTTCGTTGTCTTTATACGCGTTGACCGCATGTCAACGTGTTGTCTATAATGACAATAACCTGTGAAACGTTCAACAGATTCCAAATATTTTGCAAACTTTCATTCCTAAGATCCACACGAGCAAATAAAATTTAATATTATACGAATTTTACTATTAATTAATCAAATGCTCGAATAAACCTTCATTCTCCTGCAAACACCATCTGCATCGAGTTAGCACTGCATCACAAGAGTTCCTTATCATCTCGCATTTTTGAATTCTTCATAAAAAATGCTTTTCAACCATATATCAGATGTTTATAATCTGCCAATGAGAAAGTGTCAAATTACACAATTAAATTTATATCAAACTAGGCCTTTGCCAATCAACCATCTATTCAATTATTGCAAGAGAATGGAGGTTTATTCGAGCATTTGATTAATTAATAGTAAAATTCAGTATAATATTAAATTTTATTTTTTGTTGTTTTTTGTCACTTTTATTATTATGATTTATGTTAATAATCAATAATATTGTTCTCAATAGTTAGTTTAATTTGTAGATTAATTTTCATTTAATTAAAATACATAATATGTCAAGGTTGCTTTGATATAAATTTAATTGTGTAATTTGACACTTTCTCATTGGCAGATTATAAACATATGATATATGGTTGAAAAGCATTTTTATGAAGAATTAAAAATGCAAAAATCCAATATGGCGTCCATAAGAAAATCGAAAGTTGCGTGCATTATCTCAAAATCTAGTAGGCCTAGATTTTTCAAAATCATTTTGAAATCCGCTACCTGTTACCCCATCCTGCAAAAATCGTGGATCTTGCAAGAAACAAGATATAGCGATTTTAGAAAACGCATATTTTCAGTTATCACCCTGTGTCTAGTAAATGGAAGGATTTTTGACATGTAACCATGGTTACTTCTTGGGCATATAATGACGCAACTTTTCTCCATTTAACCATCTTCGTATCTCTAACGGTTTCCAATATCCCCATGCATTTCATCTTAAATTGGACACCCTGTATATATATATATATATATATATATATATATATATATATATATATATATATATATATATAATAAATACATATTTTTCATTTGGATAGTACTAATTTGCATCTCATTTTACAGGAGTAATTTTTTGCGATTGTGGGTCTTAAGAGTATGTCAGCAGAGTGAGAAACACTTAGACAAAATTTCGAATGTCGATGAATTTGTTAGACGAGTGTATAGTGTTATACATAGCAATGATCCAATTGCACGAGCACTTACTTTAAGGACACTGGGTGCTGTTGCGGGAATTATACCTGAACGTCAACAAGTGCATCATAGTATTAGAAGAAGTCTTGATTCACATGATAACGTTGAGGTGGAAGCTGCAATTTATGCTGCCATTCAATTTGCAGCTCAATCAAAGTTAGTACCAGTATTTCTTCATTGAAAATTTAATTTATAACAGCACATTTACAGAACGTTTGCAATCAGTATGTGTAATAAAGTTTCTGATATGATACAAGGACAAGCTACAACTGCAAGCATGAAGTTACAATTAATACCAATATTACAATACATGCATCATGATGCAAGTACCTCTGCTATGGTGCGTAAGCTTTGTACCGACCTGCTTCCGAGTTATCCATCCGAAGATTTTGTTCTTGTTACTTTAAATACTCTTACACAGTTAGCTGCAGCCACATTGGTAGATATCCCGAGTCAAGTAAGTAATTATGAAAGTATTGTGGAATCGATCATTTCTTATTTTTGCAGGTTTCACTTTTACTGAAATATTTACGATCTGATCCGAGATGGGAAGTAAAGTCAAAGTCTTTGCAATATTTATATCAACTCGCAAAACCTGGTGCACACTTGTGGCCACCAGGAGCCATTGAAAATATTGTAGATATGGCGATGCAAACAGAGGCACCTAAAGTTTTAAGTTTAACGTTAGGTAAGCTGAAATTTTGTCAAATTGACAGAATGAAATAGTAATTGGAGTCGAGCCTAATGTAATGATAAAAAGATTGGTTTGACTAATGAACTGCTACTGGACCATGTTGTGCCATTTCAAAATAATTCTTTCTATACAGGGTGCACAGAATAACTATTCCTAATTTTCAAAAATGATAGAGGACACTTAAAGAAACATTTTTTGTTAATAAACTAGTGTCCAGAAATTTCTTGGTGTCGAAATAAAGGCTAGCAACCTATGAAAAACTATTGAATTAGCAGACATGCATATGGCCTATGGAACAGCTTAAGGTAATACTAAAGAAGCAAGGCAAATTTATGCGGAACAGCATTCACAGCGTCACATTCCCCGTCATACATCATTTTCAAGATTAAATCAGCATATTCGAGATACTGGTGAATTTCAAGTAAAGAAAATAGATTAGGGAGTCAATCATACCGTCCGAATCATTGACTCTGAGGGCCAAGTTTTGCAACAATTTGAAAACAACCCGAAAACAAGCACTCGTGCCATTGCCCATGCGATGAATACAAGCCACATATCCGTATGGAGGGTATTAAGGGAGTACCAGAATTATCCGTTTCACATTTAAAAAGTGCAATCGTTAATTCCAGCTGATTATCCCAACAGAGTTCAATTTGCCGAATAATACTTGAATAAAATTAACGACAAACCAAGATTTCCTAGGAGTGTATGATGGACAGACGAGGCATGTTTTACAAGAGAGTGCTATTATATACACACAATAGTCACATTTGGAGTGAAGAAAATCCTCACGCCGTTCGCAGGTTACATCATCAATGGAAATTTTCTGTTAATGTGTGGGCTGGGATTGTTGACAATTATGTAGAGCGACCATACTTACTGCTTGCACGGTTAGATGGTCATGTGTATAGGATTTTTCTGGATCATATTCTCCTAGAATTGCTTGAAAATGTCCCACTTAATATTCAAAGAAATATTGTTTTCCAGCATGGTGGTGCATCAGTACACTTTGGATTAAATTGCCGAAATTATCTAAATGCACAATTTCCAAATGGATGGACTGGAAGAGATTTCTTGGCCTACACGTTCAGCAGATATGACTCCAGTTGATTTTTGTATTTGGGGTCATATTAAATCACTGGTTTATGAGACATCCGTTAATACAGAAGAAGAGTTAGTGGCTCGAATTATTCTGGAGTTTGGCGATTTTAATGAAGATCCGCAGTTATTTCGAAGAATTCGGTAGTCGATTACACATCGTTATAACTTGTGTATCGAAAATGGTGGTCGTAACTTCGAACAATTCCTATAATGTAAAAATGATTTTTCTTGTAATACTAGTTCACCTTGACACTAAAAATTTTCGGACACTAGTGTATTAATAAAAAATGTTTCTTTAAGTATCCTCTATCATTTCTGAAAATTAGGAATAGTTATTCTGTGACATCCTGTATAACATGAAACTTAGTTGTAAAATATTGTTAAATAACCCATACTGACAGCATATGAATTTGATCTTAGTGTACAGTAAATGCTGATGGCACAGTAACTATGATTTTGAACTAGAATTCAACCCAAAATTTATGCACTTTTGGCGACAGAAATATTTCCATTCTTCATATCTTCCTTACGATAATAATTTTTACACATATTGTGTAACAGGATATTATTATTATAATTTTGTATTGCATTAAAATTGACTAAAATGATAAATTAAAACTTCAGACATTAATCTTGGATAGCACTAATGTTTGAAATACAGTATAATACCACAATATCTTTTATGTAATTATTTATTTCTCGTGTTTCAATACAACATATATCATTATCAAGAGAAATCTCTTGATAATTATACATGCTGTATTGAATCGTGTAGAGAAATATATACTTATACAATAGAAATTGTGAAATTATATTGTATTTAAAAGATTAGTGCTATTAAATATGGAATTCCATGAAGTAATAATAATTATATTGTCTATATAATAATACAGACATGTATACAGATAAAGAGAAACAGTCATAATAATGATGTATGATGTACATGTAAGGAACAACAAAAAAGATCCTTTACAAACATATAAGTTAAAGTATTTTAATAATTTGAGAAGTTTATATTAAAATAGTCGTCAATATTTAGTTTGTTTTTAAAAATGTATTTATTTTTTATGGATCTCAGATTCTTGGGAAGATGATTATAGAATTTTCCAGCATTGTACATTACACTGTTTCTGTACACGGTAGAGTTATGTACAGCTGTTGATATATCAGCCTTTTTTCTTGTAGAGTAGTTATGATAATGTTGGCTTAAGTTAAAAATATTAAGGTTATTGCACGAAAACATGATAACCTCTTAAATGTACAGACTCGGTAAAGTAAGTATTTGATAATGCTTAAAGAAAGGCCTACAGGAATCTCTCTGTTTCGATCCTGCAATACAACGTAACACACTTTTTTGAAGAATTAATATCCTTTGTAGATTTCTTTGACTAGAATTTTCCCAATTAATGACGCCATATCGTATGATAGCATGAAATTGGCTGTAATATAAAGACTTGACCACAAAACTATTGCATTTTGTAGATAACATTTTTAATAGAAATAGCACTTTACTAATTTTCGTTTCTAAAATTTTTAGTTAGTTCTGGCCATGTCATGTGGTGATCGAAACTTATGCCTAATATTTTGGTCTTTTCAGAAAGTTCCAAAGCCCTATCTCCGAGTAGTATCGAGTCAGGGATTGGATTATTTAAGCGGTTACTACGAAATACTAGACATGTGGTCTTGTCCTTATTTAAAACTAATTTATTTTCTCCTATCCAATGGTATTCAACTAAAGTATTCAACTCATCGACTATTGTGGTAGTATTGCACATATTTATGATGATGTTATTATCGTCCCCGTAAGAACCTAGTTAATGTGTTGTACCTGTTAAATATTGATTTAGCTTGTTGGCATAAATGATATACAGCGTGAGTCCTAAAATGGAACGTTGTGGTATGCCAATATTTGACAGCAATGTATTGGATCTGATATTATTTAGATCTACTTGTTGCAGTCCATTTACAAGATAGGATTTTAACCATTTGAGTGCAACACCACATATTCCCACTCTTACAAGATTTTCCAGTAGAATAGTGTGATTAACACAGTCAAAAGCTTTACTCATGTCAACAAATAAACCTAAAGCAATAGTTCTGTTATTAAAAGCGTATATTACAGAATCGATAGCTTCATTAAGGGCAGTATTTGTATCCCTGGATTTGCGAAATCTGTGTTGATTTTCAGAAGACATATTAATATGGTTTAGAAAGGCGATCACTCTTGAATTTAATGCTTGTTCGTAATGGTTCGAAAATACAGGCAGAATACTGATTGGCCTAAAATTTTCGACCGTATTTTTATTTCCCTTTTATAACGGCATGTTTTAAATTCGCGCGATAGACACCATGTGCCAAAGATAGATTAATTAGAAAAGCTAGTGGCTCGGATATGAAATAAATGCATTTTTTAATGAGAAATATTGATAACTCATTTATATTCCTACTGAAAGAATTTTTAAATTTTGAAGAAATATTTAAAATTTCTTGTACAGTAACTGAGTTTAAGTACATGCTCGAATGATTTATAAAGAAATTTTGTGTGGTGAGTTAACGATTTACATCTTGTGCAGGGTTTTCTGCTAATTTTTTCGAGACATTGTTGAAATATTTATTAAACTCATTTGCTGCTTGATGGTCTTCAATTTTTATATTGTCTGCTCCCATAATTTGAATACTCTGAGGCAAATTATTGGTGCAACAGTTAGAGTATATAATTTTCCAGGCTGTTTTGCTTTTATTGGATGACATGAAGATTAAGTCGTCGTGATATCGTCTTTTTTGAAAATTGAATATAACTTTGCAAGGTTAAGGTATATAAAATTAAGTAAATCTTGGAACCAAACTTGGATTATTATGCGGCTTACATTTTTTTAATTGTGTTTATAAAAAACTTGGTGCAATATTAAGAGTGTTATTATTATTCAGTATTACGAGGTAGAAATTTCACACGAGGATTTTATAGACTGAGATGAATTTTATGTGTACCTTTCTCCGAGATTACCTGTAAGACTACTAATGTTTATAATTTTTAAAACACTTAGTGTTTGCTTTTGCTTACAAACAGCGTTTTTTTTTAAATGAAACATGTTGTATATTGTATATTGTATATTGTTGTATATAAGATATGAAATATGTCATAAATGCCAATATATAAGGTTTACCGTCAAGAATTGACACTGAACTAAGAACTTTACATTTTCCTTCGAAAAATGAAGAATATTCCAGACAGTGGATTGTAAATGCTGGAAATTTTTAGCTATACTAGTCCCAAATAGTTTAAAAAGAAGATTTTTATCTCATTGTCATTTTCATCCAAAGAATTTTTCCTCATCAAAAAGATTTTTTTATCAAAATCTGACCTACAAAAAGACTATTCAGAAGAGAATGTGGTTTTGTGTCCCCAATCTAACAGAATCTCCACTTTTAAAGGTTTAAATATCTAGGAAAACTTAAACAATAAGATTTCATTTTACTGTAGAACTTTGTTTCTAGATAGTGTTGTTGACATGCTCTGCACCCCCAATTTACTTGAACAAAACGAAAACTCTTTAACGAGTTCAAGGAAATTAAAAATAAAAAAAAACTAACAGAACAAGTTCAATTACAGCTGAAGAAGATATAATATTATGTTACAGATTGCTAGGCATCAAATATCTAATAAAAACTTGAACAATGTAGTTACTTTAAAGATGGTTTTAAATAAGTTTAATTTTACACAACACAAGATGATGGTGACTATGCAATTGCTACATAATACAAAACAGTGGTTAAAAAGGGAAAAAGAAGTTGTGGTAACAAGGTGGGCCATAAGTCAGTTGACTACAGTTGTGAACTTGACAATTACACTTAAGTTAGTTGACATTAGCAGTTTGAGGTTATTCTGTTGTTGTTTGAGGTATGTTATTTAATCAACGATGAATTGAAAGTTAAATACAGAACAGCATGTATGTGTGTTACAATTATGGTGGAAATATGACCAAATTACAGTGATGTTTGTTATTCGTTTATGGAACGTTTTCCAAACGGTGAATCTCCATCTCGACAAGGTATTCGGAAATTAAATTTAAGATTCGAAGCAATTGGGTCAGTGGCAGGAATCTTAATGTTGTTGCACAATGTTTTGTGCAATCACCTACTAAATCTCAAAGGACAGCGTCTAATGAGTATGGAATAGCAAGAATAAGTCTACTAAGGATGCAGAAAAAGCTGAAATTCGTGATGTAGAACATTTGAACGAAGGAATCCAATCGGAATTTGAAAACCTGCAGTCCCTGACGATTTGCGATAAGATTTGTAAATCAGTATTGAAAAGATACAATGTTTGTATAGAACAGCAAGGAAACCATTTCGAGCATCTTTTGTAGGTAATTTTTTTGTAGGTTAACTTGTGTAATAAATTAGTACTTTGTATTTTCATGTTTGACAACTGACTTATGGCCCATCCTGTATATTCGCCTTTCTGCCTATAAATTTTTGATAAACCTGAAAATAAATTTGCCATGGGTTGAATACTATTAAAGGGTGGATAGGAATTTCAAACTTTAATTTTGAGCAAATAAAACTTAAATCACAAACTACGTCCGATGTAGATCGCATATGCATACTCTCATTTGACAAAATTTCCATAAAAGTACATTTGGAATATTCCAAAGCTATGGATTTTATTGGAGAACTCTGCCCTACTAGCAAAATTGCAAACAAAGTACTGGTTTTATGATAAAGGGCCATTTTTCAAAGTGGAAAATTCATATTGGTTATTTTTTTTTCGAACGCAGATGTTGGAAAAATGTAATAATCCACTTTGTTGCAAACTGTAATTGATAACCTAAGAGCAGTTAACATCACAATTACTAAATATTTCTAATATCTAACAATATTCGAAATAAGTCTAATTAATGAACAAGGAAAAACATGAGACTTGGGTCAACCCTATGTTGTCTGATTTTCAAGTCTAACCAATGTAGGTTAAAAATAAATATGGAAAAATAAACTAGATACGAAATGTCATAAAATGTATCTGGATAATTATTTACATGTATTTACAGTAACGATAAGTCTTTGAAACTTGCCATAACTTGTGACACATACAAGTAAGTAAAGGTGAACAGACACTCACAAACACTACAGATGGTTATCATGCAAGGTGAGGTACTTTTTGAACTTGATTTTAAAGGATTTATACAATAGTGACAAACAGGATGGAGGTATTATGTTAACCACTTTTGTAACCTAGTGTAAATACGTTTTTTTAAAAAATGTAAGGCGGTGAGCAGGAGCAGTGAGTAGACCCCTATGACGAAATTTAAATAATGTAAGTCAGTATAAAAATGTATAACTTTACGGTACAAGCTCGCACTCTGTAACTGTCTTCTTTTACCCGTATTCAACAACCTACATCCACTAGCTTAATGCGAAATTCTGGATCGACCTCGAAAGCCGTAATTAATCTCAGACAGGTTTTTACTGATTTTCG
Organism: Vesta saturnalis; assembly: GCA_036346205.1. Lineage (NCBI taxonomy): Eukaryota > Metazoa > Arthropoda > Insecta > Coleoptera > Lampyridae > Vesta > Vesta saturnalis. The sequence continues at coordinate 549,142 of JARFJB010001424.1, forward strand.
ATCCACTGTACATCAGCGTAGGAGAGAAAGGTAACATATAGCACATCACAAAAGTTACAGGCTGTCTATGATCTACCCATGTTCTATGGGTAACTAATTAGAAAAGTTGGGCAGACTTAAAAGTGCAATCTAATGCCGATGAGAAAATGTAACAATTCTCTCAGTCTACTGAGATATTCGAAAAATACTAACAATCATTCCATATTTTCAATGACTCATTCTTGTAATATTTAAAATAAAAAAGTTTTAAAATCGCATTTCATAGATACTTTTAAGCGAAATATGATAAACTGGTAGGAAGTTTTTTTGCGTTAATATGTTTTGAGCTACGACTCAAACTTAATTTTTTTTAAATGACAATCCAAGGTGGTTATGGACTCATTCAATTAACTATTTTTTTCTGATTTCAAAAATGTATAATTTACCATATTATTTATCTTTCTTTATCTCACAGTTTATAAAAAGTCATAATTTTTGTGTATTAAGCAAAGTAGCATGTGCCATGAAACCAAAACAAAAGTTATCCTACCAATAACTTGAGAAAAACCAATTTAAAATAATTTTAATAATATCAGAATCACTTTGTGCTACTAACGAATTAAAATAGAACAGACTATAACAGAATACATAGAAAAAATATTATGATAACAGTAACAAAACAATTTAAACCATAAAGTCATAAAAGGGCATGAAAATGTCCACCATTGTTTTGTACACATATCTGACATCGACTTAACATCTCTCTTTGCACTTTTAATTTACTTCTTAAATGGCAATAATAGGTGGTTATGAACTCTTTCAATTAACTATTTTTTCTGATTTCAAAAATGTATGGTTTGCCATATTTTTTATCTCTATCTCATATATTAATAAAAAATCATAATTTTTATGTATTAAGCAAAATAGCATAAGCCATGAAACTGAAACAAAAGTTATACTACCAATTCTAAGATTAAGTGTCAAAGTAGTTACTATTTTGATTTCTAATTACTTGTGAATAAAAATATTAATTTTTTTGAGGTTATAATAAGATGACTTATTCTTATGAAGAAAGAAATTCTATTTTGCTATTATCTGTCGAACAGAAATGCTAATGCTGCATCTGAATTATACTATCGAACATATATGGAAAGGAAACAACTAGATGTAAGATCATTTCTGACCTGGAATCAAATTTAAAAAATTTGGTGCTTTTATTAAACCTAAAATGTGCAAAATAAAATCAATGTGGAAATAGAAGAACGTGTTTTAGCATATGTTGAATTTAAACCAACTACATCTCTTCGTGAAATTGCATAGGTGCAACACTTCTAAAGATGAAGCTCATATTATATTAGAAGAAAAGAATTTTAAACTATACCATCTGAATGTGCGAAATACTGTGTATCCGACGAATTACCAGAAGAGATTACATTTTGCTAGATGGTTTATTAATGAAATTTAGCTGCCGATAATTTCTTGAAGACTAATCAATTTAAGGATGAGGCAAAATTTGCTATTTTTAGTGGGCGCAAGAAAATCCTCATATTACTATTGAGAGAAGGGATCAACATGATTTTTCATTTACTGTTTGTTGCGGTTTTTCGATACCAAAATTCTTGGACCATATTTTTATGAACAGAATCTAAATTCTCCAAGATATCTTTCCTTTTACAAAACGAATTAGAAGAAATCTTGATGACCTTCCATTGAATTTCATTCAAAATCTGAGTTACTTTCAACATAACGTTGCAGTGCTACGCATTAATTGTATCAAACTATTTAGAACGTTTTAATAATTGATTAGGGCATCGGTTCCTATTTGACAGCCACGGTCTCCTGGCTTAAGTCGTCTAGACTTTAGTAGGTTGCTTATGAGACCAGCACTCTACCATCTGTTGATCTTTAATCTATTCTGCATATGTAAATGCGTTTAACATCCATCTAATTTAGATGGTAGCGGTAAATAGCACTGTCATTGATCTTTGGACAGGCCACGGTCGATAACCATTTAAGTATACTGCAATTTAGATAGTCTGTTGCAAAATTAGATGGATAGCGGCACTGGCCCTTTTCATCAGTTGTAAAATTAGGCGGGATAAAGAATCAATTTAGTAGGTATGAAAGCATGTCTTTCACCACGTTAACCATAATAATTATACTGCATTTAATGTTGTGAAAATTTTTAGATGGTAGCGGTACTTATTATACAATCTAAACGTTCGATAACATTAAGTTATCTGTCATAGTAATGTTGTTGAAAATTGTTAACCAGATTTAATAAATTATTGTCAATATTTGAAAAATTAAAACATTATAACATTAAGCCTGCTATTAGTATAACAGTTTGAAACATAAACAACTATAAAATTTTAGTAAAGAATAACTAGGTCATAAAATTAAATATTATTAAACTGCCTCAAAGATGACAAACCAGAACACTCTACGACGAAAGCTAACAATGAAATTTGCCAGCCAAAACACATTTAACAAAATTTAATCGAGTTATGATGTAAGTGTAAAGTTGTGAAAACTTCAATTTTAAAATGATAGAAGCATTCACAAATCCAAACATTACATCAAATAAAATAACCAGTTAAATCTAACAAAGAGATATCTTTATCAATAATTGGAAGTGTTATTAACAATGAAAAGCACAATGCAGAACGTTCTTTGTAATTTTTAATTTTAATTTAATTTCAACTACTTATGTTAAATTATATTATTTCGTCGTAGAGAGTGTTCTGGTTTGTCATCTTTGAGGCAGTTTAATAATATTTAATTTTATGGCCTAGTTATTCTTTACTAAAAATTTTATAGTTGGCTTCATGTTTCAAACTGTTATACTAATAGCAGGCTTATGTTTATGTTTTAATTTTTCAAATTTGACAAAATTGTTTACTACATCTTTAACAATTTTTAACAAACATTACTACTGACGAAGATAACTGTAAGTGTTATCGAATCGTTTAGATTGTATAATTTAAAGTACACCATTAAAAAATCCCAAAAAGATAAGTATTTTAATCAATATATAGTGTTTGATGAATGGAAATCTTTTGGACCAGTAAGGATTATCACAAATTATGTTTATAGCTCAGATTCTGAATGGCAACCTATAACTCTGGGTACTAAAACTATCTAATTTTTAAGAATCGGCGATAAAAAGATAACCAAGATTGATGATGCAGAATTATATGGAATATATTTGAGTCTGGAAAGTTTATGGAGTTATGGAAAGTGGTAGTTTTAATAACAAATAGATTGCGATATCTATCAACTCAAGAATTTGGCGAGTTTTACAAAAATCTTGTTGCTGGAATCGCTGGTATGCCTGTAGATCCGAAAACAAACATTCCGAATGTTATTGCACACCATTATTAGATGTGAATTGTGAGAGTGCAAATGTTGTGTTGGAAATAATTACGTTATTACCTGGATTGGTTGAATTAGATGTGGAAGTGTCGAAAGTATTTAAGTAGTAATGCGTGAATAATGTAATGCGTGAATAATATTTAAACAGTCAATATGCTGGAGTATCTCGCCTGAATCATGGACTGAAGTGGTAGATGCACATACTGCAGTAAAACGTTTAGTTCAACATTTATCGGCATAGATATTTTATGCTGAAAATGAGCCAAGAATTTGTTTACCAGAACTACATTATTGAACACTTGCAAAGAAATATGAAGATGATGTAAAATTATGTGAAAGGTCGATATTATTCGACTTGTTTAATACAAAAGTTAAGTGCTGCACAAATGGAATATTATACGTTAGGGCTGAAGCAGTGGGAAAAGACATTTTTTGCCGGCAAATGTTCTTATAAGCGTTTTGGAGTTACGGAACTTTATTGTGTAATTTAAAGAAACTTTTGTATTTGATTGTATTAAATAAAGAAAGATTTCAATTTGCGTATAAGTTTAAGGGATATTAGCTGGGGTTGAGGGGGCTGGTTGAATTATATGTTGAAGTAGAAGTGGTTCAGGTATTTAAGTAGTAATGTGTAAATAAAATTTGAAACAGTCAATATGTAGATGTGCTACGCAGCTGAATCGTGGATCAAAGCTGTAGATGCACATACGGGTGTGGAACGTTTAGATCAACATTTGTCGCCATCGGTATTTGATGCTGAACATGAGGCAGTATATGGTCTAGGACGATGTTATACATAAGAGGAATGTCACGCACTTGCAACGAAATATGAAAATGGTGTAATATTATGTGAAAGATATTTAAAGAATCGATATTGTTTAATGTATAAGTTAGAAGATTTTACTGCAGATTTGAAGCATTGTAGATGATGATGATAAGGCTATCTTATTTTTCTTTTCGGTGCACATATTGTGTAAATGAGAGCAAAAGCCGTTTTTAATATAACACCACCTTCTACAAATGACATCACATTCTTTTAAATCATTCTTTATTACATATTTTTACACCCTTAGCGAACTATCCTACTAGACGTTGGAAGAACAATTCCCGCCATTTACCTGTTTCTTACGATATCTCAGGATAGGAAAAAGATATCGACTTGCAGTTTTCACTGTTTTATTACTAATTTAGTCTACTTTTTAAAAACCTACTTAAATTTTTATGCTTCCATTTAAAATTGTAAAGAGAAACACAATATTAAAAAAATATTAAACAGCGCCATCTAGCATTTATGTTATTAATCAGATTGCTTCAAATTTACAAATTTTCTATTGTTTAACAAAAGCTTTTTCAAACAACATCAAGTTTATTAAAATCGGTCAAGCAGAACGTGAATTAAAGGCGTTTTTTCGTAACAAGGTTCCCACTCTCCCCCACCCCTTATTTGAAGAGATAGACTAAAACTTGTCAAATAAAAAATATGCAGAATTTGTCGAGGAATCTGATTATAATATTTAATATGCCCCTTAATTGAGTAAATTTTGAAAAATTTTGCTTTTTAAAATTTTAACTGTCAAATACGCCCTCTAGCGGTGGACCTACAATTCTGAAAATAATTTCCAGGCGTTTCTTGAGGTCACTTTCGTTATAATAAATTTTTTCCCAAACCTGTGCTGTAATCCATTCCTGAGATATGGCCGACGGCCGTTCTTAGTTGGCCACCCGGTACATTGTCTAGCGACAATTTAGATGTGTCAAATTTATGTAAGTGTAGTTTCCATGTCATAAAAATTTTATGTAAATATTTCTAATATTAAAGAGTCCGTATCTGTATATAAGAGCGAAACGTTACCATAAATAGGTTTTAAAAAATCATAAAAGAATTCATAAATTACAATTTTGGATAAATTACAATTTTGGACATGTCTAAAACTGAAAAACCTACATACACAGGCTTATCGTATTTTACGGATACTTTAGACATCTCTAAGGCTACCAAATTTTCGGAAAATATTGCAAGATTTTTAAAATTTGGTTTCGATATGTAACCCTCAGCCCCTAGTTTTTTACCTAATCTTTCCCAATGACTAACGAGTTTTATATCTACGTTTTCCGTAGTTTTACCGTACACGCTATTATTCATATTCTTTACAGTGTCTACCAGATTCAGTTGTTTCGCGATTACAAAAGCCTTGTTTAAATCTATATAACTTTTTAACCAAGGAGACGTCTTGAATTTAGTCCCTCTATGTATTTGACGTAAAATTAGTCCGTGTGTTAATCATTGTTTTAGAGTCCTATAGTGAATTACGTATTTTTCCTTATTCAAATTTGGAATAAGTTTTGTACACTTTAAAGTCGAATTTGGCGATATTATAGATCCAGGACAGACAGACATATCGTTATGTTTATAATGCAATTCTTTGAGATATTCTAAATCAACTTCTAAAACGTACATTAGATTCATGTGAAATTTCAAATACGTTAAAATTATTAATTTCTTCGTTTGTGAGCCAAAAAATGTTGCTTTGAGGGAGATATTGACTCATTGAATGCCTATAAAAGTTAGTAATATCCAAGTACACTATACACGAGGAGGGTTTAGAAGGGTTATAATATGGTAAAAATTTATTGTTGGCAACGACTTTTCGCTTAGTACACATACTTACACCGCCTCGAATACCTTTCTTAACGAAGTGCAACATGTCTATATCTGTTAGTAATTCTAATTCAATACCGCTTTTCAATATAGCATCCCAACTGAGCCCGGGATCTGTAAGGTACTGTGCAGGGTCCAATTTATAGTTAAGTTGGCATACTGTTCTGTAATTTTCGAAAATGTCAGATAAAAGAAGAACGTCAGATTTTAAATAAATGTCGGAGTAGTTCCCTAATGTTGTACAATTGAATTGACTCCATACATCTTTAGCCCTATCATATTCAGCATTAGTAATATATTGTTCGTGTAGTTTATCAAAAAACTCATTTTTTGTAGGTAATTTGGGATATTCAAGTTTATCAATTGAATCTATAAGTGAGTATGGAAATACGCCTTTTTGTTGAACAATTCAAATTCGCGACCGTTTCCAAATATTTTTTTTATTTCAACGTATTGAAAAGGACTTAAAGTGAATTTAAAAAAACTATCAACAAAACGCATTTTCCAGATGATTTTTTTCGATACACCGCCAACTACAACTTCATCGACACAGATATGTTTAGTAAAAGTAATATATTTTTCTTTATTAGTACGTATTACAACAATATTTTCTTTATTCATAGCTAAACGTTTTACGAAAAAATACGAATCGTATTGTAAATTATGGAAAAAAAATAGGTATAAAAGGTTTTGATATTGTAAATTACAAATAAAGTGAGCTGCTCCGATACGATCCTGTTGTATGACAATGATAGAGTATTCTTACATCTCCATCACTAAAAGGTTTTTCACATATGTGGCAATGTTTAGGCGTTTTATAATTTTCCTCCTCCTCAGCATTTTTTATATATAGATGATAAAAATATGTAATATCAAGTTCTAAACCATTAATAAATTCTATACCGGTATCTGGAATTTAGTGTTTCGAATTTAGACAGATTGTCATCGTAAGAGCACTTTATGTAGTAGGTGAATGAATATGGTTCATGTTGATGAGTATTAAAAGAATACGTTAAAATAGGATTCGGTTCAACACCTTGTATTGGCTTTAATAAACATTCAAAATCTGTGTAAACTACAAAAGGAAGCTTTATTTTTTTCTGATAATTATTAAATTTAAGACAGTTATTGTGAGATTCTTTAGCCCACTTTGTTATAGTAGAATCAGTTGTAGTCAAATACATACAAACATAATTACAATCAAATCTAGAATGTCGCCAAAGTTTTTGGCACTTGAAAAATTTTGTAAACATCCGTCACTAAGAAAAGTGCAGATTTATGTTTAAAGAATTGTTTGGAAACTAATCTAGATAAATTATGAATTTAGCAGTAGTAACTATTACCATCTAAGCTATTTAAATAAAAGATTAACGTGTACGGCCCTTTTTTATTTCGTGTAATGCAAAGGTCCTATAATTTCAAAGATTATTTTACCATCCTTTAATCGTTCCTCCAATCCATATACGTTAATGGATGAAGGATTCATTTCTTCAAATTTTTAAATTGCGTCTAATTTAACTGGAACCCAAAATCACTTCTCCAAAACAACCTTGATCGTAATTTATCCCATTAGTGACTGAACTTTTTTGATTAATGAATTTAGGAAGCTGTATGACGGGTGAGTCTCGTAGTGGATTATGTTTGTTGATATTAACTTCAATATACAACCAATTTCCTAGAACCCATCCTATGAAACAAAAAATATGTAAAAAAATTTAACAAACATTTATGTATACTTTTACCGGAATCCCTTCTTTGAAACTTGAAAAATTTTTCATCAAATGTGATTATTCCATTAAACCAGTCAGTTAAATTGGAACTGTCAGTTAACACACTATTTCGAGTGTTGAACGATTTTCCATCTTCTAACGTAAACATTAACATTAACATTTTCACCCCCATTGCCACTGAGCTAAATCTTTATGTCTAGCACTATCTAAAAGTCCTGTAAATTCTTGTCGTGGAATATACTGGGAACAAGTATTGCAATAGTTTAACTCTATAAAAAGATGAATTAAAGTAAATGAAAAATAATAATAAATCATATGTTCACCAGTTGAGGTCTTTAATTTTTTGAAGTTGTTGCTTCAACTTTTACACTACTATTATAGACATTTTGGATATGTCTCATAAGACTTCTTTTTGCTGGAAATGTTTTACCACATCTAGGACACAAAAACATCTTACTGTTTATACATCATAACACTGAAACTATAACTATAACTATAGCTGTTGTGTAGAAGGGGGGAGAAGATGAATATCCAACAATATATTACACGTAGTTGCAATAAGCTCATTTGTTTGATCTTCGTGTCACTGAATATTAAATGAATTAGTTACTCTTAAAAGTGAACACTTTTAAAACTGCTGTAATTTTTCCTTGACTACCACTAAGTCACTATACAACTTTTGTCTGTAATTACTTTCGATTCTTATACCTCGTTTAAAGGAAATGAATCGTCACGTCTACTGCCACATCTTCTTCATCGACGCCCAAAAAATTTAAATCAAACTCAAAATCACTTAATTCTAGATTTTCACCAACAACATCTAATAAAATGTTTTTGATATATATATATATATATATATATATATATATATATATATATATATATATATATATATATATATATCACAATCACTCACATCATCTATTAAAATGCTTTCATTAATAGATTCTCTTACTAACACACTATCGCGTGCAGGAACTAATAGTATATTTTGTATAATATTTATAGGATTATTGGAGTTCAACATCTTGCGCTAAACTATCCCTCACTTCTTTTGTATCTCGTCAATTCTCATACCAGTAGTGATGAACTTTTTTATTGGTTGACCGGTTAATTGTGAGTCGTCATTGGGTATGAAGCCCATCTACTCTATTCTGAACTATAAATACAGAAAATGTTTCAAAATGCAATAGAACTTTTCTTAACTCTTAAATAAAAGTATATATTTTTTTAAAATGGTACGCTATGGTAAGTAAAATTATTATTTGTTAGTGTGCTAATTGAAATTTTTTTATATAAATCGAAGTACGTCAGATGCCATTGACCAAAATATGGATTGAGTGGAAACTATTGGTCACCCAACGTATAATAATCATGAGGGATGATTATCCCTTTGCTACAATTACAGTGCTGGGTATAAAACAAGTTGATCGGTTTTCTTGTAATTTTTTTAATAAATACATTATTTATTTTGATATTTTTTATGAAAATCTTATTATCTTTATTAAATGTGTTATAATCCTATAAAACAAAAGAATAATTGATCTATAGTAGTAAACGTGAAATGAAAGCTTTTAAATATTCTTTAAGTGTGAAATTATATTTAATGTATTGGTCTTACAAGAATATGAAAAATCGTTGCTAATAGTTGACAGGTCTATATTGAATATCGTTACCCTAATTCGCAAATGTCGTAAGTCCACTTCACTGCAATGTTGAGATTTTTGGCGCCATCTAGTTATGTGTTTAAGCTACCTAATAAAAATATTTCAGGCTCGAATTACAATTCCTTGTAATAAGGAAAGAAGTTTTAGAAAACGTCGGTAGTCCGGCAAGTCATTTTAACAAGGACAATAATCGTAAGTCCGTCGGCAGCCATTAGAAAATCGACCGTATAAGCAGTGTGGGTGTTTGTTTTTGTTTATTTTTATTTTTGTGCAATATTAATCTGTATTACTCCTTTTGGTAAGTATAAAGTTTACAGTTTAAAATTTTCTCAATTTATTTTTTTAAGAAACTTCAAAATTAAAAAAACATTTTCAAAAAATTTTAATAACTAAATTTATTTAGATTTTATTGATGTATAACCTTTTTTTATCATTTTGTCATTACCTAAAAAATTAAAATTTTAAAATTTTTAAAGGTTTATAATTTTTAAAACTCAAAGTGAATGCCAAAGTTATATCAAAAGGAAAATGTTTTATTTTAAATTTTTTTTTTAAATTTTTAATACAAAAAAATAAAGAAAATTAATTAAATTTATGTAAAAATATGTATCCATAAACTATTTTGCTTTGGCATTATATAAAAGAAACTTTTTAGTATTTATTTTTTTAATTTTTAATGGAGTTTATTTAGCCAAATATTGTTTTTTTAGTATCGATTAAATTGGAAGTGATTTAAATTTGAATTTAATTATTTTTTTTATGTTTTATTAAATACATTTTCGTTCTTTTAAAACTATCCCTAAAGTTTTTTAAAGAATTATATTTCATTTTCGTTCGTTAAAAATATTGAATTTTCTTAATTTAGTTGTTTAACTTTGGCGATTCCTGTTATGAAACTAATTTTGCAAATCTTATAATATTGTCTTACATTCTTTTTCACAAATGTCGCATTTCCATTTGAAGTGTTATTTTATTTATTATTCTTCAATGTTTTTTACTGTTGTAATTTTTATACCTAATCGTAAGCTGTAATTACTTGTTTTTAGATTTTAATTAAATTTTTTTTCAAATTTTTTAAGATTTTTACCTTATTAAAGAAAGATCTAGTTTTTTTGAAACAAGTCTATAATTTTCAAAACCAAAGATTTTTTAAATGTTTCAATTACAAAGTAAATCGAGAGAAGAATTGTTATTTAAAACTACAAAATTTTTGTTTGTTTGGCAGAGGTAATAAGTGATCATACCTAGAAATGTTCGAACTTCTACATTTTAGGCCTTGGCATGTTTAATGGCATTCGTTTTTTGATCTTTCGAAATTTGGTTGAATCTGACTACATACCTAGGTAGTCAACTTCCTCCTTGAAAGAGCATTTATTTTCATTGAGATGCAAATCGTTTTTGAAGTGTTTAGACATAACAAATTTGGAACATTCGTCATATGTCGACCCGTGTACTAAGATGTCAAGTGCTATCGTTTTCGAGGACTTGCAATATTTGGTCTATCACCCTGTTGAACTGCTGAGCAGTTTTTATACCAAAACTAAACGATTCATCTTGTATGTCCCTCGATGTGTCGAAATTGTTTGGATTGAAACTAGCATCATCTACTTGTGGTACGCTTTGAACAAATCTAATCTACAGAAAAATCTTGAATTCGTAGGTTGTTCAAAACGGTGTCAATTCGTTTATTGGATAGTTTACATTGACTAAGCAGTCATTTTACTTTTGTCAACGCACAGTCGTACCTTTCCATCCGGTTTGGGTACTACAACAGAGGTGAACCCCAATCACTTGTAGCAATTTTGAAATTATACCTTGTTCTTCGAGTAAATTTAACTCGTGTTCAACTTTTCTTGAAGCGCATAGGGTAAGTTTTCCGGGACGTAAACTGGTTTTGAATTTTCTCGAAGTTGTAAAATTGTAATCTGGAACCAATCCGATTCTTTGTTCAAATTGAAACTGGCGAATATCATTCATATTTGCAATTTTGTTAATAGGAGTTTTCCTGAGAACTTCTGGTATCTAGTTCTTCATTTGATTTGTAAATGACGAATCCACTGCTAAAGTGGATGCAAGTCGTCTGGAACTATGTACATATCTTCGGTTGACTTGAAATTGCGATATCGAACGTTTACGGTAATTTTTCCATAAGGCGAAGATTTGATGAGTGTAAGCACGAAATAGGACATTAAATTGTCGAGTTTACGTTTTATACGTAATTTGTCGTATAAATATTTCGAATTTAGGTAAATCGCACCTGAATCTATAAACGTTACGTCGTCCTTCTATCGAAATATTGATAAAATATTTTCGCGCATCTTGATTTTGTTCGCTTCTTTTGAAAACATCAATAATTTGATTAGTTTCATTTATACCTGTTATTCGGTTAACACTGTAATCACTGTAAAACATTGTTTGTACTTTATTTGAACTGTTTATTTCGGAAAGTACGCATACTTTTGCAACATGTCCGTATTACAATGTCTGCATTTAAATTGTTTTGAACGGCATTCACTTGCGCGATGATTATCACGACCGCACCTGAAATAGATTTTCTACCAAGCTCACGATAATCAATTTTCTCGTCTATTTGAATTACCACGACTTTCTTTGATTTCGATTTGAATTAAATTGCGATTTTGAAAATAATTTGATTGACTTCGTGAACGCTGTTGTTAGTTCGAATTACGCCTGGATTGTTTTTGGTTCAAAAGTATCTATTTGCGTTGAATGAATAGAATCTGTGTGCGTATCCATTTTGGTTATCGTCTTTATCGGACGCTCATGAATAGCTTTTGCACAATTTCATTGAAATCTGTAATTTTGGACTGGAGTAGTTATTATCCAACTGTCTATAAGACCACGTATGAATTGAGCACGGCAATATAAATATTTTCGTTGCATTTACATATTGAAATTTGCATGCACTAAATTTTAAAGTTATATTCTGCAATTGTTTGCTTAGTGGATTGAATTTCGAAAAATAAATGTTACGAGCATGTTACGTTCCGGTGAGAGATGTTTTCGTGATATTACGATTAATTGATCGTATTCTACATGTTTGTGAGCTACCAAAGCGGTAGATTGTAATTAATCCAATTGATGTAACAAGCATCTTAAACTATCCTCACTTCTTTCTTATCCGTCAATACTCATACAATTGAACTTTTCATTGTTGACGTTAATTGTGAGTCGTCATTGTATGAACACCTATTCTATTCTGAAGTATAAATACAGAAAATGTTTCAAAATGCAATAGAACTTCTTAACTCTTAAATAAAAGTATATATTTTTAAAATGGAGTTGTAAGTAAAATTATGTAGTGTGCTAATTGAAATTTTTTATATAAATAGTTGTCAGATGCCATTGACCAAAATATGGATTGGGAAACTATTGGTCACCACTGTATATATCATGAGGATGATTATCTAGCTAAATTACAGTGCTGGGATAAAACAAGTTGATCGGTTTCTTGTAATTTTTAATAAATACATTATTTATTTTGATATTTTCTATGAAAATCCTATTATCTTTATTAAATGTGTTATTATAACCTATAAAACAAGAATAATTGATCTAAGTAGTAAAACGTGAAATGAAAGCTTTTAAATATTCTTTAATTGTGAAATTATATTTAATGTATTGGTCTTACAAGAATATGAAATATCGTTGCTAATACTCTATTTAAACAAGTAATATGCACTGTCTATATTGAATATCGTTACCCTAATTCGCAAATGTCGTAAGTCCACTTCATGCGATTTTGAGATTTGGCGCCATCTAGTTATGTGTTTAAGCTACCTAATAAAAATATTTCAGGCTTGAATTACAATTCCTTGTAATAAGGAAACAAGTTTTAGAAAACGTCGGTAGTCCGGCAAGTCATTTTAACAAGGACAATAATCGTAAGTCCGTCGGCAGCCATTAGAAAATCGACCGTATAAGTAGTGTGGGTGTTTGTTTTGTTTATTTTATTTTGTGCAATATTAATTTGTATTACTCCTTTTGGTAAGTATAAAGTATACAGTTTAAAATTGTTATTTCTATAAAGGGACTCTTAAAATAATTTAAAAATCATTCTTAGTTTACTATTGGATTTACGATTTTTCCTTTACATATTTGGACATTCGACTATTTCTCATGTAGAATGTTAAAGTATTATTCTTATTTTTGAAGTTCGTTTAGAATTTAACATTTTACAACGCTAAAGAATGTAATGATGATTCAACATACATCATAATTAGTATTTTTCTTTCAGTTAATACCTTTGAAATGGCTCAGCTTTCTAGTCGAACTCGAAAAATATTAGCAGCTCTCAATGGTGATAATGACAATGATCAAGGTAGCGAAAAATTCCATTGCTGAAAAAATTTAGAATACACGGTTATGTCTAATTATTGTGAAAAGGAATAGAATATGAAAGTTCCAATCTACAAATTAACAAAAATGTAGAAATGGTGATGAATTTGGGCTCTGGGAAGAAAATGCAAACAATGATTTACCATTAGCAGAAGTTCCGCACTCTTTCGTCCACAAGCCTTCTGAAAATGATGAATCCTATAATATTATGTTAATTGACTGTCCCTTAAGTAATATAGATATTTTCAACGAAGTAACCTGTGACAATATAAGTGATGCTGTTATCCTAGATTCAAATTCTACAGACAGAAATGTTAATCAAAAAACCTGGTCAAAAAATCAAAACAAAAAGTTGAGAGAAAACGGGGAAGTTTATTTTGGGAAAAAAACAGACTAACGCGACCTGGAATTTTGAAATGAAAAATAAAAAGGCAGCTGAGACCAGCATGCAATTGTAAAGCTTCATTAAAAAATAAATCCCTCCAATGCAAGTCTTTACCAGATACAAATAGAAGTGAAATTTTTAAAATACTTTGGTCTGAACTGACATGGGAACAACGAAAAGTGTATATAAATATGCTTGTAAAGAAAGAAAATACCATTAAGAGAGAGAAACAGAAAATAAGATTACAAATCAAGAAGAGAATTCTCATGGACGTATTTTTTGAAAAATTCTAAACAACAAACATTTCGAGTATGTAAGACAATGAGTGGAAATGAGGAGAACGTAAACAGAAAAGACGTTTTACAAGAATTTTTAGAATTTGCCAAAATGAATTTGCAGTATTGTCGATCAAGAACGTCTAAATTATATTTGGAGCCTAAATGGACTCAGAATTATACAAACTCTATAAACGTTATTGCGAAAATTTAGAAACTAGATGCCTGTATGTATTTGACAAGCTTAATTTGTCACTTTTCAAACCAAAAAGGACGAATGTGATGTTTGTGTAAGTTAGCGTTTAAAAATATATCTGAAGAAGTTTATGTTTTCATGAAATAAAGAAGAATGAGGCAAGGAAGGAAAGCGAATGGCAAAAGTTCTGCCAATAGAGTTTTCTGTATGGACATGCAGGCGGTACTCTTGCCCAAAGTCCAATATGTCTGCTCTTTATTTCAAGATGAAACTTGTACATAATTTTACCATAGTTGATGAAAAATGAACAAGAGTATTGCTTCATATGGCATGAAGTTGTTGGAGGAGTCACTGCCGATAATTATGCATCAATAATTTGTTCTTTCATTACAGAGTACGTTACAGAGGACTTAGATGAAAGTGAAAACATTATTCTTTACAGCGACAGATGTACTTCACAAAACAGAAATGTTACCCTATCCAATGCTCTTAGAAATTTGTCGATTCACCACAAAGTAACAATCAAACAAAAGTTTTTGGAAAAAGGCTATACTCAGATGGAGGCTGATCATATGCACTCATTAATCAAAAGGAAATTGAAAATATAAACCTAAATGTTCCAGCTGACTATTGTAGTAAAATACTTAACATTCGATTTCTTCAAAAATTTCAACTCTCTTAAATTTTTGACGTCTATTAGACCTGGTCGAAAATTGGAGACCCTACAGTGACAGACCTTAGGGCCCTAAAATATGACACAGAAGGTCAAGTGTTCTATAAAATAAGATACACGGATGACTACGATTTTCATAGTTTTATTGTAACTTGGCCTATCATTAAATTGGAAAGTTTTTGTAGTATTAAGTTTAATCAATAAGATTAAGTTTGTGTTCAACTTTTTTAACGATGTTATTTTGTTTTATGTTCTTTTATTTAATAGTTTGAAATCTTTTGAATAAATATTATTTTGCGTTGATCCCGTTTTTGTTATACTAATACAGTAAGAAGAAAATGTCGAAAGTCCATTTTTAAAAAGGCAAAAGTCGTAAGTCCACAATACATAAAAAAAATAGTTTTTCATTACTGTCTATTTACACTAATAAAATACTAAATAACTCCCACCATCAATTTACACCACAAAATTTTACAATGTATTTTACGCATATTAAAAGTTTTAATAGCCTACTGTAAAATTAGTGAAAATGGACATATGACGTTTGCGAATTAGGGTTACCATATATAAGATTCATTATTAAAATACTATTACTGACAAATAAAAGGTTTAATTAAAATATTTATTTGATGAAGAAATCCTATTACCTTTATTAAAATTATGTTATAACCTTATAAAGCAAAAGAATAATTGATCTATAGTGAACGAGAAATGAAAGCTTTTAAATATTCTTTAATTATGAAATTATGGTTAATGTACTGGTCTTACAAGCATGTGAAAAAACCTTTGCTAATACTCTATTTAAAATAAATAATAGCTGACAGATCTATATTGAATATATAAAATTCGTTATTAAAATAATATTAACAACAAATATAAGGTTTAATTAAAATACTAAACATGTTGGTCTTATAAGAGCATGAAAAAATGATTTAAATAAACAATGAACATATTACTTCTAAATCTTCTTGAAAGAGATTGAATTAAAAAAAATATTTTTTAATCATACTTTAATTAACTCTATAGCTATATCAATTTAAGGATTTTTTATTGTGTAGAAATTGAAAGTGTACATAGTAATTTATTTAAGAATAATATAAAAATTAAAGTAATTATATTAAACGGATTATTATTGAAATCGTTGATCATATATTAGGAAAAATAAATCTTCTTAAAAAAATAAAATAAAACATTTTTTAAAATAAAATATGTCATATGTATATACGTAGTGAAATAAACAAAAAACAGTAATAACTTACATACGCACATATTTGTTTTATAACAAACGATAAGTAATTGGTGTATATTGAATATATAACGTTAGTGCTCTTTTTACTATTAACGACATATAAAAGGTTTAAAAACAAACTATTCAACACATTGATATTATAAGCATTGAATTTAATTAAACAATGGTTACATTACTTCTAAATCTTTTTAAAAAGAGATTATTTTCTTAGCACATTAATTAACTATATGTGAAATGACATTCAGCAAAGAATGAAATATTAAAGAATAGTTGTTAGCTTTATCAATTTACGGATAATATAAAATATTAAAAAAATAATTAAGCATTGACTAGTACTGAAATTATGCATAGTAATTTAAGAATATAAAAAAATTAAAAGTAATTATATCGTTCTAAAGACAGCTTGTGAATTCCCATACACAGAGCTAATCAATATTAAAGGTTGTCATTATTCGGTCATTAAAATCATAATATGTCTTTACCACTAGTAATTAAACCCTTTGATTCAACTCATAAAGTTAAAAAAAAACACTGCCAATTAATATGTGTATAGAATTTTTTCGGAATATTTGTAGGTGTATATTAATGTTCTCATAGTATGTATACATGGTTTTTTTTTTTACTCAACTAATGTACGCTTATAAATTATACCTATCTTATTAATTTAAAGTTTGCTAATAAAAAAGGAATTACACTTATTAATTTCAAGCGACACTATTATTGTAATCTAATATAGTATTTATCTAAGAAATAATGTAAAAATTACAGGTCAGACATGTTTTGAAATTAATACTATAAAAAATTAAAAGGAATCGTGCCAGACGTGTTACTCATAAACATCAGCGTACATAGTAATTTAAGAATATAAACAATATACATCCTGCAAACTTTTTTTAATTTTTATAACTACATAGTGGTTTTAATTATATCGTGACGAGTAATAGTAATTTAAGGACATAAATATTAAATATAATTCTATCCATACGGTTTTTTTTTCAGAAATCTCAAACACTTGCATACATAGTAATTTAAGAATATAAAAAATTAAAGGAATTATGTGCATCCCTTAGACTTTTAATTTTATAACTACATAATGGTTTTGATTATATCACAAACAACTATCTTTATTCACTTCTAAAGCTGATCAAAGACGGTTGTAACTACAAATATTTCCTATCTTTACCGATTTAAATCTTACAGCAATAAAATATTACCGTATATAATTGAAATATAAATCCTATACTTTTCTCAGAATAATTAAATGTCGTTCACGAGAGCCGCTAGACCCCCCATATATAAACCACATAAATCTTAACACCTGCATACATAGTAATTTAAAAAAAAACAACTACATATACAGATTTGCAGAATAATTAATGGGAGACCCCCCATAAATAAAACAAAAATATAAAACCTGCATACATAGTAATTTAAAAAAACACCTATATACATAATAATTTAAAGTTTAATGGGGGAGCCACTAACCGCTACCATCTAGAGTTACACAATAATTAATGGGAGCTACTAATCGCTACAGTTCAACCAAGCAAACAAAAACCCTGAGAGGGCGTACCTGAGGGAGGTGTTTTTCAACAGGTACATTTCATACAAAAAGTATTAAGGTGGCAAATTTAAATTAAATGTATGGATTGCTTATTCAAAATTCTGTGAACAAATTTATTTATTTTATGTTAGGTACATCAAATGTTATTGAATTAATTACCAAAAACTTTTAAGTATTTATTGTTTAAGTACAAATAAGATGGTTATGAAGTTATAACATTTTCTACAAATAATTTACACAATTTTTAGTTTTGTAAACATTTGTAAAATACTTGAAAAAACATCATTCTGATCACATTCGAATATAAAGTGACTAATAAATTACAATGATTCTTCTACAGAACTTTCTTCCTCTTTATCTGATTAACTTGTATTTACTTGAAATGACAACCTTTCTACAGTTTCATCATAAGTGTAAATAATATAATAGCATTTAAAACATTCACATAAATAAAGTGTAATGTTATTCACAATAGAAACAAAATACATATGCATAATTAAAATTTAAAATAATGTCCAAGATTTTATGGAAAAATAAGCACATATCGTTTATTATTATTGATTTATAACTTAAACTACAAAATTAAAACGGTTTTCTATGGACTATCAAATTCATCAACTTCTTCCTCACTGCTAAAAATTCCACAACTGCTTTAATGATGTTCCGGGCTTCGAATGAACACTCTTCTTCGACTTACTAGCCATTACGAATAAAACCTGAAAAATTCGAAATATTGAAAATCAACATGATTTGATATTTTAAAACTTGTCATGCTCATTTAATTTAAGTGCAGCTACGTATTTCAAAATCGTACAATACTCTAAATATTGAAAATCGATGTAAATCGATATTTAAAAAGCATGCTTACTGTTTTAAGGTTATGAACTCTATAATCGTTTTATTATTTAAAGCTTTATACTAAAAGATACATGTGCACAATACATACCGTTTCTCTCACAAATCAGTAAAAAGAGCCTTGAAAAAGAATTTTTATAAAGACTAATCGACAATAAATACTCAAGAAACACGAAAATAACCTGCCAATGCAAAATGCGTATGATAAATGTCAATTGTTTGCGTTTGGGAATGTACGGTCGGAGACTTCTTAATGGTAATTGGACGAACGTTTTACCGCTATAAATTTTTAAATTTAGTTCACATATTTTCCGGGGTTTTTGTTTGCTTGGTAGAGCTGTACCATATAAATTTGCAGAATAATTAAAAGTTCATTAAAGGTCAACAGAGTTCGTTGACGGAGCTACTACCCGAGTTCGATACCGCGATTCTGATATTAAAATTATTTTAAATTGGTTTTCCTCAATTTATTGCTAGGATAACTTTTGTTTCTGTTTCATGGCACCTGCTATTTTGCTTAATACATAAAAATGATGATTTTTTTTATAAATTGTAAGACAAAGATAAAACATATGGTAAACCATACATTTTTGAAATCAGAAAAAAATAATTAATTGAATGAATCCATAGCCACCTATGATTGCCATTAAAAAAAAGTAAGTAACCCTTCATCTGCATTCAGTGAACAAGTGAACAAGAAGAACTATCAAAATGATATAAATCTGCATTAGTCATAGATCCTGGAGTAGATTCTATAAATAAGTTGTTAATAGCATTAACTATTATTTGAGTTTATCGGCCTATTTCCACAGTTTTTGCTTTTATAAAAAATATGCATACATATTCCTTACTGTACATTAATACAATATCAATATGTCATATTCTTACCAACTCATACGTCTACAACCATTTCTTTGTATGTGAAATCTTTAGTACAAAGCAGCGAAAGACCAGTGACAAACCGGTAGTCTTTTAGCTGTGCCGTCTCAATAAAAATTGTTCCAAAACATTATTTTTCAACCAAATATAATGCTTTCAACATAAAAAATCTTTCTACAACATTCAAATATTCTTTCATATGACATCTAATGCTTCATTAAATTCCAATGGCGTATCATTTACACTAACTTAAATTCTGCTCACTTCATTTACATTCAAAATACGGTATCAAAATACTGCATATACACGATGCGTCAAAACAACCTTACACTCAGCAGTAATGAATTTCCTTAGATCGTTATTGGCTTAAAATAGATTAAAAATAAATAAAACCTAATCCATAAAATCGAACCGTTAATTACGTTTTTAACCTTTCGGGTACGAAGCGATTTCAACAGCGAGGTGGGGTACCCCAGGTTTTTTTTTTGTTGTTGAACGGTAATAGCAAAAATATTTTACGACAGATAAAAAAACAACAATTATGGTTACATGTATTTATAGAAATCTTGCTTTATGAGAAAAAATGTAGAATATTGTTAAAAATAATATATCAATTTATGTATTGCATTATTACAGTAATTAATTTTTTGCTGTTGCCCTTGATTTTTGCAAAAAAAGTTTTTATATGTGGCATAATAGCTGCGGCACGTTTTATCGTGATTTCTCGGACAATAACTGCAACGTTCAAATGACTTTTCTTTGTTTGACAAGCTGGTTTCACTTTCTCCAGGTATTAGCTGTCCCATAGCGTCTACTACTCTTCTTAGCAAACCGATGACGTTTTGTAACCTTCTTTCTATTTGAGGTTTTATAAGCTGAACACTTAGGTCAAGTAAATATAGTCTTCTTCGGTCAGTTCGGTTTTTCGACTCTACAGCGAAAAAGCATTTACGCCTGGTATGTAAATGAATTTTGAAATATTACAAACGGATGTCTTTTGTTGGCTCTTTTTACGCTCTACTCGTTTATCAATTTATCCATGGTACCAACTGCATCTTTTGTACTATTATAATGGAGTGTAACGTCGAACTTCATATAATTTTCTTCACTACTTATGGACTTGTGATGTTCAGTGCTCAATAAAATAACAACGCTTTTCTTTTTGTTGATGTGCTCTGGGAAAGTGGTGTATTGGTTAAAAGCAAATAGGGTGCTTTTCTCCTCCCTCTTGGGATGAGGTAGGAATACCAGCTTTATTCCTTGTCACAATTGTAAAAAAAAATGTCAGAAGTAATTCCAGAACCGCTTTGAATTCCATCTACCTAATCAAGGACAACTCTTTTACCTTGTTGTTTTTCTGGAACATTGCCCTCTTCACCTGTGTAAATTTTGAGATTAAAAGCATGTCTTCTGGCATATTTCCGGAACCCGTATTTTGATACCATATTTGGCCCGTATTTTGATACCATATTTGGCTGGTTTGGATTTTATATAAACCATAAAAGAGCATTTTTCACGCAATGCCACGAGTTGCTCATCAACAGTTGGGTGAAAACTAGGTGTGTAATTTTCTTTGCAATGCTTGACGAACAATTAAAAAAATTCTCTTATGGCGGCCAGTTCATCATTTTCCCTACGAACGGATCTTGTAGTTAAATCGTACCCCATGTAAGGCATTAGTTCACTAAATCTATTACGTGCTATTGCTGCAATATTAACCTAGAATACAAAGGGTTTTGAGTCCATCTAATAGGTTCCCTATTAGCTTTGAGCGCACCGCCAGTTATCTAAACCCCTATTACAGCATACATTTCGGTTGTCTACAGGAATCATGTCTTTTGCTTATTAGGATGTTTCGCGTTCTAGCACGCGTAAACAGTTTCAGCGTTTTGGTTGGTAAAGCGTGCTATTTTACCCACCATCACCTCACAAATAAACAGTTTGAAAGTACTATATGTATACACGCGCGCGCGCGCACACGCGCACACTCACGCGCACACACGTGCGCACACGCACACCCACACTCGCGCGTACACACGCGCACGCAATGAAAATTGCCACAATAAAAAAAATTGACTTAAATTATAATGTAATTGTAGAGTTGTAAAAAACATTAATTTGAAAGTGGTGAAAGCATTCACAGGTTAAAACTTGACATTTAATCTTACTTTAATTTTAACTATATTTGTTAAATCTTTGCAATGCTGTGAAACATTTGAAGGAAAAATAGTAAAAAACCTATACATACTAGAATGTAAAATTAAGACTACCGTTCTCCCTGTTAACAAGATGCCAAAACCTATTTAATTAGATTTTCTTGTATGTTGAAGTTATTTGGATGTTTATATATCTCAATTTTATTTATTACTATGTACAATTTTTTTTATTTTAGATGTCATTGGTGTTCTGGCAGAATCTCCCAATATATGTCACGAACATCGAACTCACTCTTCTAAATTAAGAGAATTTTGTAGTAAAAATAGTTACTCATCATACAATGCAATAGCAGCTAAAGCAATTCAAGTGTTAACCAGAATTGTATGTTATTGGTGAGTTGCAATTTACCTTTACACAGAAAACTAATGCTAATGTTTTGTAGTTATAAAGAGAATTTAGAAGCTTATCAAGCTCAAGATGTAATAAGTTCGTTAGAAACTTTAATATTATTGCTTATATTTTCTGAAGAACGACATCCATACCAGTTAAAAATCGCACTGAAATGTGCCGTTCAATTATGTGAAGCAACACATGAGCATTGTGAAACATTTGTGGAGTTACTTGGGTCGAATTTAAAAAGTTTAAATGGTTTGTAAGCTTATTAATAAGTGGTTTCAGCTAACAAAAATTTTCAGGAGAAGCTACCGTTGCTGTATGTGAAGCTTTAGGTGCTATTGGAAGTTTACAGCCTGAAACTTTATTACCACTACTTCCCGATATTCTTGCACTTTTGAATGAATTATCAGTTGTTGATGTTCACACAGACTTACAAATACACACTCAAGTAATGTTGTGCACTTTAGTATTTCAAACCCTATGTGGATTTCAATGGAATATGGAAACCGTAAACGTGATTAAAACTGTAACGGCTAATAACAACTTATGGGCCAACTATCGTATTGCTCGGTCCGCGGTTCGATACAGTCACCATGATATTGCTTTGGATATATTTAAAGGTCTTACAGAACGTGTCAGTTCTGAGAATTTACATTTTTGGTTAGTGTGTCTTAAAGAAATGTGTGAGGCTGAAGCAGCACTATTAAATAACAGCAAAGGAAATATAGTAGACTGCTTAGATTCAGCTGTGAAGCATTACAATAAAGCTATAGCTGCTTTAAAGGTCAGTACACATTTGTTCTTATGTTATTTTTTGATTTTAAACTTGATTAAACGCAACAGACTTAATTTTTTCCATTTTTATTTATTGCCGACGCGATTTGTGGTTGTTAGACCCTACTCCGACAGTACCTACATCAAAAATTGAATAGGACACTATCTATGTTGACTGTGCTCTTTACACCGAATGTTTCTCTGTGGACAAAACGCCGACTATGCCCAAATTGGCGACTCTCAGTAAGAGACTACGCCGAACAATGTACCTTAGACACAACGCCGACTGTATAACAAATATTGAACTATACCTGTTACGTCTAATATATCGGAAAGGACCGAACGCTGACCATGCCCACATCGCCGACGGCCCACGCCGATAACGTGGACCATATAATGATTTTATTTCGATTGCCCCAACTAGAATGTACACAGAAATTAAGTAATGAAATTACAAATTTCGCTAAAAAAAATCCCTGTATGTTATGCGGGATTTCAGGTAGGTACTTTTTAAATTAAATATAAACTATGCAATGACTATATTCATTAAAATTTTTGTTGTTCATATCGTATTCTAAGAATATAATTGACACGATTAGGGAGGTTGAGTGGAGTGAGAAATAAGGGGACTTTGGTGTTGCGGGGGTTTTTCTGGATTTTTTAAAAGTAATTGATGGTTTCACCAAAACTGATGCTAAATAAAAAATAAAATTTTACATAACCCTATTTTGGAATGGTATAATATTTAAGAAAATAAGCAGTTAATGCATTATTGTATTGCATTTGTTGCACTTCAAATATTTTTAATATTTTATGTTAAAGGGACTCACTAGCAATTGTATAAGCGTGAACACATGTTACGGGCGAAAATGGCAGCAGAACGGAAGTAACAGGTAAGGTAATGGTGCCGGTAGCTCAGTGCAAAATAGGGCGTGGGCGTGTTACTAGTTTATGCGTTTAGGATAGCATATACTAAAATAAAATTAAACAGAATTAATAAACAATCGGCGTATTACTACAGGTATTAAAAACACCATTAATTTCGTAAACTCAATTAGTTAAATTAGGTCGACGCTTGCAAGTTTCAATTTCTCAAAGTCATATATCATAAGCAACTTAATTTTACGTAACACCAAAATTAATATTAATAACGACGAACACATAATTTTGACAAAGTTCGTAATACGTAAATTTGTATAGCATAATCAGAATAAGAGAAAAATAATGCACAATGTGATATGGTTCATACACGAGTGAATGCACTTTTATAAAATTAAGTTTAATCACCTGAAGGGCTCCTAAGCAAAACTGTAAAGAAAGAAAGCGTATTCATCCGCCTGACAAATACAGTTAAAAAGAAACACCCTTTATTAGAATCGCCAACAAAACAAAATGTATCTAAGTAATTACCTTGATTTGTATGAACGTATACATCAATTGGCTGCTCAGACTTCTCTCCTTTCCTTTGTACTGCGATATAGGTAAATTTCCGGTAAGTGACCGTCTGGGTATCGGATCGGTGGACGCCAACCTTCTGGATTTTCCGACGCGCTCCCAATATAGTAACCGACAATCGGCAGCTTTCAATTTATAATTACGCGAGTTGAAAAATGAAAGTTGTTTACGCCAAAACCAAGTGATTAACTATCATCTGGTTTAATATAACTACAGTTAATTTTATTTGCTAAGCGTTTTGTTCTTTATATACATAAATACTATTAAAGCAAAATTTATATTTATAGCAATTGTAGCTGTGAACCGGGTTGGCTGAATATTCTTCAAAAATCCCCCAAAGGGTGAATAGGAAAACTTCAATAACTCCGGTAAATAAACAAGTTCAATACGCCTAAGCTCACATCACGCACCCAACGTCTTTATTCAGCAGCTTGACCATGACTCCTTTACCAATCTTAACAGTTTCGGCCATCATGCATTTCACGTCAAATAACTAATTAAAAACACATTTCTTCAAATCATAAGCGCGGTAAAAACGAGACGAGTTTCGGAAACGAAAAAAAATGACACCATGGTATCAATCTACCTCGAGACAAATAGCAATGAAATACGATCTGTTTTCGTCACCTAAAAACTTTGCAAAATCGACTCTAAACCAACGTATTATAAAAACCACACTCCTTGTCTTTTAAACTAAACTTATCAACATGAATATCGACATTCTGTCGCCAATGCTTTAAATCTGCAAGCTACGTTTCCTGGAGTAATTGTAATTACAGAGTAACAATTTTCAATAACGTAATTTTAACTCAACTAAACTATATTTAACGATACTTAAAAATATGATTACAATTGTCAACGCGTGGGACCTATTGGTGACTCAAAAACTTCAATCTACTAGCAACAAACAGACCGAAAACTCTATACCTCGTTCTCAGAATTGGTATACTAAAGCCTACTCCAATTTGTAACAACTCCAAGCATTGCCAAACAATGTAAAATTTGTAACCAAACCATTGCTTCCAAAATTTATACGCAAATCTATCCAAATTTTAATAATCTATACCCCATTCACGAGACTGGGTACTAATAAATATCCTCAAGTTCGAGAAACAAAAATTTGGATCCCATTAAAATGTGAATATTTCTTAATAAATTAAATATAAATACTTATATTTGGTTGGACTGAATTTAAGACAAACTAGTTTGCTGTAACTATGTCTTTATATACCGAATTATTTTTTACAGACATTGTTTGTGGTTATTTGTACATCACATTCTGTGGAAAAACGACCAAACTTATAGTCAAAAATTAAATTTAAATTTATTTGAGACTAAAAACTATATTTACCAATTTCGTCAGGAAAACAATCAAATGCTTTTGTCTTGATACTCATGAAGTAAAGTTTTAGTTTTACTACGTTGATCATCATTGAAACCGAAAATGCCAAAACCTATTTATTCACCAATCTCGTATGGAGAATTGCCAAATGATTGATCTTAGTTTCAATTTTGTAGTAATTCTGTAATTCCGCATAATAAACATGTAATCCACATTAATTAATTTACGGTGTGCTATGTGGACAGAGTCGCCATCTGTCCATTGCTAAGGATTCGGCGTTCTGTCTACTGTGCATAAGAAAGCACAACCATCGAGTACCCGTAATGAGGGTTGTGTTGGCTGTACTCTAATAGGCATTTTGCTACCATTCGGTGTGAGTGCTTTTGATCCCTTTGAGCATAAGAAAAATGCCATCTCATCTGTATTAATAGTTCTTCAAATGTGTTTTAATACATGTATTAAACTATTTTTGGAAGTTTGTCCTGGTTACATAAAACCATTCTTTTATGGTATTATTATACCATGTAACAGTAGTAGATAATTTTTATCCTTGTTTGTAAAGGGATCTGCATGTTTTTTTCTTTCTTAGAAGCAATTGTTACTTGGTGGCAGGGAATCCTACCTTAGCCACCTCCATAAATCACTTTACAAGGATGTATTCTTTTTTTGATAAGTTAGTAAGGCCATTAGTTTTCCATTGGACAGGGTACTTTTATAAAAGTTCGAGTCTAGAGTAGTCTTAGGGATTTGATATTCTCTGCTTGCAATCTCTCCCAAATCTCAAAGCGATGCATACTAAACTCACTGCAGTATACTTGAGAAATTAGTAAACTCCAACTCGCAGTTAAATTATATAATTTGCGGTGATTTTAACTTACCTAGATGTTGATTTGCTTACCAGAAATCCACACTTAACGAGCCCGTCATTAACAGATGCTTCAGTCAAGATCGTCCGTGATACATACACATACTTAAAATTAAGTCAAGTGAACGAGATTCTTAAAAATTGTGGCAATTTTTGGGAATTAGCATTTTTGAACTTATTGCTACCTAATCCTTTCCATCACATTACATAGTCCAAATACTATCGACCTTAATCTTTGTGACTATAAATTGAATTTCTTGAAAGCAGATTATGTTAGCATAAATAATGTATTAGCCTCAGTTCAGTGCCGATGATATGGTTCAATGTGTTTATGATGTTATCAACAATTTAATAAATCATTATATACCCCACATTGCAGTATATCGTAGCAACTATCCACAATGGTTTAATAGACAGTTGAAAAATTTAATAAAAGAAAAGAATGTAGCTCATTGCATTTACAAAAAGACTGGACTTGAATTGGATTACATACACTTTTCTAATCTAAGATAAAGTAAGGAATGATCTAGTTCACCTTATGGCACGTACTTGAATAAAATTTAGTGTATTGTTAGAAATTTGACAAACAGTTGCAACATGCCTAACTCTGTATTGCGATAATCGTATTTATAATGAAGGACATGAAATAGTGAATAGTTTTGCCGATTTTTTTTCTTCAACATATGTTAATGATACGACGGCGCCGGAGCTTAACATTACTAATAATGTTGAATACTGCACTTTAACGGTCTCTGTTAACGAAGTTTGAACTGCATGTTATCGTTAAATCTAAAGTAAATTTTGGACTTTCCGATATCTGTAAATGTAGCTACATAACTCCTATTTTTAAAGCAGGAAAATGTGATGCTATTGATAAGTATAGATGCATTTCAATTCAGTCATGGTTCATTAACTTGTTAGATAATATTGTATCAAAGCAATTATTTTCTATTTCCATGAATGTATTGGAAACCAACACGGTTTTTATGTGGGACGGTCAACAGTTACAAATTTTACATTTAAAATTTGGTCCAATCACATACAAAAAGTTAAAATAAATAATTACACTTGAAACAATAAATCAGTGACCTCTGGAATACCATGAGGTTCTTACTTTGGCCTTATCTTATTTTTACTTTTGATAAACCATGTTGCTTCTTACTTAAAAAGGTGTCAATACTTACTGTTTGCTGATGATCAAAAAATATTTAAAACTGTTAAATCTGATGAGGACTGTTTGCTTACTCAAGAAGATCTAGATAATCTTAATAGCTGGTGTAAGGCTCACATTCTTAAGTTTGACTCTATGTATATGAATGTAAAGTGGTAAACTTTTATCGATCCAAGTGTAAAATAAACTATATTTACAATATCAACGTTATTATTCTCAGAAACGTGAAAGTTATAAGGGATTTAGGTGTTATCATTGATGACAAGTTAAATTTTAATAATCATATTGATGCTGTTACTTGTAACGCGCTAAGACTGCTTGGATTGCTGTTTAGATGTAATATTTTACATCCCACAGTCTTTGAATAATATAGCGATATATTACAAGGTCTCATCTTTAATTGGTTAAAGCATAAGATAAGCTAAGTTTACAATATAATCGATGTTTTCGAAAATCTGAATGTTATAAAGGAGTTAGGTGTTATCTTGGATAACCAGTCATCATATTACCTGTAAAACCCTAAGACTTACATTCTAGTAAATATTTACATTTCATAGTCTTCAAATAATGTCTTGTTCTATTATAGGTTCTCCTCTAGAACATTGCAGTATTGCTTGGTCTCCTTACTATTAACAAAATAAAAATGTTTAATGTAAATTTTTAAAAACTAGCTCGTAATGATCATTATTTAAATGTGAGTTTAGAATATTATAATCTACAATGTCTACAAGATAGAAGTACCCTAGTGCTGCTACTTGCTTTGCTTATGAATTTTTTTCTGGGTTTATCGATAATGCTATTGTGCTTCAAAACTTACATTTTATTGTGAACGTAAGTTGGGTTTATCACTTTTTATTAAATTAATATTAGGTAGATGCATAGCGATAATTATGTTTGTACATATCTGCTATGGTTAAATCTTATAATTGGTTTTGTATGGGGTTCCAAGGTAAATTTTTGAGTAAAATTTAATCTTTCTTTGGTTTTATATTTTTTATTACAATTAGATTAGTTTATTGACCTGCATCACTTTTCTTTAATTCATGTTGTACGAATCAACTTTACTTCTGTTTATAGTATTGAAAAAGAGAAGTAGTGCAGTTTTTTTTTTTGAAAGAAGGTTATCATATTAAAAACTATACCTTATTAAAAAGTAAAAAATAAAAATATGTGATGTGCAACAAATAACACTCCTTACAATATGGCTATAGTGAGTGCATTAAGAGTTTTGTATTATGTAAGCATCAGTTTTAGTCAAAATACAATTTACTTTTTCAAAACCAAGAAAAATCCCGAACCACCAAAATCACCCTCATTTCTCACTCCACCCAAATGGTTTTATTTATATTCGTATTGTACGATAGGATTAAGTACGTTCATTTATATGAAATTCCATCGAAAGAGATTACTTTGTCCAACATTTTATTGAAAAATAATTTATTACTGACATTTTTATTACTTGATTGTATCTAAAATTTTAATAAATGTATTCATTGCATAGTTTGTATTTATTCAGAAACAATACCTACGTGGCATCCCTCACATGGAATTCACATTTTTTGGTGTACTTTGTAATTTTTTAATCAATTTTTGCACCAGTCATTATAAGGTACAAGTTATCGGCGTTGTGTCCCCAGTCGACGTAGAGTCCGTCGACGCTGTGAGCATTGTCGACGTTCCGTCCTTTGCGAAATATTCGGCGTAGAGGGCACAATCGGGCTAATATTCCTGATCAACGTTTTTAAACAATTGGTCTTGTGATCTCAGTCTGTGTAGTCTCAAGGTACATTGTTCGACATTGTGTTTTTTCTGAGACTCTGCGATCTGAGCATAGTCGGCGTTCTGTCTACAACGAAATATTCGGCATAATGGGTATAGTAATATCATTTTTTATAGCAGTTGGCGTAGTGTCTCACGTATAGTTTTATTGTCGGCGAAGCCCCATTTATTGCTTACAACTGAGTTTATGAAAGATTAGCTTGATGTGCAGGATGCCTCACGTTGACGGACCATTACAATTATTTCAGAGTCTACTTCGATTGGAATGTTGAAAATTTGGGCAACAGTGTTTTCAGGCATGCCCTACTCTAAGTAAGATACTGGCGTTCACGTACCATTTCCCGTTATACCGGAAGTTGACGCCATCTTCGTTTTTATATGGAGCACCCTGTATATTATTGCAATTTTGGATTAAGTGGCATGGTGGTGAAAATTTAATGCCATGTCTAGTTAAGTTCAAACCTTTACGGGTTGGTTTGTTCAAATTTAACACCCTGTATGTTTTCAATAGTGTAATAACAAATTGTATTTTCTTTCAAACGATGGTAAGCTTCCTCTATCTATCTCCTCAACTGTTTGAGTTCCCAATATTTTAATATCAAAACAGATTTTTCGTAAATTCAAATAGAATCCGTATTTTGGTGGTTATTCCGCAAAAGTATTCTTGAAAAACCTTCACGTATTCGTTTTGGCATCTAGTGGATATGTCATCAATCTATTGAAAGCGTTAGAAAATAAATCTTATTATACGATTTATTTTGATAACTTTTGCTAGCTATAAATTACCAGTTCACTTAAAGCAAGAGGGTATTGCGCTATTAGAACAGTACGTGAAAGTAAGATGTTAAAATGTCCATTAGAAACTAGTAGGAATGTGTGTATCAAGTTTCGTGGCAAGATGGATTGTCGTTATGATCATGAAAATGATACGTTGTACGTTGGAATGAAAACTCCGTGGTTACACAACAAATTGTGTATCATTAAAACCTAATGTGTTTGTCAAGCAATATAATCCCAAAGAAAAAAACGTGTCTATTCAGCAACTTAATGTGATTTCCGAATATAGTAAATGCATGGAGAATTTGGCCTGCACAACTATTCTGTCGCGAACTACCGTATGAACGTACGTTGTAAAAATGGTGGTAACTATCCTTTATAAATATGATTGGCTCTGCTAACTGACTGGAGGTTACATAGACATATATATATATATATATATATATATATATATATATATATATATATATATATATATATATATATATATATATATACAGGGTCATTAAAATTATGGAAACATCGATGTAGCTCGAAAACCGTAAGCATTAGCGGGATGAAACCTTCGGGAAGGTATATTAGACATATTTCGGACATTTTTATTCTTCATAAATTTTGATTGGATGCTCTAGTTACGAGTAAATGGTATTAACTTTTGATTTTTAAATGGCATCATAACCATCTGACCGATATTTTGAATTCAGCAGGAAATTCTGAATATAACGGTTAAAGAAAAAGAACTTAATTAGTTAATTAATTAAATAATGCTACTTTAAATAATGCTACTATAAAACGCTCAATTTATGAAATTTTTGTTAGGTATCTCATGTCAATCATTTATCTGCTTGCAGCGACCTTCAGTCGACCAACCAACCACAAACCGCTTTCTAAATTGGGATTGTACTTGTGAATTTCGTTGTAGAAGCAGTGGCGGTGTAGGCTTTTTCTTAAATGGTTTAAAAATGGCTATTGGTTATAACAATTTTTATTTCAGTATTAAAATTATACATACATAAATAAAAACTAATATTATTTCACTAATTAAAGAAAGTTCAAAATTTTTGTCATTAAATGTCCTCAATGTACTAATTCGCATAATGACAAGTTAATTACGTTGAAAAATCCTAACTATCTGTCAATAAAGAACATTTAAAATGTACTTATTTTGAACTTTAATTAGTGAAATAATATTTAAAGCAAATGTTTGTTTATTATGTTATTTATTCTGCATTAACGTTTGGGGTGATATTGTTTCAAGTTTTGTAGCAGTTATCATTTTATAAAATGGAGCTCACAGAAGAAGACCGGATCGAGATTTTGATTATTTTGGGTTACGGTGATCGAAAAATAACCTACCAAGCTGCCAGCGACATTTTCAATACCAATCATCCAGAAAGGGCTGTACCAATTACAAAATCAGTTGTTTTAAAACTCATTGAAGGTGGTTTCAATACAGAAGTGTAAAAGATACTAGACGAAGTGGAACACCTAAACTACAAAATTCAGTTGCACCAAGAACTGGACGCCGAAGACTACAACAGACGTTCTGTGAAACCTTTGAAGAGTTCAGGATCGTGGAGACCTCTTACCAAACAGAATATGTTTCAGCGACGAAGCGACATTTTGTTTGAATGGGCAGGTCAACAATCAAAATTTTAGATATTGGTCGTTAGATAACCCGCACTGCATGGAACAATGCCATACTCAGCACCCACAAAAGCTAAACGTTTGGGCGGGCATCATCAACGACAGAATAGTTGGACTATTATTTATTAAAGGTAATCTAAATACTGAGAAATATTTAGATTTGTTGCAAAACAAATAGTGCCCGCCTTACATCAAATGTTTGGCCAACAAAACAATATTTGGTTCCAGCACATTTATGTTCGACAAGTAAGAGGATTTTTGAACCAAGTGTTTCCTAATAGATGGCTACGAGGAGGTCCCATCGAGTGGCCACCTAGATCGCCAGATCTTACTCCTGGATTTTTCCTGTGGGGATACTTAAAAAACAAAGTGTATGTAAATCGGCCGAATAATTTAGATGAACTTCGGCAAAATTATACAAGAATGTGAGACAATTCCTGTGGAAATGATTCAATGATGTGTTGAAGGATTTTCTCATCGCTTACGATATTGTGAAGAAGCAAATAGAACATTTTGAACATTTGCTGTAAATAATTGTTTCAATTAGACGTTTTAGTTTTTATTTATAATTTTTAATAAATGTCGAAATAAAAATTTTATACCCAATTAATAGCCATTTTTAAACCATTTAAGAAAAAGCCAACACTGCCACTGCTTCTACGACGAAATTCATAAGTACAACCCCAATTTAGAAAGTGGTTTGTGGTTGGTTGGTCGACTGAAGGTCGCTGCAAGCAGATAAATGATTGACATGAGATACTTAACAAAAATTTCATAAATTCGAGCGTTTTATAGTAGCATTATTTAATTAATTAATTAAAATAAGTTCTTTTTCCTGCTGAATTCAAAATATCGGTCAGATAGTTATGATGCCATTTAAAAATCAAAAGTTAATATCATTTACTGTAACTGGAGCATCCAATCAAAAATTTATGAAGAATAAAAATGTCCGCAAATATGTCAATATACCTTGAAGGTTTCATCCCTAATGCTTACGGTTTTCGAGCTACATCGATGTTTCCATACTTTTAATGACCCTGTATATAATATATATATATATATATATATATATATATATATATATATATATGTACAGGGTAACATAGAAAAAAAGTGCCATGCATAGTGCCACACGATAGAGGACACTAAAATAAGAAAAAAGTTCCTATGAACTTAAGTCCGCAACGCCTTCGTTTAAAAGATATAGGGTGTTGAAGTTTAATTATTATTTTTTTTTTTATATCTTTTTACATGATGTAATAAGCGGACGAAATTTTGTATACAGGGCTTTTTATCACGCAGAATTCAAATATCACCTTAGTTCTTTATTACTGATAGAGGCGCCACATACAGGTTTCTCTCGTTTCAATCGGTCCTAACTTTTTGCCTTACACTGTATGTCATTTTCGACTGGAAAATTTGTTTTCCATCTTTTCTGCTTCAGAAAGGTATACCTTATTGAAGTCGCTAGGACCAAGGTTTACGAAAAAAATTCATCCGATGCATGCAAATGATCCAAAAGCGCCAAAGTAACTTATTTGCAAAACAATGACATAACACTTCAACAATTAAATTTTAATAGCAACAATGAAGGGCAGTGATTAAAAAAACATAAAATTTTTAGATGTTCAAATTGTTGTCTTGTACTTGAATACATTTTCAATTCTTCTTCCTAAGGATTAACGGCATCTTTGAAATATTCCTGGGTTATTACGGAATCTATCTGCGGATTCCATAATTCTTATCCATAGTTGCTCTTCATTATGTATTTCTACAGAATAAACATCATTTTCATGAATCCCCAAAATGAAAAATCGAGGGGATTAAGGTCGGGACTACGAGCTGGCCAGGGTACAGGTCCCCTCGACCAATCCACGTATTTCCAAATCTCCTATCCAAAAATTCCCTTGCCAATCGAGAAAAGTGAGCTGGCGCGCCATCATGCATGTAACGCATTCTACCAATAATAGCCAATGGAACATCCTCTAATAACGTATTTAGTTCATTCTCCAAGAAATTTCGATACAGTTCACCTGTCAATCGATTGGGCAATTGAAATGGGCCAATTAAGTAATTGTCAATTATATCTGCCCACACATTAATAGAAAACCCATATTGGTGACTTCTAATTACGGTTTTGCAAATAAGTTACTTTGGCGCTTTTGGATAATTTGCATGCACCGGATGCATTTTTCTCGTAAACCGTTGGTCCTAGCGACTTCAATAAGCTATACCTTTCTGAAGCAGAAAAGATGGGAAAATAGATTTTCCAGTCGAAAATGACATACAGTGTAAGGCAAAAAGTTAGGACCGATTCAAACAAGATGGAAACCTGTGTGTGGCGCCCTCTATCAGTAATAAAGAACTAAGGTCATATTTGAATTCTGCGTGATAAAAAGCCCTGTATACAAAATTTCGTCCGCTTATTACATCATTGTAAAAAGATATTAAAAAAAAAAATTAAACTTCAACACCCTATATCTTTTGAACGAAGGCGTTGCGGACCTAAGTTCATAGGAAGTTTTTCTTATTTTAGTGGCACTAAGCATGGCACTTTTTTCTATGTCACCTGTATATATATATATATATATATATATATATATATATATATATATATATATATATATATATATATATATATATATATACTGGTCGTAAAAAGAATAAATTTAATATCTCGTAACACAATTTTTCAAACATCGGACCGTCGATTTTATATTTTTTCGGGGATATTTTGAAAAAAAAGTTATACAGGGTGTCTCAAAAAGATTTGCTAAAAATTTTTTTCAAATTGCAACCAATTTTTTATTTTTTGGATTGCTTACAATTCTAAACATTTGTCATGTAGCATGTGCTATACCTAAGTCCAAGCGTTTTAGTTATTCGCATTCAAAATTTAAAAATTGAAAAAGATGAAAAACGAAAAATAAAATAATTTTATAACGTTTTATTATATCGAAAACAAAGATTCGTAAACTTAAAAATAATTTTATTTCAGCAAATGTTCGAAATGTCCTCCGTTAGTTAATTGACAATAGCCTAATCGATCTACAAATTCCTGCTGCACATTTCGAACCATTTCGGGCGTTAGTTGACTAACGGAGGACATTTCGAACATTTGCTGAAATAGAATTTTTTAAGTTTAAATCTTTTTCATAAAAAAACGTTATAAAATTTTATTGTTTTTCAATCTTTGATTATTTATGAATGAAAAATCAAAATTTTATAATATTAGCAATAAAAATTTTAATTAATGCAAATATATTAAAATATAATTTAATTTTTATATTTACAATGTAATATTAATTCATATATGCTATATAAAATATATTTATAATATGATTATTATATATATATATATATATATATATATATATATATATATATATATATATATATATATATATATATATATATATATATATATATATATACCAGGTGATCGTAAAAGTAAGAATAAATTCATATGAAATTGAAAAAATTGTGCTACGAGAATTGAATTTATTCCTTAGTTACAAGTATATATATATATATATATATATATATATATATATATATATATATATATATATATATATATATATATATATATATATATATATATATATATATATATATATATATATATATATATATATATATAAGTACCAAACTCGATGGCCAAAACGAAAACAGCTGATTCCTCTGGCCAAAAGGAACAAAAATTGCTAATACAGGGTGTGTCTATTGTTGATGGTTTCCAAGATGTTAACTTTTTAAATTTTTCTATTTCGTGGACTTATTTTTAAATCACGCTGTATTTTCAAACTAGAAGAGTTACAAGAAAACACATTAGGAGAAATTTGTAAAGATGAAATTGCCTTAAAGAATATTAAATTCATTCGAGACAAACTCATCATTCAACATTTTTAATGTCAATGAATTCAGAAATGATTTTTTCAAATCCCAAGACAAATTTTCAAGAGGAATATTTTTCCAATAGAGATGATTTGATACATGGCCGATAAAGGAAAAACTTCCTTTTTCATAAGCTTCACAACGATATGAAAAAACTTATGGTTGACGAACTAATTACTGAATTGTTACAGGAATACACCTCAGGAAAGTTTTAGAGCATAAAATTACCTTAAAAATATGGTAGAGTAGATGAGAATTGACGATTGTCCCTCACTTTTCAATCAATCTGTACATTTACGGCAAAATACGTCTCCTTTACTGATATTCTCCTTATGTGTTTTCTTGTAATCTTCTAGTTTGGAAGATACAGCGTGATTTAAAAATAAGTCCACGAAATAGAAAAATTAAAAAGTTAACATCTTGGAAACCATCAACAATAGCACCTGTATTAACAATTTTTTGTTCTTTTTGGCCAGAGGAATCAGCTGTTTTCGTTTTGGCCATCGAGTTTGGTCACCCTGTATATATATATATATATATATATATATATATATATATATAAACGATAATAATATTGATTAGATTTAGGTCTTGCACAAAGCCTTATTCACACAAACAAAGTGCTTGCTTATCATTAACTTCACGTTTGGGTATGGTGAGCAATACTGTTAAAGAAATATGAAATTACCGAAGACTCAGTGATTGTAGCCCTCAATTTCATCTCAGACTACAATATTCATTCGGAATTAAGTAGTTCCTCAGTCCCTTAATATATAAAATACTATTAGCTTACTGTTTGTTTCAGTTGTCACATAAAGTTAGTAGATTAAATCAGTAAATTCAAATTTCTGACTCATTTTTACCTTCTAACCTACATATACATTTTAGTGTTGAAGATTATGCAAGCGACTTTTTTACTATCGCTCAATCGACTTATTAGCTCATTTTACAAATTTTAGCCAAGTTTTGCCAAAATCTGTCATGATGTCTTGATATTTTTGTGTGTGTGTGTGTGTGTGTGTGGATGTACGTTAGTATCCACGATAACTCAGAACGAAAACACCTATGTACTTTAAATTTTTTATTTAGCTTGTTTTAATTTTGCTTGGGGCTGATTAGATTTTGTGAGAAATCCAGCGACTGAGGATCATTAAGCAGTTTTTGGTTTTTATCAAATATTTCTAAAACAGCTTCATATTTCAAATATATAAAAATACCTGCATATAGACCTTAAACATATCGATTAATTATGTTCTATGCAATTTTTGATACGACGCGTAATTTTGCGCAAAAATTCGTAAGTAAAATTTAAGTATTAATTCAAATTTTTTAAGATCTGAATAACTATTAATTTTATAAGAAAAAGTGTAGACATATTTTTAAAGAAAATTTAGTTTTACATAATTTTTCTTTATAAAATTTTTTTATATAACACAAGATAAGTCTAAAAATTAATTAAACATAAACGAAATTGGTTAAACTGTATTGTTGATATCTTACAGAAGCGTTTTTTTTAAGTTATGTATTTATGTCTTAATCTCTATGTGACATGAAGTTTTAAACGTCATTCTGACATAGCTTATTGTTTTTGTTTTACAATATTGCCTGTTTTTGTTATGAACATATAAAAAAGTTGTATAGTTATCCTAAAAAATTATAATTAAAATTAAAAATTACTAATAATTTTATAACATATTTACTTTTGAACTTATTTGTTCAGAACAAAACAATGACGATTAACCAAGAATAGACCTATTTGTTCAATGGTATATGTCTCAACATAATCACAAAACTCCAGAAGGTGACTGCACCATAGTGTACAACATCTTATTCTAACAATTGTTTACTGCAATGTTATTATGTTTGTTTATAGTGATAATAAGTATAAGTTAATTTTATAATGGTGAGACAGTATGTAAAAATAGACTATTTAAGTTGTAACCTACATTTCGGTAAGTAAGCAAACCATAGATATAACATTAATTATTTGCAAAGACCTAGTGCGCAAAAATTAGAAAATTCATATTCTGTCTGCTTATTAAAAAGTGCAAATACTGTTTCACATTTTACCTACAACTTTTAATAAAAAAATACATGATATAAGCGTTGTTTTTAATTGTTTATTTTTGGTTACATTGACTGTTAATAACCATAATCCTCAGAAATGTATGCCTATGTCGCTGCCAGAAAGCTATGTTATGTTGGAGCAAAACAATTCCTTATAAAATGATAAGGAATGCTGGGTCAATTCTTGGTTAATTGTCATTGTAACAAAACTTATAATAATGTATAATTAAAATTATTTCATTTCCTTTAATTTTTGAGTTAGCATCTAGATGTCTATTAACCTCTGTCTGACATGAAATTTTAAACATCTGTTTGACATAAATTATGTTTTTGTTGTTACAATGTTGCCTATTTTTCGTAATAAACTTATTATAAAGAGGTTGCATTATTATCCTAAAAAATATATTAAAATTATTTCATTTATTTAATTTTCATTTTGTAAGTTGGAAGGTCATATGGTGTTCCAAATGAGATATTTATTATAAATGTACACAAACTATATCAGAAAAATATACTTTTCACCATTCTAATTCATTTAAGAAAAAAATTCTCTTCTGGTTAAACTGGATGTGATTTTTCTAATTTCATACTTTTATAGGATAATCAATGTTCTTATTGAAATTGACTTCACAATGCTAACAGATCGACTCTGTATAAGATTTTTGCCTAAATGTAATTGATGTACATATAAAAATGCATACATTCTGAAAATTAATCTTCTGGTAAGGATTGTATCCACAACTATGAACAATGAAAATAAGAAGACACAATTTACATTAAGATATAAAAACGTTTCAATTTAAATAAGTAACACTTTTTATTTACTAATCCTTAATTTAAATTGTTTTATTATTGTTTGCAGGTTGCAGGTACTCCATCTAACAATCTTCAATTCCAGTCTGAATACATGCGTTTACTCAGAATTTTTGCAATGTTTAGTTCAATTAATACATACTTCAATATTCTTTGCATTGTTCCTCCACCTGCTATTGCTTCATCCATTGTACAAAGTACCAGAGCAGTATCAAAGACATGGTTACATTACAAATCAAATGCGAAAATGTGTTAAAGAGTTTAAAAATTGTGGCGAGCTTTATTAAGTTGTATCAAACCCTTTGACGCGATCCAACAACTCTTGAAATATTCAAATGTAAGATTCTTAAAGTTTATAATTGTTGCCTATGCTTCCTATTTTATTTACAACAGACTTGTGGCTTAGTGGAACAATGTATAGAAGTTGTGTGTATAAACAGAATAGATGATGATCTATTTTTAATTGCAAAATGCAAAATTAGAATCAACAACTTATTGTGGATGCCAAAATGTTGTGAAATTAGCAACTATAAATATGGACAGTGGACAAACGCAAACTATAACACACAAGTAATACAAAATTATAGAATAATTTTTACTTTAAAAATTTCTTTATAGCACATTGATCTTTTAAAAATGCAGTTGAAGTTCTTACTAATTCTTCTCTGCCAATACCTGATACTTCTTCAAGTTCTTCAATCAACTACATTGAAATTAGCTATAAGTCCACAAGTGTGCTTGGAGAATTTATTAGTGTTCAATCAGGTTCTCAATTGCTGTTAAGTTGAAGGCATTGTGCAACATGGTAAAGACCTGGTTTATTTAGACAAGTGAAGGATTCTAGTAACTGTAACGTACAACTGCAACAATAATAAAACAAAGATTCATTGGATTTAAAGGTTTACACTTTTATATGATTCTTTTATTTACTATACCATTTATTTTTAGGTGTTGATCCAAACCTAATATTAACAAACTGTAATTCCCCACAAGGATTTCTTTACAGCAGTTTATTAGCTTTTCCTAGAGTGGACAGTATATTCTGACAATTGAGGCTTCTGTAATTGGAAGACAATAATATTTGAAAACTGGTGCTAAATTTAACAGTTAAAGTCCTGAAGAAAATAAACCTGCACCAATCAATATTATGGCTACCACAATTAATAATGTGTAAGAAAGTTTTATGTTGTATTTTTTAAATATTTATGTATTCTATTTTTAGTATCCTCATGCCTGAAGATAGTCTTTTCATTCGTCCTAGTCAAAAAAACATAAGTATTACATATCTTGATTAAACTGGCTGATAACTTTAAATAATAAATTATATACATTGTTTCATCTTTTTTATTGTGTGTGTGCGTGTGTGTGTGTGTGTGTGTGTGTGTGTGTGTGTGTGTGTGTGTGTGTGTGTGTGTGTGTGTGTGTGTGTGTGTGTGTGTGTGTGTGTGTGATGTGTGTGTTGTGTGTGTGTGTGTGTGTGTGTGTGTGTGTTATTTTGTGTGTGTGTGTGTGTGTGTGTGTGTGTGTGTGTGTGTGTGTGTGTGTGTGTGTGTGTGTGTGTTTATATATATATATTTTATATATATATAG
Source organism: Vesta saturnalis (assembly GCA_036346205.1). Lineage (NCBI taxonomy): Eukaryota > Metazoa > Arthropoda > Insecta > Coleoptera > Lampyridae > Vesta > Vesta saturnalis. Next base: position 589,717 of record JARFJB010001424.1, read on the forward strand.
TATTGTTATATTTGTGTTATGTGATTGTTGTATGTGTTATTATTTATGTATTGTGTAGTATATGTATTTGTTGTATTATATATATATATGTGTATATTTAATTGTTGTTGTATGTAATATATGTTTATAGTGTGTTGTGTTTGTATAATTATTTTATGTGTGTGTGTGTGTAAATAATATAATATTATAGTGTGTATGTAGTATTTTATATTGTATATTGTGTTGTGTGTGTATATGTTATGTGTAGTGTAGTGTGATGTGTATATATAGTGTGTGTGTATGTATGTGTGTAGTGATATGTGTTGTGTTGTTTTTATATTATATAGTATGTGTGTGTGTGTGTATATATGTATATATATGTATATATATATATATGTGTATATATATATATGTATATATATGTGTTAAAAGTATGTTGTTATGTGTGTATGTGTATAATGTGTGTAGTGTGTTATGTGTGTGTGTGTGTAGTGTGTGTTATGTGTTATATAGTATATGTTTGTATGTATGTATGTGTTATTATGTTTATGTGTATATTTATATATATATATGTTATAGTATATATATATATATATATATATATAGTATATAGTATATAGTATATATATAGTGTGTATGTATTGTGTTATATATATTGTGTGTATTTTGTGTAGTGTGTTATATTGTATTATATATGTGTGTGTGATATATGTATGTGTGTATATATGTATGTGTGTGTGTGTGTAATATGTATAGTGTGTTGTGTGTATGTGTTATGATATTATGTGTGTGTGTATATGTGTGTATTGTGTGTGTTTGTATATATTTTTATTTATATATATTTGTGTTATTGTGTGTGTGTGTGTGTGTGTGTGTATTATAATATTATTATATTATATGTATGTGTATATAGTTGTTTTATATATGTGTGTTATATATGTGTTATAATATATGTGTGTGTATTGTATGTATATTTGTAGTATGTGTGTGTGTGTGTGTGTTTATATTGTGTGTGTGTGTGTTGTGTTGTTTTTGTAAATATATTTATTATATGTATGTATGTATATATATAGTGTGTGTGTATATGTGTGTGTGTATGTTTTATGTATTGTATATATATATTTTGTTTTTTGTTATATATTTGTATTGTAGTATGTTATTTTATATGTGTTTGTGTGTGTGTGTGTATTATATTATTATTTGTGTGTATATTATATATTGTATTGTATATTTATATATATATATATTATATATTATATATATATATATATTGTTATTTTATATTATTATTTTATTTATATATTATATATTGTATATATATTGATATATATTATTTATAAATTATATATATTTTATATATATATATATTTTTATATATTTTTAAAATGTATATTATATTTTTTTTTTTTTTTTTTTTTTTTTTTTTTTTTTTTTTTTTTTTTTTTTTTTTTTTTTTTTTTTTTTTTTTTTTTTTTTTTTTTTTTTATTTTTTTTTTTTTTTTTTTTTTTTTTTTTTTTTTTTTTATATATATTATATATATATAATATTATATATATATATATATTATGCTTTGTAATATATTGTGACGTATATTGATAGACTTTGTGTTAGTTTTGTGATTTGTATATATATAACTTAAATATAAAATTTCAGTGTGCAAAAGTATATTATAAAATGGATTTTAGTTCAGCTGTAGTCTGAAAGTTCATGGAAAGTATAAAATGATTTAGTAGCATTTACGTTGTCGCACCATAAACTTAAAATAGTATAAAGTAACAGTTGTTGTTTATTTCAGGTTCTTACGCCCTTTGTATTATTTATTACTGAATAACATTGTCTATTGAAAATTTTAAAATTTGTAGTTACATCTTTTGTAACAATATGATAGAGATAAATGTTTTATTTTACTAAACTGAGAACTTCCTTACATTCAAAGTATTAAATTATATTTTATATGTAATATTTATATATACTATTCAATTAGCTATATTTGTGGACTAAAATTTGACGTTGCTCAAGCGTTTATAGTCAAGTAAAATATCGAAATTTCGTAGAATACCTGTGTTACCAGTTTTAACAAAACCTTTACATTGCATTATAACTATTGAAATTGTGGTAAACATAAGAACCGAATTTTTAAATTCTTGTCTATTTCCGGTAATTATAATTTGCATGCATAAAATTTGAGGACTTTAATAAAATTAAATTTAAGTACCCGTCGCTTATGTCATTTTTAACATTTAATTAACGGATTTCCTGCTTTTTGTATACCACTTTTTTAATTTGCATGCACACAATTTTATAGATTTTAAGATAAAAAAAGCCGCGCATGTACGGCTTATAACCAAACTTACGAATAATTTATTTGTTTGTTTCTAATAAAACCTTTTTGTTGTTATACTCAATATCATGCTTTGATAATGAATTATTGACTAATGACTCAATGGGCAATTAATATTGACTCAAATTATTTAATTACTATTGATTTACTTTAATGAAAAAATTATGCAACTAAATACAAAAAATATTTTCCACTTTAATCATATCTATTATTATTTCAGTTAAAGGAATTTTTTTTAATTTTAAAGTCAAAACTCAAAATTTGTTATCAGTTTTAATAAAATTTAACTTTTTATGATTCTTTCACTTCACTACAATAATCAGTCAATAAAAATATGAACTTTGCAGTTTTAATAAATATTAAAAGATCTAATTTGTTAATTTTAGCTTGCATAGACAGTGAGTTTTTTTTCATTTTAAGCATTGCACTTGGAAACTAAGAGATAGAAATTCTGTTAAATAAAGAGTTGCAGTTTTATGAACCTAAATTAACGACACTTTCAGTTGTTGGAAAAAGTTCATGACTTACTAGATATTTCAAAAAAACTAAAATTTTGTATTTGATTTAATTCTAAATAGCTCTGTTATTATCAATTGAGAAAAAAAATGTAGAGGAAAAACATTAGTGTTTTTTATGCTTTATCTTTTGTTCCATCTCTTGTTATTCCAAAGTTATGATACAAACTTTTGTTTTTTAAATGAAAGGTATAGTAGGCTGTGTCTATCAGATGCGCATTGTTTTAAGCTTTGTAAGGTTATCAAACATGATGTATTTGTTTTAAAAATAACAAAGTTTTAAAGATTTTATTATTGATTTACAGTTGGCCATGGAAAAATGAATTAATTATTATGGTTTTTGGCAGTTTTACACCCTTGCCATAATAAATACAGTTTTTTAATTTCAAACGTTGAAGAGCGAAAATAAGTTTAGTGATTTTTCTTTAAATGTAGAATCGTTATTATTAGCAATACAACAAAATATTTTGACATTTTAATGCGTAACATGTACATACTTTCCTGCTCGCTTGAGTTAGAACAAACTTAGATTTTTTTAAGTAGCAGTAATAGTTAGCGTTGACATTAAAAAACAAATTTTCTCTTTATAACGATACAGGACTATTGTATTATTGAGACTATCAAAAACAGAATGTACCATGGAAAAACATTTTATCCGGTTAAATCCGGTTAAACTCAGTTTACTGCAACATTTCACTTAAAAATTAGGGCCTCAAATAGAACAAGAACGCAAAGAAACTAGGGATTATTGAAATTTAAATTTCGACTATTGAAGTAATGGCATGTAAAAAATTAATCTATCTCAAAAGGTTCAAAATGTCCACCATTATTTTTTACACACAAGCGGCATCTTTTCACAATGGAATTTACAGCTTTCCGTAATTTCGTACCATCTAAATTGCGAAAATCATGTATTACAGCATCACGTAGTTCTTTTGTCGCATAAGTTCACTGATAAACCAAATTTTTTACAGTAACAAAAAGAAAAAAATCTAAAAGTGAAAGATCTGGCGTTCTTGGTACCCTTGGAAACAGTTGGTTTAGGTACTCTCTCATTTGCAGTTCGTGGTACGGCGGAGCACCGTCGTGTTGAAACCAGCGTAAATTACGTCTTGTTTCCAAATCTAAGATATCTAACATATCTTGAAATTCATTTTGTAGAAACTCAAGATAACGCTGGCCTGTCAAATTTTTGTCGTAAATTAAATACGCGATCCAATAATTTTGAATCTAAATTTTCTTTGAAGCCGTCTTTCACGAAGTATCCTAGGATTTTCTTGCATACACAAATGTTTATTGCCTATTAAACTTACCGCAGTTAGTAAATTTGGTTTCATCAGTGCACAAAATATGATTTTGAAACTCTGGATTATGTTGAATAATATTAATGTACCAGTTACCAAACGCAATTCTTGCAGTTTGGTCTCGTGAATGCAGTGTCTCTCCTAATGATGGGTCATATGCGTAAAATTTTGTTTCTTCAAAACTCTTATGACTGTTGTTTGCGACACACCAACTCCAGCTGAAATTTTGTCGGGTCAAAGTAGAAGGATTCTGATTAACGTAGGCGAATACATTTATTTGGATGTTCTCGTAATAATGTTTTCATCCCTCTTTGGTTTCAAAAGGAACCAAACTGCCTCAGATTTCTGTATAACTCGTTGAACGTCGGTAGAGATGGTTGACGCCAATTTTTATACAATTATTGGTACGGTTCGGCAGCAAGAACACTGTTTTTGTTACACACTATAAAACATTCCAACATATTAAGTTTGCCGCTATTAGAAAACATCTTTAATTTAATTTACGAAGTTACAAAACTGCTAAATTTTAACTAACACAATGAGCACCAATACTTTGTTTTTTTTTCTTGGCACTCTCAATAATACGAAAATCCCTGTATCGCGTTTATTCATCAAAGTAAATGTAGCAAACCTTATATCGTTAAAAAGAGAAAAAAAAGTCTTTTTAAAAATGTCAAAGCCAACCATTATTGCTACTTAAAAAAATCTAAGTTTGTTGTAACTCTAGTGAGCAAGAAGTTTTGTATGTACAACATGTTACGCATTAAAATGTTTAAAATTTTTATTCGTGTCATTTTGTAGTGTTCGCAATAATAACGATTCTACAACATTTAAAAGAAAAATTACTAAACTTGTTTTCGCTCATCAACGTTTGAAATGAAAAAAAAACTGTATTTATTATGGAAAATTGGCAAGGGTGTAAAACCGCCAAACACTATAATAATTAATTCATTTTTTCCATGGCCAACTGTAAATCAATAATGAAATCGTTATAACTTTGTTATTTTTAAAAATAAATACGTATTGTCTGATATCGTTACAAAGCTTAAAAAAAGCACAACTGATATAGGCACAGCCTACTATACCTTCCATTTAAAAAAACAAAAGTTTATATCGTAACTTTGGAATAACAACAGATAAAACAAAGGTGGCGACGCCAGTAGATAAAGCGTAAAAAACACTACCATTTTTTCCTATACATTTTTTTCTCAAATCGATAATACAGAATTATTTAGAATTAAACAGAATCCAAAATTTTCTTTTTTTTTGAAATATCTTGTAAGCCATGAACTTTTTCCAACAACTGAAAGTGTCGTTAATTTAGGCTCATAAAATTGCAACATTTTTCCCATTTTACCGAATCTCTAAATTTTTTTAATTACCTAATGTATCTATGCCTAAGATTTGAAACTGGCTATACATACGAGATTAATTTTCTATATTTTGTTCCATTGTTGATTGCTTATCACTATAGTCATTAGAGTAACAAAGAACAGACCTTTTAAATAGTATTCAACAAGTATTGAAAGATTACCCATTTCTTGAAATTTGCATAATTAGGTACTTTCAACAAGTTTAATATATTTTAATGAGCCGGATGTACTTAATGGCATTGTAGTACAATTAAGAATTTACTAGAAAAGTTCTATGACTCATCTATTTTCTTATCTTTGATTGTTTTCTTATTATTAGATTGCCGACAGTTCTACACAATCGTGCAAATTTTATTATCAGCTTATCAACTCAAAATCAAAGTGCGTTATCACTACAACTAGTTCTTCGCAATTTTAAAATTAGTTAAACATTCAAAAATAATTAAGCACATTTTTTGTGTAAATCCATCTTTACCTTTCTAAGCGTAGTATAGAATTGGAAGTATTACAATTTAACTTAGGTACCGCACAGCATTTTTGTTAGTAAAGACGTTTATTGTGATGCCGCCGTAGTTACTACAAATGTAGCGCAACTAAAAACGCAAAAATCTTTTGTGTGCGTGTACCAGTTCCAAAATCTTTTGTAGTGTACGTTTTAAAGAATTTTGTATGAAACACTTGAAAATGGAAACGATAGACCATATTTTAATTGCCTAACTCCATAGGAAAATTAATCAACACATACCTAAGATTTACTGTTTCAAAATTTAGTTTTAAAATTCATTGTTTGGAACCTCAAACCATTTACCAGTAATATGCATTCCTATATTTATTAACCACCAGTTTTTATAAAGACATTTGGACAGTACGATAAATAATTTATCTGATTTTTTCTCCGTGGATTTAAAAATCATACAAATACATTGCTGAAATTTTGATTTGCAACCTATCAGAGCGAAACAATCATGGACCTCCTACCAACAAAATTTCTGGATTTAATCCTTTTACAAGACGCACATTAACCCCCTCCAGAGAGATGTTCTGAGGCTTAATTACCAAGTATACTATAAATATTAATAAAACATATATCGAAATTTTAGTTATCAGTGAGAATCGTACACGTTCGATAATTTACTGTTCACCGTACGCTCGCGTTTAGTGAATTTTTAAAGCTTAAAAGCATTCTAGTTTATGTGAAATGTCTTCAAGATCAGCAAAAATTTTACGAAGAGCTTTACACAAAACAGGTAAGAACCTACTTATTCTCATTATTAATTTATGGTGTGCAGTGTTTCATCGTATGAAGTTGGTTACAAGTAGTATTATACAGTTTTTTGCACCATTAGCTGTAGAAAAATGTTGGCTTAACGTTCAGTTTAAATAGTTACGGACTACAGATTTGTACCAAACGTAACACTGTCCTATTAAATAACTTATCATTTTGGGTTAATGGTGTAGTTGTATTATGTTATACAATCTAACGCTGTCCTATTCTGTAGTTTTGTGTTAAGTGGCAAAATCTTTAACATCTCATTTTGACCCTTCATAGAACAAAACTTCAATTATTAAAAAGTGTTCAAGCATTTTTTAATTATAATATTCCTCTTAACTTTGAAAATATACTACCAATATTACAATGATTCAAAAGGAAGAATTTAAATGCTCATATTTTTCCTCAAGATGCTCACATATACTACACTATCGTTAAAAGATTAAGAATATAAAAGATTGACAAGTGTTTCGCTAAATTAATTTGCTTTAGCGAGCGATAAAACAAACTTAAAGAAACAAAGAATATTACAATTTTGTAATAAAATGAGCAATAAACAATAAGTCAAAATTGCAATACTCCTATTAACCAAAAATTATAAAATTCATATTTGTTTTTGTTGATGTGTGATTCGGTTAACAATATTTTTGGTTTTTAAATTTTTAAAATCGATTTTTTTAAGTAGGTCTTTTTTAAATTTACAGTTGTGGAAAATGGAAGCAAATCAAAAATGTAATAAATGTATATCATAAAAAATTATCAGTCACCATGTTTTTAGTAAAAGTTTATTTACAAACAAAAAATATGTTTTACAATATTAACGTTTTTAAAATTTCATTTTCATTTAATATTCCTTCTTTGTAGTCAATTTCCTCCGGTTCAACAGGAGGTATATTTGTGCAAGTGTCGTTTTGCAAGCACCATAAGGTCCTATTCAAAACAGGCCAACTGTTTCTATCAGAGCAAGCGTTTCCGAAACCCTTTTACAATTGCAGAAAATTATTTTTAAAATTTCACTTGGTGCTGGTGGTTTTGTCATCATGTTTATAGTTAATTTTTTCTTTTTTTTTCGTTTCCCCATTGTTCTGATCTCATCAGCATCATCCAAATCCTGGACTACTTTGATGTTTTCCTGGATTATTTTTGCAACACCATCTCTTTGTTATTAATATTGGACAACACTTTTCTGATCACATTGTTGAACTCATACTTAATGAGAATTGAACATCCACACTATGATTTTAGTATGGAAATATGGCAGCATCTGAGAAATTATTCGTGATTGAATCCTCATGTCACCCATTTTTCACTTTTACAAAGTTTTGCCAATAAAACCATTTTCACGTAGGTAATTCAAAATTTGGCTGTTTTCCTCTCATTCAAGTTTCCTCCATTTTATTATAAAAATTGTTTTGCAATTTTGATAAATTTTTCAAGCTGTGTATTTCAATGTAAGTAAAACTGCCTTCTCAGTGCAAACTTTCCCTATCTTTTCTTTTTCGATATCCGATATTTCCATGTCTAACAAAATTATTTTAGCTAATGACAATAATACTAACGTGTGTCCACGAACAGCTCTGGCATATCCGTAACCTATAATCGTTTTCTTTACTGAACAGGCTGTCTGCTGCATATTTCAAAACTGTAAAAATTGTGTTGCTATCTAAAGGTGGATTATAAACAAATGGAAGACATACTATTTCACTTTTACAAAAAGGCAATTATTTTGTAAGCTTGGACATAAATCCATTCTATCCAGACATAACTTTGGATCTTGGTGACAAGGTCTTGCTAATAAACCATAAAATATCTGCGTTTGATAAATGAAACTTATCGATGTCTAATTTTTTAACTGACATATTATATCCACCGGGATTAGCTTCTTCGTGATAACGAAACGGTAGTTTATGTAAAAGACATCCAATTCATTGGTGGTGGATATTTAATTCTTCTTATTTGTGGTGGGTTTTCGACACAATTGTCTGGAGTAACAATCTGAATTCATTTCATACCATGTATTGCATTCTTACAATCAATGGTGTTCTGCATTATCGAAAATAAACTGACTGAAGTGCTTTGGTCAAGTTTTCTTTTTTATAAGTAATTTTTCGATATCTTTGACGGTTAACGAATTATTAACGAAATAAGGCTTTTCCCTTTTTTAACAGTTACTGAAGAAAAATTTCAGATAAGATTTTTTGTGATGTAAATTTTTATAATTACTGCACTAATTGTCACTTTTATTATAAAAACTGTAATATTTTTGTTTTTTAAATTGGCATTACTACTGATTAAGCTAATTATTTTAGCGAAACAATTGCCAATCGTTTATATTCATTATGTTTTAACGATAAGGTATTTAAGGGTCTTGAAGGAATTAATGTTTTATACTGTCTTATTATTTTTTTTCTGAAGATCCTGGGGAAGACGATAATAACAGGAAGCACATTCTATTAATGTCAACGAAATCTGCATCTGCTTACTCAGTGTTTTGTTCGAAAAAAGTAGATAAAGCGAAAGTGGCCCGCAATCGAATAGGTGGTAACATTACTCAAACGGAAGACAAATTGACGAATATAGTTCAAACTGAAGACGCCGAATTTGAATTAAATCAGATTTCTGTAACTTATTCGAGGCCAGGTAGCATAATTCTCGCATCTTTCTTCAAAAGTTCTAAGTTATTACTTTTAAAAATCAAGTTTTTGAATTTTTTTAATTTGTAGGTGGTTCTGAAGATGCTATGAATGATGATAGTAACAGAAATCATATCGGCAATCCATTGGATGATGACGTGACTTTAGGTAAGTTAAAAAAAGTCAAACCATGTTCAAACTTAATGTCGGTTAGGATTAATTCCAAATGCTGCCTAGCCGTTAGGTAGTTTACTGCTTGGATAGTTCACTTCTAATACTACTATATTATTACTAGTCGCTAACCATTTTATATTGCAAAATTTTAGCGCGACTAGTTGGACAATTAATTAGTATTATAGACATTAATCTTTGGCGTTTGTAGATTCTTTTGAGGACGACGGATTTGATGACCCTGCCTTTGAATATTCAAAGTCGCCACATCTGAATCCTCTGGACTGGACTCAACTGTTTCGAGGTTATAAATGCCAGTAGGATAAACAAGAATAAGACATACAAAAAACCTATTGTATTTACTCTGAATCTTTTATAGTGTCAAGACATTTTCAAGGCACTTAATACAGCGTCATAAGGAAAAAGACGTAGTACAAGTACTAGAAATAACACAGGTGAGTTAATTAGCAACTGTTTCTTATAAGATATCGTTATTAAGCAGCTATAAACTGCATACAAAATTAAAATCCATGTTTAAATTTATGATTCTTTGTTTACAGTCTCAAAAGAAAGAAGGCGAATGATCAGTATCATTCGTAACAAAGGCAATTTAGCATTAAAGAGAAGAGCTGGAAAAATTATTCCCAAAAAGTTAACAAAGAGTTTGCAAATACTGAAGACCACCAAGCAGCGTATACCGCTTGTCCACATTGCAAAGGATTTGCAAATACTGAAGACCACCAAGCAGCGTATACCGCTTGTCCACATTGCAAAGGATTTTTAAAACAACGTACGTAGTGCGCCACAGCAAAACTGTTTGGAAGTTCGTGGAACAGTATGCATTCCAAGAGTTGAGTCATTTATTTTATCACTTGACTCCACTTACCAAACGTATCTGAAGAGCAAACCTCTACGTTCCCAACTTATTCAAAAATGAAGTAAATCTAATGAGATAAATCTATTTTAAAAAATGTTAAAATTTACACCTAATATTGATAGAAATTACGTATTTTGTATTAATCACTAATTACCTTATTAGGATGGACGATATCGGTAAAGCGGCTATGTCTGATCCTGTTATCCTGGAATACGGTATGCGTCTATTACAAACTGCACAAAATACTAGAAAACGTATGCCATATGCGCGGAATAAAATGAGGGAATGTTTCCGTTTATTGGTAAAAATGAAAGAAACTTTACCCCAGAAGCAAGACTCCATTACTACAATTATTGGTATGTATCTTCTATCCGCTGTTGTACAACATTTTTAATCATTTACTATGTCGGGTTGACATTTTCTTATCAGAGCTGTTAAATTAGGAAATCTTGGCTAGATAAACATATTAAATAAATTGCATTACAGATATTTTAAAACCAGAGTATATTGACCACTTGGTAATAGCGGTAAAATCGGTAAGCCAGTTTTCTGAAGAGGAACGGTCATTTGGCGCTGCCTCATATGCACTCCATCAAGGAAAACCTTAAAAGATCTTATAGACATTCCGGTGTACCTTTTTCTAAAAAGATGCAATTATTCACGAAGATTCTCTTAAAATGCTCAACAAATTTTGCATGATTTAAAGTATTACGCCAGATTATTGACACGAATTGGGTACGAGCAGGGCCGGCCCCAGGGCAGGGCGATCGGGCGGCCGCCCGAGCGCAAAGCTCTAGGGCGCCCAAATCATCAAGGAAGGCGTTGCCTTCCTTGTCCTAACTCGTTAGGGGTCGGGCGTCTAGCAGCGCCCCTAGGCTCCTTCGCGAGCAATCGAAACAACTTTAAAATGGCTTTTATCCGTCACTAATTAAATAAAAGTGAACGAAATATTTAACTATAGAGAACGCATTTAATCTTAACGTAAGCGTAAGGTAAACCGTGGATGTGGAAGAACGAGGTATGTTTTATTCTAAAAGTGCAGATGCATGTTTTGTAATAAAACACGTACATAAATTAAACAGATTATAAAGGTATTACGTGTATTCACCTCCAAACTTTTAAATTTAAGAACCGTTCTTAATTACGCTAAACACCTTATTTTCATAATTTTGGATGAATTAATTTCAATTCGGTTTCGATGCAGATTTAATTTTACCTTTTATAAATAGGAATTTGTTATCGATTTCGAGTACTAAAAAGGAACGTGCAGGTGTTAGTTTTTGTAACGTGACACGTACCGAGATAAACAAACGAAATAAATTGATAAAAGAAATAAGTTACAAGCTTTTTAAAATGCACTAAAACGTAAAAATAAAAGTTATTACTTTTATCAATCATCATTTTATTTCTAAGCACATTATAAATTTAATATATGTATTTAAGCATTAAGACAAAATCTAGTTGAGTTCAATTCATCATGACCAAACCACTCAACTATCGCTTTTCAAGAATTTACAAGTTTTCGGTCCCTGCTCTGGCATTGGCAACACTTACAATACAGGAATCTACAAGTCTGTACCAATTTTGAAACCAACCGAAACAAGATGTCACAGGAGTTTTTAACTGCATATATAAGGGAAGTTGACTTAAAACAATGCGTTATTTGCTACTAGACTTCGGCCGGTGCGAAATAAAATAGTTTTTTTATTATTGTACAAAAGTTTTAAAAAGTGCTTGTGCAATTGCAAATTGTCCAGTGTGAGTGCGTTTGTCTTTTGTGAAGGTAAGTTTTTAATTTTCATTTTCAAAAATCGCGTACAAGTAGTACTAGAATTAGTAGTCCCAGGGTGATACATTTTTGGGAAAATTTTCAATCTTCATTCAATTTAGAAACTTTTATGTCTATGGTTTTATTTACGACAAATGTACCGTTTTCGAGATAAATGCTGAAAACTGTTCAAAAACATGGTCATTTTACGCTGTTTTTCTACTATTATTTTAATGTTCTATAGGTATACTGTTAAATGTGTCTCAAAACCGCACATTTGTCCTAAATAACACTGGAAACATAAAAGTTTCTAAATTGAATTAGGATTTTATTTTTCGAATTATTAGGGGTTAGAAGCGTTGCAGTAAGCAAGGGGGCATCACCCTGTGGGTATTGTCATCAGTTAAATTGCTCTTAATATTGAGTTTTAGTTGCCTTGCCTAAAATGTATACCAAATTCCAATTTATTATACAGGGTGTCCATCTATAAACTGACACATTTTAACTGCTTATAACTCGAAAACGATAAATGGTATCGATGTGCGGTTTTCACAGAACTTCATCATTTTTTTAATTTTTTTGACAGTGTCGCCAAGTTTTAAAATTTACCTGAAATAGGAGAAACAAAATTGACGATTTTCAAAGGCCGATTTCGCAAAAAAACTTTAATGGGACACTCTGTATTTTTATAATTTACATCAAAGCCTATTTACTCTCCTTTACGAAAATGTTGTTAGTTTGCTTATTTTTTTTAATATACATGTTATACGGATTGATAATTGGTTTCAGAAACCAAAATGTCTGATGCTAAGAAAAACCCTCTGAAGCCAATTTAAAAGCGGAGATTGAACAAGCAAACACAGCTTCAAAAACAGTCAGGTGCCCTGCAGAACTTTTGAAAGAGGGTAGTCTCAACGCTCCCACTACCGATCAACATTTAAACAACGCCCAGCACATGCACCTGGATACTGACTTTCCCGATATGAATCCCCTTTGGACGCAAACGTCAGCATTGCTGAGCTAGTTAATTCACCTCAAACGAGTTTGTTGAGTAGTGATGCAGTTCCGTGCAGTTCAAAATAAAAACTGCAAGTTGTGCAGACCTCAGAAAAACATTTAGAAGAGACTACAGTCCCAATTATCTCTTCTGACCCAGGATTATGGCCCGAAATCATGCGCGAAGCAGATAGAGTTTTTGGTTAAACGTGGTCCAGCTGCACCTTTGCATAATTTTGATTTTCCTTATGATGATCAACATAGAAGATTCTCACCAAAATATTACAAGAAAGCACTTAAAAATGGAGAACAAGTTTTAAGAGAATGGATGGTATATTCCTTATTTCAAAACGTCTTGTATTGTTTTCCATGTCGACTTTTGCTGCCCCATCTAGCACTAGCGCTCTTGGCCATCGAGGATTTAAAGACTGGAAGCATTTAGGAGACTCTTTAGCACATCATGAAAGTGGTAAAACGCATATTGATTGTTTAAAATCATGGCTTGAATTAAAGCAACGGTTGAAAATGGGTAAAACAATAGATGCAGTTTCTCAGAGGCTCATTGATTCTGAGATAAATCACTGGTCCGAAGTTCTTTTACGCATTATATCAGTCGTTAGAATGCTAGGTGAGAGATCTCTAGCTTTTCAAGGAACAACAGATAAACTCTATGAACACAATAATGGAAACTTTTTGAAGTTCATTCAGTTATTGGCTGAGTTTGATCCAAAAATGGAGGAACACGTTCGCAGGGTTCTTAATAAAGAAGAAATCAAAGCTACATATCTAGGAAAAACTATACAAAATGAAATAATTGATTTGTTGCATGACAATATAAAGCGCCACATCATTGAACAAGTTCAAAAGGCCAAGTATTATTCTGTGATTCTCGACTGTACTCCCGATGCAAGTAAAGTCGAACAGATGACATTATGGCAAGATATGTTTCCATAAAAGAATCAGAGTCTGAAGTTCAAGTGATAATCAATGAAAACTTTTGGGTTTTCTACCCATTGAGAGATCAAAAGCTGCGGAATTATCGGAGGTTTTAGTAGAAGAGCTAGAGAAAAATGAGCTTAAAGTAGAGAACATGCGCGGTCAAGGGTACGACAATGGTTCCAATATGAGAGGAGAAAAATCAGGAGTACAAACAAGAATCAGAAATATAAACCCCAGAGCATTTTATGTTCCATGCAGCAGTCATTCGCTAAACTTGGTTGTAAACGATATGGCAAAATCCTCGTTTGAGGCTGCAAACTTCTTCAATATTGTTCAAAAGTTATATACATTTTTGCTTCGTCAACTTTTCGTTGGGCAATATTACTTAAATATATTGATAGTTATACCCTAAAACCATTAAGTGATACGCGATGGGAAAGTCGAGTAGACTCATTAAAAGCTCTGCGATTTCAAATTGGACCAATTTACGATGCTTTGTACAGTATTTATGAAGATCCAGAAATCGATAATATGATTAGAGACGAGGCTAGCGGATTATTAAATAATTTGAAGCAGTTCAAATTTATATGCTCTATTGTGATTTGGTACAAAATTTTGAGTCGCATTAATCCCATCAGCAAACTTTTGCAAACCGTACATTTTGATATATCACAAGCTATTGATACGCTTAACAACTGTAAACTCTTCTTTGAAAATCTGAGATCAGATGAAGCTTTTGAAAGCATCATTTTAGAAGCAACCGAGCTTGCTTCAGAGGTGGACGTGGAAGCTAATTTCGAAGCCACCACACCACGTCATCGTATCAGAAACAAAACACGAAACGTTTTGTATGAGGGCCCGGATGAACCCGTTCAAGACCTCAAACAAAATATAAAATAGAACTTTTCTTTCACACTGTAGATCAAGCAATAAATGCCTTGAAACCAGATATAATTTGCTAAATACTCACAGTAATTATTTCAGCTTTTTGTATAATATTTTGGTTTAAAAGACATGCGCAGAAATGAGCTACTGGCTTATTGCAAAGATTTGGAAGTAGTTTTAACTGATGGAAATTCAAGCGATCTTAACGCCCTGGAACTGGCCGATGAAATAAGCATTGTTTCGTCATTATTAACAAAAAGGAAACCCCGTTGAAGTCCTCAAGTTTATCGCTACACTTAAACTTGCACCAAACCTCAGTATAGCATTAAGAATCCTACTTACATTGCCAGTCACTGTGGCTTCAGGGAAAGAAGCTTTTCAAAACTAAAAATAATAAAAATTATCTCAGAACGATGCAGACGCAAAATCGTCTCAATGAATTGGCAATGATAGCTATAGAACACCAAATTAGTGACAAATTAGACTTGAAATCACTGGTTCGTGAGTTTGCCGAAAGAAAAGTTAGAAAAATGCATTCTAAATACTTTGGTTAGTTAGCATTCATTTATATTATAGGATATTAGTAAGCATTAGTTCATTTTAATTTTGTTATTTTATTTTACCTTAGTGGTAAATTGCTTATCTGTTACATACCTGTTACCTAATGATCGAGTTTTCAATAAAATATTTTTTTATTTAATTTTTTCAACGTTTTCTTGACTTTATGTTATGGGAGCATGCGATTTACTTTAATAAACGGAGAGGGGCGCCAAATTCAAGTTTTGCCCGAGCGCCAAAATGTCTAGGTCGGCCTGGTACGAGAACTAGGTAGTCTTGCCCTGAAAGACTTAACTATAAAAATCCGTAACGTATCGAAAAAGTTACTGTCTCTTACAGAGGATATTGTAAATTAGGGCACATTGTTTGAAAAAGGAAACACTGCAATTTCTGTTCTAAACACACAGACAAGCATCATGGAATACACAATTCTTACAGAAGTTACATTTTTATTGATAATGGTGCATAACAGAAAACGTGTGGGTGACATATAGTTTATAGAATTTGCAGATATGGCTCAACAATTTAGTGGAGAACAAGACAATGAACTAATGCGTTCTTTAAGTAAAACAGAAGTACTTTGAACAAAGTATTACAAAAAAGTACATACAATTGGGAAAGGTTCTAAGGAACTTTTAGTGTTAATACCCCGCGATGTCCAAGGTTTTGCTGAAATCCTTATAGAAGAGCGAATCAAGTACATAGATTCACAAAACAAGTATTTTTTTGCCATGCCACATGAATCAGGATATTGGATAAATGGAAGTTATGTGCAAATAAAGTATTCCCAGTTGTGGAGCAAAGGAACCGCCTCTAATAAGAAGCTGTAGATTGAGACATAGCTACAATGATGCAGCGTATGGACCTAAAACAGCGAAATTGGCCAGCTGGCGTCCTTTATGGGTCACACCGAGAAAACCCACAAGCAGTTCTATCGGCTAAAAAGATGTGACGATGGTCGCAAAAGTGTCTAGAATTTTACTGAAATTAGAAAAGGGTGAAATTTTAGACTGTAAACAAAACTTGGAAGAAATCAATGTTGATGAAACTGCCATTTCGGATTCCGAGGAGGAGGAGGAAGATGAAGGAAATGAGAATCAAGATCAGAATAGCAAGTACCGCATTACTGTTATCTCAAAAGGTATGTTTGATTTATGTATAGAGAAATACTTTTCTACTCCTCCATATATCTAATCATTTGTTATAATTTGTTATGTAGAGATCCATTTGAACTCAACAGGTAAACATTTTTGCAATGACAATCAATCATAGAAAACTAATAAATTAACAATTGTAACTGGATCGAAGCAGCATTCCAAAGCAAATAAATAAACAAATAAACAATAACTATCTATTTGTAAGCGAAATTCTGAATGAAATACGGTTTTGTTCTCTCAAATAAATAAAACGTATTTTAGTAGTTAAATGAAAGAAAGGTCAAGTCGTTAGGAGAATGGCGTCTATTGTAAAAATTTAAAACCGACAGTAAATGAAGTAAGTCAATAAATAAAGCAATTCAGTTGTTAATAGTAAATCAAACATACTAAATTGAATAGTGTCTCATAGTTTTACAATTTAAATAATTAGTATCCCTCACCTCTTTACAATATTCATTTTATAAATAAGAAATGTATCCATTTAAGGAAAATTTAGTTTTACTAAAGTCCACATTATCGATTGAAGTACAATACCGTATTCTATTCTCAAATTATAAAACAAGAAACCAGGTAAAGGCAAAGGGAAAGCAGGTAGGCGCGTCATCAGCAATTGTAAATTAAAAATTTTAATAATTAAAATTTAAAATAGTAAATAGCATATTATACGAATCGAGTAAATGAAATAGAGTTGCATAGTGTCAAGTTAAATAAGTAACATACTGCACCTCCTTTGCAATATTCATTTAATAAATAAGAAATTTAAAGAAGTTTTACTCTAAAAGTTTACTTTTTCGATTGAACTCAAATACCTTGTTTTTTTGCAAAACAATAGAACAAGAAAGCGGGTAAATTGTAAATGTTTTTTTTTTTGTAATAAAAATTTAAACATAAAAGAGTATCGTACTTTTAAGTTAAATAAGTATAGCTTTATTCGGTGCTTTCAGTTAAATACATGTTAATGTTAAATGACAACTTCTAAATCAATTAAATAAGGGTAAGCGTCTGAACAGGTTTTTATACCCAGTGGTTGAATATTTAATAAATAAAGATAATGATAATAATCAAACCAGTAAAAGGCTCTTTAATTGAAATAGGCGCGAAATAACGTTTTAGGATTGCTACAGTATTTACGAAAAATACGGCTCTATTAAACTCATGTGAGTGTTAAAACTTTAACTAAAAAAAAATTAAACCAAACGTAAACCTTTTGTTTAAGGAGTGGACCACAGGTATACATTGTTGCAATAACGGTGAATTCATAGAGAACTAATAAATATTTATTTAAGTATCACGTGCTCGCGACAATAATAAAACTGATTGATAAATAAAAGTAAATGACATGGAATAACTATAACTCGAAAAGCAAAAAAAGAGAATAAAAATAAAATAAATAAAATAAATAAATAATAATTGAATCGTTGGTCGCTAATAAATACCAGCAAGTCCGGTGAGGCGCGAAACCAGGAATCGCGTATAGAGCAGTATGGTTGAAACGCGTGGTGTGATTGAAAGGTAGGTAAGATGGAAAAAAATGTACATGTATATGTACGTTTGAATTCATACAGTAAGTATACGATCTGATTTTTATCTATTTATTATGTCGTGACAGTAGACATAACTGTTCGGTAGTAGGACGATACCGTTAGTAGGGAATGCTACATCGTCCGGGGCACGATTTAGCCAGTAACCGGTCTGCTCGCTAAGGTATGACTCAAGAGAACAATACAGTTGCCTCGGATCGACCTGACTACAAGGGGCGGTCAAGGTCGAAACAGACAGGCCCCGTTGCTGACGACTGTGCAAGGAATGAATGGCGAGTCGGTACGTGGAATTTAGAGGTATGCATGGTAAAGAATTTGAAATTTGAATGTAATGTATGAAAGACACCTTGATATTCTGTGTGTATCGGAGACAAAGCGCAAAGGAAAGGATGCTGTGGAGATGGAGGATGGCAGCCTGGCACTATGGTCAGGAGTTGAGACGGAAGTGCATGGCGCAAAAGGAGTTGGGGTGATCATAAGTGAAAGAGCGAAAAGATGTGTTAAACAGTACGAATTGGTATCTCCCGGGTAATATGGGTTAGAATGAAAGTGGAGTTTCGAAGAATTTTTCTTATTGCATGCTATGCACCGGTGAATGGAGAAAGAGACCAGGAGCGTGAGAACTTCTGGAATGAAGTGGAGAACGTGTTGAACGTATGTAAGCCAAACGAAAGAGTGATTATATTGGGGATATGAACGGATGGGTGGGTGTACAGAGAGAACATAGTGAACGCGTTCTAGGAAAGTTCGGAGACCAAAGAATCAATGAGAATGGTGAACACCTGCTGAACATCTGTGTGAGAGAAGCCTGTTTGTATCCAATACGTGGTTTAAACATAAAATGCATATGTATACATGGCAAAGAGGTGAATCTAAAAGTATGATAGACTTGATAGTGTATGATGAACGGCTTAGAAACCTGGTGAAAGACACAAAAGTAATGCGCGGAGCGGAGTGTGGATCGGACCACTTTTGGTTATATCGAGAGTGTTAGGGAAAAGTGGGTGTGGAGAAGGAAAGCAAACGTAGTGCGAACGTCCAGAATTAGGGTTGACAAACTAGTGGATAATGGTGCGAGAATGAAATACGCAGATGCTGTCAATAAAGAGTTGAATGTGAATGAACAGTGTGGAACGAACAAATAAAAGGCACTGACGTTGAAAGTGCATGGATAAGCTTGAAAAACTCTGTTGTCAATGTGCCGTGCGAATATGTGGAAGAGTGATTGTAGGTAGACAGAAAAATGTGCTTGGTGGAATGAGTCGGTAAAAAGGCAGTAAGTAAGAAAAAGATGCGTACATGGCAATGATTGCTGCAAAAATGAGACTGAGAAGAAACGATTGTATGAGGTGTACAGATTAAGAAACAAAGAAGCGAAGGAGGCAGTGAGAATAAGTAAAGAGGAAGTGATGGCTGTGGAAGGAGAGAAAATGCAGAATGATTTTGAGGAAACAAAAACTCTTCTGAAATGGGTCAAAATACAAAACGTGGCCCAAAACAGAACGCTGCAGGAGTGATGAATGATAGAAACGAAATAGTATGGGACGATTGTGAAGTGAGGAAATGCTGGCAAGAATATTTCGGAAAGCTGTACAGTAGTGAGGAACGTAAGACTGAAGGGTTAAATAAGGAGAATATAGAAGAAAGGATGAATGAAACTGAGAAGGATATTGGAATAAATGAGGTAGAAAACGGTAGGAAGGTTGAAAACGGCAAGGAGCAGGCATAGATGAAATCACTGGTGAAATGCTCAAGTATGGTGGTACAAAGCTTATACGAAGATTGCGTGAATTATTCAATGTATGCCTTATGTGGAAAGTGCCGAGTGATTGGAAAAGCGCGATCATTGTACCATTGTATAAAGGTAAGGGGAACAAGAGTGATTGTAAGAACTACAGAGGAATAAGCTTGCTCAGCGTGCCCTGGTAAAGTATTTGGAAGAATACTGATTGATAGAGTACGAGAAACTACACAATCTAAGATGTGGGATGTGCAAGGTGGCTTCATGCCAGGGAGAGGATGTGTCGATCAGATGGTTGCTCTCCAGCAGGTGATCGAAAAGTGTTTAAAGGTAAAAAGGAAGTTGTACTGTGCGTTTGTAGATCTGGAGAAAGCTATGACAGAGTGAATAGAGAGAAGCTGTGGGAAATATTAAATGAATATGGCGTAAATAAAGGTCTAATAAATGGAATAAGGGCAGTATACAACGGTAGTCGGGCATGTGTTAGGGTGAGAGGAGGTGTGAGTGAATACTTTAATATTGAGCAAGGAGTGCGACAAGGCTGTGTGATGTCACCGTGGTTGTTCAATGTATACATGGATACATGTCTTAGACAAGCATGTAACGATACAAATGGTGTAATGGTTGGCGACGTAAATGTACGACTCTTGGTGTATGCAGATGACACAGTCTTATTAAGTGACAGTGCGGATGAGCTGCAAACCGCTCTGAGGAAGTTTGATACAGTCTGTGAGAGCATGGACCTAAAGGTAAACGGAACAAAACTAAGATTGTGGTGTTCAATCGGGAAGGTAAAAAGGAGAGTAGAGTATTTACTCTGCAAGATGAAATCGTGGAGCAAGTGGACGAGCTGGTATATCTCGGTAGAATGTTTACTGCAGATGGTACAATTGAGAGCGAGATTGGACTAAGGGTCAATGCTGGAAGAAAGTGATTGGAAGTATGTGGACGATAATGAGAAATGAAAGCATGAGCCTAGCTGCGAAACGAGCAATCTATAATGGCGTATTCGTCCCATCAGTACTGTATGGAAGTGAGACATGGGTATGTCAAAAAGCACGAAAGAAAAATAAATGCTGTGGGTATGAGATTTCTGAGAAGCGCATGTGGTAAAACGAGAAGGGACAAGATAAAAATGAATGCATAATGAGGTGTGGTGAGGAAAGACGATGATGGAAGTGAGAACACAGGAACATAAGAACAACGTCCGCAAGGGCGAAACAGAAAAACCTACAATTGCCGAAAATGTCTGAATCAATGGGATAACATACAGATAGTGGCAAAGGACGAGAACACAACTCGTCGGAAACTCAAAAAGCCACATACATCGGCACTAGCAGAAAATCCAATAAGCCAAGCTAGTGTGGAAATGAAACACACCTGCGCAATAAACTTCCAACCACGAAAAAGTTGAAACTTAGGATATTCTATATACATAATAAACGGCACTTTTTGACATAATAAGCGATTTTTTTCATTTCCGGTTTCGCCGGAAGTAACAATAACTTTCGATTTTTAAATGGAACACCCTGTATATTATTGGATTTTTGAATTCTGCGTGATTTTCTGAATCCAACGATGCCAAATAAGTGACATTTCAAACGTCAATAATTTTATAATAGGTATAATGTTTAGTTTTTCATCTAATTGCCGTGACGGTTCCGATTTATTCTAAATGACCCGTGTAGTGGTAGAAAAATCAAAATCCGTCAAAATACTAAATTACGTGATTTATGAGCAAATAATGGTAAAACTCATTTTTCGAATGGAACCATATTGGTACCATATTATTACTATTACTAGGAACTTATTCATGTCTTATTAAAATGTGCGATAAATACAATAGTTGTTCGAAATGCTGCCATTAACGTCAATGCACTTCTGAACTCGTATCGCCGTTTCTCGAAGAACGTTCGCCAATTGCTGGGCCGTTATGCTATTAATTGCGCGTCTTACACGTAGCTCAGGCCTTCACGGGTTCTAACGGCGGTTGGTAGACAATATTTTTAAATGGCCCAAATAAAGAAATCAAGGGTGTTAAATCAGGTGACCTTGGAAATTACGTTTTCTGAATCTGTTGAACGTAATCAATTACTATCCTTGAATTATGGGGGGCGCTATCGTGTTGAAATACATTCTGTCTTAAATCCAAAGGTAACTCATCTAAAATGTCCTCAATCATTTTGCATTAACCTCAAGTATCTGGCACCAGTCAAGAGTCCTTCAAATATTATTAGACCAATGATTCTACTACCGATTATTCCAAGCCAAACATTGAAACCGAACCGCACTTGAAAGTTACCTTCCGTAATCAATTTTGATTTTCTTGTGACCAATATTTTGTGTTTTGCCAGTTAAATAATCCCAAATTTGTAAACCTAAACTTGTCCGAAAAAATCATTCCAAAACATCATTGTTTGACTGCCGTTATTCGCAAAATCCAATTGCAATATTCTATTCGTAATCATTTTCGAACAAGTGCTTGCAAATTGGTATTTAAAAGATTTAATGGTATTTGTGCAAAATTCTTACCGTTTGGTTACTGATTTAATTCAAACTCAATTTGCCTTAAAGAAACAGTCATATCAACTTACTCGAGCCAAAACATTAATTTCCGTTCCTTCGCAAAATAATTTTGTTGGGATCATTGTTTCTTCAAAATTGATTTTCAAGACGTTTAAAATAATTTCGGACATTGTCTATTAGGAGATCGTTCATAATCTTTAGTTGTACGGCATTTTTCTACATTCCCTAAATAATTACATGTCCACTTTTTTCATCTCTTGATAAATTGGTGGCATTTTGAACACAATTCGGAATTTTAAATAATTTTAAAGACACAATAAAAACCGATAAACCAACAAATGTTTGACAAGCTAATTTTCATTGTTTTCAAAGCCACCTTAGTTACTTTATCTTCCCTACAGAGATTGTAATTTTAATTATAAATAAATTGTATTTTTATTTTCTTTTAGCTAATTTTGTTTGTATTTATCGCAATTTTAATAAGACATCCTATGAATAAGTTCCTTAGTAATAGTACTAATACCGAGGATTGTAAGACGCGCAATTAATAGCATAAGGCCACCAATTGGCGAACGTTCTTCGAGAAACGGCGATCGAGTTCAGGTATTGACGTTAATAACATTTTGAACAACTATTGTAATGTTTTGTGTTCATTTTGGTATTAAGCCACCTTTATAACAAGATAAATAAATTGTATTTATTTTTTTGTATTTATCGCACATTTTAATAAGACATATGAGTAAGTTCGTTAGTAATAGTTAATAAATGGTACCGGTAAATATGGTTCCATTTGAAAAAATGAGTTTTAAAAAACCATTTTGATGAACATTATTTGCTCATAAATCACGTAATTTAGTATTTATGAATTTCGATTTTCTACCATTATACGGTCATTTAGTATAAATCGGAACTGTCATTTTAAATGGAAAATAAAATTATATTATAAAAATATTACGTTGGAAATTTTATTTCATCGTTGATTCAGAAAATCATGCAGAATTCAAAATACATAATAGTTTCCATTTAAAAATCGAAAGTGAGTGTCACTTCGGAAACCAAATGAAAAAAAATCGCTTATTATGTATAATATATAATTGATGCAGTATTTTTTTAATATGATAAGAATTAGGTTATTATAGACCTAGTCAAGTTAATTAAATGTATTTATTATTCATTTTCGCTAATAAATTATCATCAGAACTAAAATGAATTTAATAATTAAGTTAAAAATTATAAATTACTTACAATAAAGTTTAATTAAATTGGCTTATGAAAGACATTGCAAAATACAATATTTATAAACATTCTAGAACTAATCACTACAATTTTACGTACGTTGTGTTAGTGTTCAATTGACAGAGTGATGAAAAGTTAAATGGAGAATTTTTATGTCACACTGCATACAATAACGATAACGTGCTGGAAATATTGTACATAAAACAAAAAAATTAACATTTGGATTAACAATGAATACATTCATTAATTGATTGTATTAATTAAACAATGTTAACAATTTGAATAAATTATAAAAGATCAAGGTTAAAAAGTGAAAATTAATTGACAAGAACGTTGGTAGCTTGTTGGTTAAAAACCGATTGAGCATTCATAAAAGTGACATCAAAACTAAAAAATAAGGTGTCGTTATCTGACATGCTCTAAACAACAAACTTTTGAATTCGACAATGTTTCTATTTTAAACCGATCTAATAATAAAACCACCCTCAAATTTATGGAAATGGTTGCTATCAAAAACACATCCACAACTCAGTCAACTTTAGATCTGATGTAGACAACTTAAATGTCAATTTTGTAAGTTATTTATATATAATTCCACTAAAGTTTTTTAGCTACCAACGTTCTTGTCAATTAATTTTAGCACTTCTTGGTTACGACCTTGTATTGTACTTTTATAATTTATTCAAATTGTTAACCATTGTTTAATTTACAATCAATTAATGAATGTATATTCTGATTGTTAATCCTAAATGTTAATTTTATTTTGTTTTATGTATCAATATTCTCAAGGCACGTTATCGTTCACATTGTATGCATGTGATAACCAAAAAATTTCCATTTTAACGTAAAATTGTAGTGAATTAGTTCTAGAATGTTTATAAGTAATTGGTGTAATTGTTTGGCAACTGTCTTTCCATAGCCGAATTTTAATTAACAACTTTTATTAGTAATTTAGTAATTTTAACATTAATTGTAATTAGTCTAATTCATTTTAGTTCTGATGAACTAATAATTTATTAGAAATATTGAATAATAAATACATTTAATTAACAAGGTCTAATGCCCAATAACCTTTAATTTTATTATATATATATATATATATATATATATATATATATATATATATATATATATATAAAGTTCTAAAAATATATATTGGATTACCCGTGGCTCAGACTAGTAAGCGAAAGGTACCAAGTTCGAATCTTAGAGTAGCCAAGTGCTTAAGAAAAAATCGCAGCATATGTATTGGACTTGCAGTACAGTCCTTCTCAGGAGTCATAAACATATCGATTAATTATGTTCTATGCGATTCTTTCATACGACGCATAATTTAGCGGCAAAAAAATTCCTAAGGTAAAGTTTAATTGGTAATCCAATTTTTTTCAATATCTGAATAACGATTAATTTTATAAGAAAAAGTGTAGACATATTTAAAAAAAAAATTAATTTTACATAACTTTCCTTTATAAAGTTTGTTAATATAACACAAGGTAAGTCTAAAAATAGTAAAATATGAATGAAAATGATTAAACTATATTATTGGTATCTTATAGAAGTGGGCAGCTTTGGAATTTTTTTTAAGTTAATATGTATTTAGGTCTATTAATGTCTATCTGAACATGAAGTTTTAAACGTCACCCTGACAGATTATTGTTTTTGTTTCTACAATGTTTTCGTTATGAATGTAAAAAAAGAGGTTGCATAATTATCCTAAAACTAGGTGAATGCTAGTGCATTACAGGACTTTCTTGCAAAATATTAAAAAATATATGGAGTATTTTTATATCTTTGAAATGGTCGGCTGCTGATCATGATGGCTTCGGTATCGAAGTGCGTTCGGTGTTTTTTAATTTTGTGTGGTACGTGGGTGTATTTTGTTTGTTTTGAAATATTCAGCCGTTTTAGAAATATTTAATAAAAACGAAAAAACTAGTCCTAATAAACCTACCCCTCTCCGAGACATCCAGACATCGATCTTGACGAAACTTGTCCAAAAGTTGTAAAATGAGCTAATAAGTCGATTTAGCGATAGTGAAAAAAAAGTCGATTGCATAACCTTCTATACCTACATACCTATGTATGTATGTATGTATTGAAAGTTAAAAAATAGATATACCAATGGACTGTTTCATATCATCCCTTTCATATAAAGTAAGAATATGTGTATGTAATACCAGCAATACGAGGAATGTTTTCAATTTCCGGAAAAAACGGAAGTAGTGTTTTCATCAGGATAATATCATTTCATTAGCGCAAATGAACAAACTTAATTTGCAACCAAAATAGTTAGAAAAATTATAACAATATTAAATATTTGAAAATTCATATCTCCTGTACTAGTAGCATTAGACAAAGCAGGTTAATTGCATTGATAAGAGTGGCTGGTTGCCTAGAAAATATAAAAAAGGAATGTATCGTAAATATAAAAAATCTAAAAAACACGTATATGTGACAGTAACTGCGGCCATATTCAATTTTGAAAGTTTTAAAAAATTGCATTTCATGCGAGTTATTGATGACTAGAATTCCAATCTTCTATGTTAAAATTTGAAATTTTGCCCCCAAAATAATAACCTTATTTTCACCCTCTGTATACCTATTGCGTTTAAAGCTTGTTTTGTCGACATAATTGTCTCGTAGGCCTTCATTCCAAATTTCATCAAAATCGTCCCTATAGTTTCGGCTGGCGAGTGACAACAGGCACACACAAACAGACATTTTGAAAAATTTTCTAAATTGTTTTTTTTCGGGTTTATGGAGTCGTAAAACATTGAAATAACGCAATACTTTCTTGTTTAGGAAGAAAGTAAAAATTATAATTAAAATTATTTTATTTCTTTTAAATTTTTAAGTTAGCATCTAGATGTCTATAACCTCTGTCTGACAAGTTTTAAACACTTGTTTGACATAGATTATTGTTTTTGTTTTTACAATGTTGCCTATTTGAACTTATAAAGAGGTTGCATAATTATCCTAAAAAAATTATTAAAATTATTTTATTTCGTTTAATTTCCATTTTGTAGATTAGAAGGTCGTGTGGTGTTCCACACCAGATATTGTGACTGTGTAAGAACCAAGAAATTTTTTACGAGGAAGTTTTTTGTGAAGTAATTATAAGCACTCAAAGTGTGTTAAAATATTCTCTCCCGTGAACACATTCTCCCAAGTTACAGATAAGTACTCTTCACATTTTTTTTCAAAGATTTGAAAGTATAGATTCTCCGCAAAATTAATTTAAATGTGACAGTCGTCCATATATTTAGATAGCAAATATATGGTTTTCTTCAACTAGCAAAAATTCTATTTGGCTTACATATAAATTCAAGAATTGCCTGCAATAATCATTATCAATTTCATTGGAACTATTTTTGTGCTCGCAAATATAAACAGGGTGTCCCAATAGTGCGTATTCGGCCGATAGCTCCTTAGCCATTAAACTTAGAAGATAAGTTTAAATACGAAAGTTGCCTATTTTTATAAGCTGCATAATCTAAAAATAGTTTGGTTTCTACAGGGTGTAATATAAAAGCGGTACAATATAGAACTTTTGATTATAAATAGAACACCCTATGTATTATTTTATTTTTCGATTCTCCTTATAATTTTACATCCTTTTTATAAGAATTACAAGTTTGAGATATTTGCAAAGTTAACTAAAAACTGACATTTTTATGTAGTAATTCAAGTAGGCGTATCTAAGTTATTCTTAAAGATAAAAAAATAATTTTTGGTATAGAATTTATTCATACATGAGATCACTTTAATCTATTGTCAAAATTGGATTTCAATATACACGGTGATCACAAAAATTAATTCAATAACGTAAATTTGAAAATGCTATATCTTCATTTTTTTAAATGGCCCACCCTATATTGTTTTAATGCATTGTCTTCGTCTATTAATCGGCTTTCATTTCTATTAAATATGTTCTATACCTATCTCTAATAGTTTCGAAGTTATTTAAGTTTGTTCAATTTTTTTCGTTGATAACACTGAAGAAGAGTAAAATTAGTCGGCCAAAGCAAGCTACGAATACATAAGAAACTAAAAAACATATTAACTGAAATACAAACACTTAAAATTATAATAAATGTTTAATGTGACCACCATTTTGTTGCTGGAAAACATGAAGTCTTTGAATAAACGACAAATTTACTTTTCGTAACGTGGAAACATTTATATTTTGAATGACGCCTTTAATTCTTGCCCTCATATCATCTACAGTCGTTGGAGGAGTTTGATAGACTTCTTCTTTAATCCAACCCCAAAGAAAAAGTCCAGCTTTGTCAAGTCAGGCGATCTTGCAAGCCAGGATACTGGCCCTCCTCTTCCAATCCATTCGTTTTGAAACTGGATATTTAAATAATTTCTAACGTTTCTGCTAAAATGCGGAGGAGCGCCATCTAATTGCAGCTACATTTCTCTAAGGGTTTATAAAGGTAAATCTTCAATAAAAGTTTCAAATTCGTTGCGCAAGAAGTTTAAAAATGAATCTCCAATGACCGTGTTTTCAAAAAAAATATGGTCCTATAATTCTTTCCCAATAATTCCGGCCCAAACATTAAGTGACCAGCGATGATCAACAGGAATTATAAATCTGGGATTCTCAGTATCGTAATAATGGAAATTATCGTGCTAAAATAGTTGGGTTTTCTAAATTTTTATTTATGGCCCAATTGCAAAAGTTTAATCTATTAACGAAGTCATCCTCTTCTAATTCTTGTGCAAGTTGGACATGGTATGGATGATATTTATATTTTTTATAATTCTATTAACTGATGCTTTTGAAACTCCAACTTCTAATTCCAATTGTCGGCAAGAAACGTGAGGATTTTCAATCACGGAGTGAAGAACTAAATCTCATTACCTTCGTTAATTGCGGTTCTTTCTCGTTCTAAATTGTCTTCGTAATGAATATTGCCTGTTTGCTCGAAACGCTCTTTCAATTTTGCAAATGCTAAAAGACAATTTTTATGGCTTTCACCAAGGACGTAAATCAAATTAGCAAGTTCTTCTTTCGAAAAATTCATTTTGTAATTTAGGAAGTAAGTATACAATACTACACAAATATTAGCACTGTTTGACAAGTTTGATTTCTTCAGTTGTTTTCGTTCATCTTTTGTTTTACGCTCTTTTGATTAAATTGTTTAATTTTAGGATGAATCATTTCAAATATCTCTTAAAAATGGTGGTTTCATACAATACTTATTATAATTACAATTTATGTATTTCAGTTAATATTTTTTAGTTTCTTATGTATCCACAGCTTGCTTTGACTAAGGAAGTTATAATTAAAGAGGAAGGCGCATGTCGTATACTCGTATAGTTACGAAAACGTTCCACTTCGTGTGACTGAGAGAGAGAATACTGGTTGGGTTGCTTATCTTGTTTACTGCATCAGACCACCTGATAGTCCGTCATCAGTTTGAATTATAAATCGTTTTTTAGAATATAATTGATTATTGTAACCGAAAATGGTGTGTTTCTGTTGCGCATTCAATTGTAGTAATGAATACAAGCCAAACTCTGATATCAAATTTCACAGGTAAATAAAACTTACGTTGTTTTAAATTAATAGGTATAATTTGAAATTTTTTGTTTTAGTACCTACATTTAACGTTCTTGACCCAAGGAAGTTTTATATTAAGTATAACTTCCTTAACTTGACCTTGCTATGTGCGTTAAAGTGCATCCGAGTTCTTATGAAATGCCAATTAAGATTTTTCTGTGTTTGTTATATAAACATGTGTTTATACTTTTTCAGATTTCTTAAACATAAGGAATTATTGAGTAAGTGGGTGCTGGCTATTCGACGTAAGAATTTCCAGCCAAATTCATCTTCACGAATATGTAGTCAACATTTTTGTGAAAATGATTATCGAGTTAGTATTGTAGGTGACCGGAAACTTTTAAAAGATGATTCTGTCCCGTCGATATTTAATTTCCGAACACCTGCAAAAAAAGATGTCTTGCAGAAGAGTGTTTGTAAGAACCAGCAAAAAAGAGGTACCTACACCACTTTGTAAATGTATAAATTCAATACTTTCATAATTGCTTTTAGACTGTCTTACGACATGAAAATCAACAAGCATCGTCAAGTGAATTAGAATTTGCAGAAAACCCATCAACGAGTGAAATTTATTGATGTTGCCACTAAGTCCCATCATCTGATTTGCCAGGTTCACCAAATAAGAAACAACTTGCTTATAAAACGAAAAATTCAAACAAAAACTTCAACGACGGTAAAGAATTAAACATATGAGGATTTATTAGTTGTTTAAGAAAAAAGGTTGTATGAATGAAAATTTGGAAGGTATTCTCGACTAACTGCGATGAATTTTCATTGAGTTATTAAAAATCAAAATAAAAAGTGCATAAATATAATGATGTTATAAAGCAGTTTGCATTAACTTTATATTATTATTCTCCAAGAGCATATACATTTTTGCGATCCAAATTTAATTTGCCCCATGCTGCCACCATGAGAAAGTAGTTATCAACAGTCAACTGCAACCCTGGATTTTTAAAGGAAGTGTTTGAATATTTATTAAGAGAATCTCAAAATAAACCATATTTACAAAATGTTGCATTAATATTTGATGCAATGGCAGAGTGAAGTTGCATATGATAAAAGAAATGATAAATATTCTGGATATGTAGATCTTGGTTCAACAATACATACAAATGACCAAAATCGCAGGAAGTTCTCGTTTTCAAATAGTTTCATTAAAAATTATTTTAAGTGCCCTATTTTATACTTTTTCATAAATAAAATGTCGGCTGTATTACAAAGTTGGTTATTAGAAGTTGCTATACATAAATTGTTTGAAGTTAACATAATTGTTAGATCAATTACTTGTGACGGTACGTCTACCAATTTTAAGACACTTGAAAATTTAGGGTAGTAATTTTAGCCTTTCTACTTTTAAAACACATTTCAAACATCCGCGGACAAATTGACATATATATGCTATATTAGATCCATCACACATGGTTAAGCTAGATCGAAATACATTTGGAGAATGCAAATTGAATTCCCCCATGGGAAATATCAGTTTTAAGTATATTACAGCCTTGCATGAACTACAAGAAGAGGTTGATTTAAAATTTGCAAATAACTGCTACCCATATTAATTATCATAATAAAAAAATGAAAGTTAGTCTCGCTACTCAAGTCTTAAGCAGTAGTGTAGCTAATGCTATCAGTTTTTTAAAAGAGAGCGGTCATCCTAAATTTCAGAATAGTGCAGCTACTATTGAATTCATTAAATATATAGATAGAATTTTGGATTTTTTCAATTCAAAAAATCCCTATGGGAAATGATATAAAGCACCCCTAAGATTAGAAAATAAATTATATTGGGAAAGTATTTTTTTGGATACCAGAAATTATTTACAATCTTTGAAAATTGGTGAACAACCAATCTTAAAGCATGCTTGTAAAACATTTGCTTTAGGTATGTTAATTTGTCTTGATAGCTTCAAAAATTTAGCATTTGAGTTACTATGTCCTCCTGACAACCCTTTGCAGTATTTTCTGACATACAAATGCTCTCAGGATCATTTGGAAATGTATTTTGCTTGTATAAGATCACGAAATGGCTGTAATAATAATCCTAGTGCATTGCAATTTAAGTGGACAATCAGAAAACTTTTATTCAAGAATGAGGTGTCGCCAACTGTTAATGCAAATTGTCTTTTAACAACAGGAAGTATCTGTAATCCGATTATCGATTTTAATTATGAAACAGAAGAAAATGATTTTACTGAAAATATATTAATAGAAAATTTAAGTTCTGCAATACAGCAGCAATCTTTCTCTGCACTACACGACAATATTTTGTATTATATCACAGGGTTTGTTGTTAAAAAAATATTACCCAAGTTGAAGTGTAAGTTTTGTGAGGAGTTCTTATTAACTAGCAATAGTAGCACAAGGATCATTTTATTGTATAGATGTAAATAAATATTCGTCATTTACAATGTTCATGTCTCGAGGTAAACTAGTTACACCATCGCACAGAGTCTTTTGAATAGTACAATACACTGAAAAGGTATTCCGATCTCAATTGGCTTCCTAATACCACTGCTTGTAATAGTAATGTAAAAAAATTGTTCATGTAGTAGCGGCATACTTTAGCAGTTTTAAGAACTTCTTTAAAGATCATCCTGTATGCAATGAATTTGTGGCAGAAGATTTGCATGAAATGCAATTAATTAAACAAATAGCTGACGCCTATGCATTACTAAGAATTCAAACCAATGCAAAAAAATTTACTTTACTTTCACAGAAACAAGACAAGTTCCGACATAAATTAAATAAATGTGTCTTATTTAACAATGTTTAATTTTAAGTTAAATAGAATCCTAAAATTTATATCCGCATTTTTATTAAGTATAATTTAGTAATTGTAGGTATTGCTTTTAATTGTTTTTTTTATAGCATTTTAGTATAATTTATAATGCAAATAAAACAAACTTTTTTGTGTATTCATTACTATAAGACAAATAAAGATAACCTAGTCTGACAAAGATAGACACCCAACCAGGCGCTTAGACGTATTATTGCCGGAACGAGTTTTTGAAGAGAATGCTCATTCCTCTTAATATAAAACTTCCTTGGCTTTGTCCGATAATGTTTCTATGGTTATCAACGAAAAAACTGAACAAATCTTAAATATCTCGAAACTATTAGAGATAGGTATAGAACATATTTAATAAAAATTAAAGCGATTAATAGACGAAGACAAGGCGTTAAAAATATAGGTTGCTATTTAAAAAAATGAAGATATAGCATTTTCAAATTTACGTTGTTGAATTAATTTTTGATCACCTGTTTATTCAAAGACTTCATGTTTCCAGCAACAAAATGGTGGTCACATTGATCATTTATTATAATTTTAATTGTTTGTATTTCAGTTAATATGTTTTTAGTTTCTTATGTATTCATAGCTTGCTTTGACCGACTAATTTTACTCTTCTTCAGTGTTATCAAAAAAATTGAACAAACTTAAATATCTCCGAAACTATTAGAGATAGGTTTAGAACATATTTAACAGAAATGAAAGCCGATTAAACATGAAGACAAGGCATTAAAACAAATATAGCATTTTGAAATTTATGTTATTGAATTAATTTTGTGATCACTGTTATTGAAATCCAATTTTGACAATAGATTAAAGTAAGCTCTGTATGATAAATTCTATACCAAAGATTATTTTTTATCTTAAAATAACTGAGATACGCCTACATGAATTACTACATAAAAATGTCGTTTTAGTTAACTTTGCAAATATTTCAAAAACTGTAAGATTTAGCTTGTAAGTAATTTATAAAAAGATGTAAAATTATAAGGAGAATCGAAAATAAAATAATATATAGGGTGTTCTATTTAAAATCAAAAGTTCTATATTGTACCGCTTTTATATTACACTGTAGAAACCAAACTATTTTTAGATTATGCAGCTTATAAAATAGACAAATTTCGTATTTAAACTTATCTTCTAAGTTTAATGGCTAAGCAGCTATCGACCGAATACGCACTATTGGGACACCCTGTATATTAGTGTGCCTTTATTCGTGCCGGTATATATTAATTGCGGTGTTTTTATGGCTAACCAAAATTAGTTGTTTCAACCTTTATATTAGTATAGTTATTAGACTCTTAGCTAATTTTAGTGATTTAAGTAGATAGTAAAATAAGATTGTTGACCCATAGCATTTATTACCCCTTTTTTAAATTAAAAATTATACTTATTTAGTTCACGTTACATACTGTTTTTTTATAACTCATGACAAATTGCAAGCATTGTATAAAATCGAACATCCGAGGAATTTAAATATAAACCAGCTTACCTACGGAAATACAGGTATTTCTAAATTAGTTTAACAATTTTTTAAAGAGTAAATCATTACCCAAATGTTTTTGGGTATCACAGTAACAAAATCTTCTAATAAACGTGCAATTTTAATTCCTAATTTAATGTTGTAGAAATAGCTTAACCACATAAAATTTAGGATAATTAACATAAAAACTTTACGCGCGCTTTTTTATAATTATATACAGTTTATAAATCACAACTCAATCCATTCACAAATTCATTAAAAGTTCATTGTTATCATGTATGCCAAAGCAAGGGAGTTGGAGTGGAGAAGTTTCCCTTAGACCCTTGTCTATATATAGTTCATGAATTTAAAACAATCGGCAAAGGAAATTTAAATAATTTATTAAAACAAAAACTTAGTAACAAATGCGTATATTGTTTAATGCTACATTTTTGCTCCATCGCTCCTTGTTTAACTAATTTGTTTAAGTTTTTTTTTACAAAGTAATGTAAATGTTACTTGTACAGCAGGAGTATGGTGGAGGTTAAAAAAAGTAGTTAAGCAAACATCAAATATTCCAACGCATCGTTTTCTTTTCTGCATATTCCTTGCAATCAGCGTTTATAATCTAATAGTAACATAAACAACGAAAATTAAATCGTGTATTTTTCATCTTTTATATAAATTTAAACGTTTTGGTAACAATTACTGAGGAAGATAACAGTAATTGTTATTGAAACGTTTAAATTTATATAAAACACAAATAATGAAAATGTCAGTTTTAGATTACAGTAGAAAATCCATTTGTACTTTGCGGTATGGAAAAACCGATTATTGGCCAAATCATTTCAAATTTACACGCACTGGATAAATTTTAGAATTATTAACAGAATTAGTATGATAAGATGTAATTGTGATCTAACGTCATATAAGACACTAAAGTTTTCAAATCTCACAAAACTGTATCAAAAGCATACTGTACTTGGTCCGTTGGCGGAGATTAAACACTCAGTAACGAATGTGTTTAAAAATATATGAAACTTTGCATCATCACTTTTTAAATGCATTAATAGTATAGTATCAAAAACGGTTAGGGACCTTTACCGGTCGACAGGCGAAATCTCCAATTTTGCTGGAGACTGGTACGATTCTATTAAATTTAATTGAAATAAATTAATTTCTACTAAATACCTAAACGAAAAGTCAAAAGTAACGTTTATATTTCGCGGCAAGTTCAACTTGTTAAATATCATTTAATAGCGTTTAGTTCAGACGTCAAGTATTTACAACATGTTGTTAACTAAACAATTACAAATACAAATATTGTAAATAAACAAAAATGATCGATCATGCCAAAGAATTTTATAACAAAGCAGATTATGATACATTTATTTTGTAATTTAAGGTACCAAAGTAGTTAATATTCCACTTTTATACTTATTTATGTATGAAAACTAAAGAAACTTTCCACAAAGAGAGTGTGGTATATCCATAATGATATAAAGATATTTGATATACCACTAATATTAATTTGTAATGAAAAAACTATTAAGTCAATGTTAGTTTACTATGCAGATTTAGGTTGTATGATCTCAAAGATGTAATTTCATCTTACAGTAAATTAAATACAATATGTTCATTCTTTTAAACCATATTTGCTTTTGAATCGAAGCAACCAAAACTCATCAAGGCACTTTATGTTACATAAATGGAAATATTTTCTTAAAACTTCAGAATTTGTGGAATATAGCAATAACCTTAGTGTATGGTAATAACAATAATTTATATTTGTATAATTAATATATTAGGTGTACAAATAAGTTTCCGCCGTTGTTTATCAAAATTATTGGAAAGAACGGATTATTTGAATATTGTCCATCGATATTTTCATCTTTCTAATAAATACCGCGTCAGAAGAGTGCTTCATCTTTAGGCTATCCAAATCTACTAAATTTTGTCTTCTATGATTTGAAGTGTTGCTCGACATTATCGATAAACCAAAATCAGAAGGAGCAATGTTTCATAATGCATAAAACTTCCTAATTGAGTGTTTCAAATTTATCAGAAATTGGATGAACTATCACGCAGCATGAGTATAATTTTTCACTTTTTTTGTGCTCAATCATCAATCAGGTAGCAAATATTGGTTTTATTTTGAGAATCATAATACACGAAACCAAGCTGATACCAAATACCAATAAATTTTTTGAATATTTTAGTTAAGATGGTGAAATCCATAGTAATTCTTCCTTTTGATCATCATAGTTGATCCATGTTTCATCATTATAACTATACGTTTATGCGAAATTACATGTCAAAATCGGTGTTCAATTTCTGGCGGCAGTTCAATGGAACCAATTGTTTTTGAATCATTCAATGATTTTAACCGTGGAAATTGCTTTTGATACTTAATGTAAGTGGTTTTCTTGCATTTGGTAATCTTGATCAAATAATGCTTCCAATTCAGAGTCTTCATTTGTTGCCAGTTTGTCTTGTAAATTCACCATTTGTAAACTTTTATCACTCACGACAATTCTTCATTAAGCACTCACCATATGCTTCTACGAGCAACCTATGCATTTCAGTCGAATTTTAAATGAAGAAGTAAATGATAATGTGTCTCCTTCATTTTCTTAAATTCTTTTCGGATTAAACAACTGAAAATGAAACTTTCCTGTTGTTTGAATGAGTTTCGTATCACACTTTGTTATCCATAAATCATTGTACTTTTTATTAAAATTAAAACATTAATTTGTTTATTATTTTTCTCGAAAGCGGTTAATTTTATTGACAATAAACAACAGCCGAGCCGAAGGTTGAAGCTACCCGGATTTATTTTTTTTAACTTTATCATACAGGGTGTTAAAAATTAAGCATTAAGGTGCAAAGCCTAGTCTGCCCCTGGTAAACTAAAAAAGCTGAATATGTTTCAAGGACAATATTTTAAGCCATCCTTGCTGGTGCCTATCATATGAAATTTTGATTAAATTATTATTAATACTTTAAAAGTTATTCAAGAAAAACTCGTTTCCGGCGGCATCCTTCAGATTCACAGGTCTCCATAGGGAGGGGGGCCTGTAGGAACAAATTTTATAGGAACTTGTCATCTTATTTTTTCATGTTCTACCTAAATCCGAGAGATTTCCCAGACACCCTGTATACCATTCTTGCAGAGAAATTTTAGTTTAAAATAATTTTGTGTAAAACAAGAAAGTCTTTACATGTAATCAAATTAAATAGAAAATTCAAGTGAGGAATCTCTAAAAATCATTTTGTATCATTGTTCACAAGTTTAGCCAATCTTAATCTTTTATAATTTATGGCAGGTATTGTTTTTTGAAGTTACATTATATTTGCTTATTAGTGTTCAAATAAATGTGTGATAACTATAAAATATTTATTAACAATAACAATGTATTTAAAGATAAGAAAAATAAACTATCACCTTATGCATTTAGGATGATACATACAAATAACAATTAAACATAACTTAAAACAACTTGATTGTCATCCATAGGAGGAACTTTGTACGGTTTTACAACAATGTCATCATTTTCATAGTTTCCCTTGGAACCCCCGCTTTTACTTAACAAAAATATATCGCTAATTCTAATATTACGACTAACCGCTTTACACATATCATATACAGTTAAAGCACTTATAGATGCAGCTGTCAAAGCTTCCATTTCAACACCAGTTTTTCCTTGGCAGTGTACAGTAGCAATGATAACAACATTTTTGTGTATTTCGTCCAAATATGCATCTACTTTAATCTTTGTTAGAGGAATATTATGACAAAGTGGTATGAGATCGGATGTCTTTTTAGCACCCACTATTCCTGCAATTTGTGCAACAGTCAAAACATCACCTTTTTGTAATCCATTTTCCTTAATGAGTTTTGTGATCTGATCACCTACTTTAACAACCGCTTTAGCAGATGCATGACGAATTGTAATTTTTTTATCGGATACATCCACCATGGAAGCTTTTCCTGTTTCATCAACATGAGTTAATGATCCGTTAACGTTTGTTGAGTATAATCTTATGTTCTGTGCAGTTATGTTTGTATACAAATGCGATAGAGTTCCAATATTGAAGCCTCTTAAATTAATTGGATTTAACAGTAAAGTTTGCGTCTCTGAAAAGAAATACTTGTATAAACATTTCATAAAGATAGTTTGTAAGAAACATGCACATTCAAAAGCTACCCTAACAGGCAAATTTTGTTTTTAAAAAAGCAGTAGTACATACTATCAGAAATATTATCCACCAATAAGAATCATAGGCCGATTTTCCATATGAGCTAGATTCTGCATGCCTGGAAAAAGTGTATGGTATTTCTACTAAGATTCAGTGTTATAGCTTAAAGCAATGAACTAGATATAAGAAATAGATAAAATACAAACCAGCATGTTGTTTCTTTTTTCTTCTCACAGCAGCTCCAATCAAGGCAGTTAGGTCTTCTTCACTACATCCACTTCTTAGTGCATCTCTTAGTGACACTTCCGTGTTTCCAAACAAACAAACTTTTAAATTTCCATCTGCTGTAATGCGAAGCCTATTACAACTTCCACAAAAATGTTCACTCATAGATGTTATAAAACCAACTTGACCAATTGCTCCGGGAATTTTCCATGCCTGCAAGAAAGAACTTTAGTACATAATATGATTTTTCTATTTAATAATTCTTATTATTACTTTTATTCCATTACTATTAAATATTTCTCACAACATAAGTAGTTTTAAGTTTGAAGATTGAATACAGAATTCATTTTGAGATGTTACGATTTATTGAGTGCATGTTTATGTCCAGCAGTATTCTTTTTAATTGATTTTAACAGAATGATGATTTGTAGATTGCTCTTCCATAAAGAATCTGCATGTTAAAAAATAATGCTGAGTCAAACAAAGGATGTTTTGTCTCAAATTTAGCAATTAAGTAAACATTTTGATTTAAAAAAATATGCACATGAAGATCGAATTTAACGTTGATTCACGTTGAGTCACAAGCTTTCTTTATTGAAATTACAATTTTAATAATAATACAATTTATTCCCATTATGTAGAAAACAAAAACATATAATTTTTTAAGTAAGATTAAAAAATAGAGAAGAACAAACAAATATTATATCTCAACATTCAAACTATACTAAAATAATTTTTTAATGCTGGACAGACAAAAAAAGGTAACTAAATATTTAAAATCTAAAAATAAAATATTTTGGAAGGCAAAATGACGATTATCAGTACAACTTGTTTATAATAAGGACTAAAGTAAGTTATGTCGATATTCGTTTGTCATTAATCAGCTGACTGTGCACTTTAAAGTCGTGACAAAGACATTTTACGGTTAGAGTGCCTGGTTTACTTGTAAATAATTGGAAGTGGAAGCAAATACGTGTCAGACAATGGAGGAGCTGTCAAACACTCTTAACCAACCTTGGTCGACCATCTAACAATATTTGAGCAGATTGAAAGTAAGCGAAGAAGTTTAGAATCTGTCTGAAGAAACAATAACTGATCCACCACATGCAACTTATTGCTTCAGCGGCACAATTCAAAAGCATTTTTTGATCGCTTGATCACTGGAGATGGAAAATGGGCCCTGTATAATTTAAAACGGAAAAGACAGTGGCTCTCTCCGAATGAATCGCCATAAGTACAGAACAGGTTTATTTCCAAACGCACTTGTGTTTGGTAAGTATTCGCGGTCATTTATTTTGATTGCTAAAGAAACCTGACAAACTGTGAATGCAGACCTTATGTGAACAATTGATCGAGGAATAAATCTTTAATTGAAAAATGGCCAGCGATTATTATCAACAGAAAAGACGTTATTCACGATAATGCAAGACCGCACTGTGCAAGACGAACTCTGGAAAAATTAATGAATTGGGTGGAGGTTACCTCATCCACCATACGTCCGATATTGCGCCATCGGATTTCATTCATTCCGATCGGTACATTTTCTATGCAAAAATTTAAAATTTATGATGTTAATATTTTGCAAAAAGCCAATTGATTTTTATCGATCATTGAACATTACACTAGATGGAAAATTGTTGATAACGGGTGGTTACATCATTGATTAAAATGACAACGTAAAAACTTATCCGTTTGAATTTAATTAAAACAATTACTTTTAGTCCCTTATATTTATGTGGACAAAAGTATAGCATCAACTTTCCAATGAAAAAACTAATGAGTGTCAAAATTTCATACAGGTGATCCTAGATGTTTTACCCTAAGACACAATTAAAAAATTATGCGTACGGTGTTGTTAAAGAAAATATATATATATATATATATATATATATATATATATATATATATATATATATATATATATATATATATATATATATATATATATATATATATATATATATATATATATATATATACAGGGTGTTTCATTAGGCCACCGGCCATATTTCAGAAACTAGTGGACATAAAAGTGGAGAAAAATCATTATAAAAGTCGCCACGAGAAAATCCTGGAAATTATTTTTAAGTTCCGTAATTCATCGCAAGGCAATTGAAAATTAAAAATAAAATTATAAATTTCTCCGAAAATTCACATTAAGGCATACCTTTGGTAACATCGTTAGAAAGCTTAGACAATTCTGCATCATTTTGGTCTAAGGCTCATTGGCGTACCGACCTTAATAAGAGTGGGGGAAGCTATTGAATGTGTAATCATTTAAATCGCTGTTATTTTTAAACGACTTATCCGATTGTAGTAAACCTAGGCTTGTTTAGAAGAAAAAGGTAAGTACTTTTAACTGTCGCATCCATTGGTACGCGATAGCTCATAATAAAATTGTTAGAGGGCGCAATTTGTAATAATACCAGTATTTTTGATTTTATTCAGAAAAATTAAATCATACGGTATAATTATGACATCATAAGCGGAAAGTAGCTTAAATTTGTAACAAAAAACGTAAATAACGCAATTTGATATCTTTATTTGTTCCAGAGTTATGGCGAAAAGAAGACTTTTTAACCGTTTAATTTAATAATTGATTGTTGCTATGGTTTCTTAAGGTGTATAGGTTGGATTAGTAATGAGGAATCTGCATTTATCATAGTCTGTGCCTCCTTCACACTCTATCTAGGCTTAGGACTAGTCCAAACTAAGCAAATTGCAAAATTTGGAGCGTGTTTAGAGGCCAACGGGCCATAACAACGATATCAAAGTAATGATTGATTTTGTTTAAGAAACTTTTCAATAGAATGGTACAAAATCATGAACAACTGTTAAAAAACTAGTGAAAATCTATAAATGTTCAAATTGACGGCCGTTTTGTAAAAAACAACTATTAATTCTTCTTCTGTACGTTTATAACATCATATAAAACTTCTAAGGCATAATTCTAATGTGGTGTGTTTAAAATAATAATCTAATTTGCTGCGGAACAAAGTCGGCTCGTTTCCATGGAGGTAAATAAATTGAAAAGTTGTCAACTTACTTAATTTTGATTGATGTTGTGTTGTAAAAATTTTTCCTTCATTAGTTTTGGGTTTCATTGTACCTTATCAGAAATTAGTGCTATCCTTCAAAAATGTCGTAACCAATGCCGAGGCTTACGACATGCTTGCCGTGTATTATGAATGTTTTCAAAATGCAGCTATTGCGGAACGACAATACGCTATCAGATATCCTGATCGAAGGCACTACACTAGAAAAGTGTTTCGAATGGCAACACGTTTAAGACAAACAGGAAATGTAAACGTATTCCACTTCCTGTCAGAAGACGTCGCATAAGAAAAGAAGACAATAGTATTAATGTTTTTGTGTCGAAATAGCCTCACGTAAGCATCAGGGAGATTTCCACAGAA
Organism: Vesta saturnalis; assembly: GCA_036346205.1. Classification (NCBI taxonomy): domain Eukaryota; kingdom Metazoa; phylum Arthropoda; class Insecta; order Coleoptera; family Lampyridae; genus Vesta; species Vesta saturnalis. Next base: position 631,197 of record JARFJB010001424.1, read on the forward strand.
CTAGGTGTAAGGTTGTTTGTGTTCAGAATTTTAAGATTTTAAGCTGCATCCTTATCATCTAGTTTTACACCAGGCTTTATCAACACTGATTTTGACAGGCGGCTGACTATTGCTATTGGCTGAGAGACATGTGTGAAAATCTTCGATTCCTTTCCAAAGTTTTATGGCAGAGTTTTAAATATGCATTATTGGTCGCAAACAAATCCTCACTGGATGCGCGAAGTGGATCACCAAAACAGATGGAGTGTAAATTTGTGGTGTGGTGTTTAGGTGACAGAATTATCGGACCATTTGTTTTTCATGGACACCTAAATGGTGAATCTTATTTAAACTTTTACAAAATGACTTGCCCAATCTTTTAGAAGACATTCCCTTGACGTGAGAGCATCCTGTGGTATCAACATGATGGATGTCCTTCACACTATTCCGAAGAGTCCGTGATTTCTTAAATGTTAGATACCCAAATCGCTGGATGGAGTAGTTTGTTTCGTGGCCACCTAGATCCCGATTTAACTGTATTAGATTTCTACTTTAAGAAAAAAATATTGTTACAACGAGACCAACCACCGAGAGGACATGATTCACCGAATTGAAATTCAATAAATTGATTCCACGAGACGAAATCGAAACAGCTGTTTCAGTACAAAAGAATTAATAGTTGTATTTTACAAAACGGCCGTCAATTTGAACATTTATAGCTTTTCACTTGTTTTTTAACAGTTGTTCATGATTTTTACCATTCTATTAAAAGTTTCTTAAACAAAATCAATCATTACTTTGATATCGGTTTGGCCCGTTGGCCTCTAAACACGCTCCAAATTTTGCAATTTGTTAGTTTGGACTAGTCCTAAGCCTAGATAGAGTGTGAAGGGAGGCACAGACTATGATAAATGCAGATTCCTCATTACTAATCCAACCTATACACCTTAAGAAACCATAGCAACAATCAATTATTAAATTAAACGGTTAAAAAGTCTTCTTTTCGCCATAACTCTGGAACAAATAAAGATATCAAATTGCTTATTTACGTTTTTGTTACAAATTTAAGCTACTTTCCGCTTATGATGTCATAATTATACCGATGATTTAATTTTTCTGAATAAAATCAAAAATACTGGTATTATTACAAATTGCGCCCTCTAACAATTTTATTATGAGCTATCGCGTACCAATGGATGCGACAGTTAAAAGTACTTACCTTTTTCTTCTAAACAAGCCTAGGTTTACTACAATCGGATAAGTTGTTTAAAAATAACAGCGATTTAAATGATTACACATTCAATAGCTTCCCCCACTCTTATTAAGGTCGGTACGCCAATGAGCCTTAGACCAAAATGATGCAGAATTGTCTAAGCTTTCTAACGATGTTACCAAAGGTATGCCTTAATGTGGGAATTTTCGGAGAAATTTATAATTTTATTTTTAATTTTCAATTGCGCCCTTGCGATGAATTACGGAACTTAAAATAATTTCAGGATTTTCTCGTGGCGACTTTTATAATGAATTTTTTCTCCACTTTTTATGTCCACTAGTTTCTGAAATATGGCCGGTGGCCAGCCTTAATGAAACACCCTGTATATAAATTTATTCATAATTTTAATATGTATCCACACTTGCCACTGATAAATGGCCGCCGCACTACTCACTAACTTAAATGTCCGATTTACTAAATTCTCTTCAAAGTAAATATTTCTCACCACATATTTTAACTACACTTGACCACTAAGTTCTTAAATGTTTATAAGCGGTCGATTTAGTGCTGTTACAATCGCACATATATTTAAATCAGTAACATTAATGTCCAATAATGTTCACCTTAATTCATAAATGCGTACTACGCCTGTATTTAGTTACATAAAGAATCACTTCAGGTTCCTTTTGGATCGCGTGAATGCTGTGTACACAATACTTTTTTTAATTCGATGTTTGCTGTTTATTATAAATATGCTTAAACATTTAAGAAAACTCAATAGCAATTCCAATTCTTAATTAATCATTTCATTTGTAAATGTTTAAATACTTCATCCCCAAAATGAGTTTTTGCAGTAAACTAATATGCACTGCGACAAATAAAAACCAGAATAGATCATTACAAAACACACGCACCCTCTTAAATATAACTCTAGCCCGAGTGTCTCGTGTCGTACCCTGTCACTCTGTTCCTTATACACCTGCGGCAATCCATTTTGCCCAACGTCATATTTCTCGAGCTCAAACCACAAACAACCTATTCCAAAGAAGTTTTCTATTGCGCCTCTTTACTACGCACAAATTGTGGCAAGGGAACCAACGCAACGAAACAAAAAATCGACCAAAATTTTTACAAATATCCCTTCAACTCTTCGGAACAACCCTAATTCACATTAAGATTCGCTACATATACTGTACAGATCTAGATTCAACTGTTTATGAAAGTCCCACATATGTGCGAGTTTTCGTTCCGCACAATGAATTTACATTCTGTGCACAAAAAAAATGTCGTGCAAACTCACGTTCACTTACCATCCAAAATACGTTCTACGCACAGCACAATACTGCATATACCCAGTGCGTCAAAATAATCTCACAATGGATTCCAACCAACAGTGAAAATATTACGGGGCAAAAAATAAAATGGTCAGTTATTTTTTGATTTGAAAGTCATAAAATCGCTCTTGCCCATTGATTGAGGCAAGTGCGATTTATCCTGCTACGAGCTAATACAGTCACGTAGTAAGAGCGTTTTCTACCAATGATTCAAAAAATGTTATTTTTTATTTTTTTTTATTGTTGTACAAATTCATAATATATAACCATAAATTATGACTTCAAAACGTATTTCACCTCTTCGAGCAATAGTAGGGGTCCGCAAAACGCCAAAACAAATTATATCGTCGATATGAACATCCTCATTTGAAGGAAATATGAAAAATGTTTTTTCTTGAGAAAATTCCTTACCCTAACATATTTAACCGTAACTTCGTTGGAATCAATCTTGGTTATTTGGGATATGTAATATTTTTCTTGCCTGCAAACTTCACCAGCGTCCAGTCTTCCATTTTAATATTATTACCAAATACTTTTTGATAGAATCTTCCTGGGTTTTTAGATACTCTTCAAAAGTTTCCAATTCTATATCCTCCTCGTCACTTAAATCTGGAATGTCACTTACATGTTCATCAGATGAGGGTTCACGTTCAACTGTGATGCTTTCTTTTTTTTTCTTTTTTGAGTCATTTGTTTTCAGTATTTATAAGTGTACTCATTGGCAGGTCATTATCGTCGTTGAAAGCTTTTTGAGCTGATTGACATTTTTTTGCTCGATTTTTGGCTTTTTGTTGCAAATTTTCTTTACCGTTAAGACGTTGCAATACTTCTCGGGTAGTAATTACTTCTGCCCCATACAAATCTTTCCCTTTTCTATGCCTCATTTAGGTTTCAAACGTTATAAAAGGATGTTCAGGCTGCTTACTTGTTGACAGCACATCTTTAAGTTCAATTGGAATATTATTTCGCATGTTGATTTTCTTTGACATGTTGTTTTAATGGTAAATCAGCCTTAATATTGTAGAAGCCTCAAAAACATTTATTTCAACTCTGCTTTCATTGGCGGATAGTGCAGCCGTAAGTGGTGGAGTTTTTGTGGTTTTCCATCTTTTTAAAGCTTTTGAGTCATTGGCTTTTTCTGGTATAATGCTTTTATTGTATGGAAATATCCCTGTTTTTAAAAATCATTACTTATTTCCACGGAACTAGCATCTGCCCTGCTAATTCTGAAAATTGCTTTTTTGCTATTTTTACCCCGGATTTCTTTGCCATGCGACCAATTTGGAATCCCAAGCTATTTGCAATGACCTAAATGCAACGAATTGAGCGGCTGGAACAAATGCAACCAATGTGGTGGCAATTATTTTAATAGTGATGTGTGTTGGGTGGCCTTCGTAAACCAAGAGAACTGGACGTCTTGGGCCTATATTCTTAACCAATGTATACTGAAAATAATTTTTTAAAGATCTCAACCTCCTTCCAGTCATTCTGTGTGGCTGCGTATGATGTTCAAAGATATTTTAGCTCTTTTGATCCCACCCACTCACTCCAAATATTTTTTCCCTTAAACACTACAAATGGCGGCGCGCTTTTCCTCCAGAGGCACTGCAGGCTACTAAAATAGTGGTATTTTTACGCCCTGTTCCGCTTGTTGTTGTTCTTGTAGTAGGAAGCCCTATTTTGCTAACAACTTTTGTCGTAGATGCGTCTCTGGAAAAGTTTGACACATCGAGATTCCATATTTGCGCTGGTTTATCATTGAGTTCTAGCTCGTCTTAAGTAGATTTTAGAAGATCAAAGTAAGGTTCTACACTTTGTGGCTTCTTAATAGATAATCCATTGTTTCTTGAAATGAATAAACCAGTCTGAACCCGGACGCTCATTTTTAAACTGAGTCTTAAATTTGATTAGCTTTAACATATTGCTGCACAGTACCTAATACCTCATTTTTAGATAGCCCAAAGCCCCACTTTTGCATGGGGTAGAGTCTTGCAGCCAGATTCATTTCTATATCTAGCAAAAGTTCAGTTTTCCGGCCATAACTTGTACTTTTACCGTCTGTTCTACATGGTCATGTGGGTTTCTGGGATATTATAGTTTATTTCCTATTCTGTCGATCAAAACTGCTAAGTCTAAAATGTCTTTAGAACATGTTTTGCCTTGCTAGCTTTGCCGCTTATAGTTGCGCACCATTTTTAGGTATTGTTACATCTGCAATTATTTTTAATATAATAAATTAAAATAATTTGTTTTTCTCTGCCTGAGTAAGGCATTTTTACTTACTTAACAAGACAGTAACTACAACAATACTGACATAAAGTTAAACGACATCATTAGAGTTTTTGGTTTCAAGAAACATTACGGTATCCTGGGTGACCAAGTTATTGGTCCTGATTTTTTTTTTTGATGCTATTTTAAATGGTGTCCGCTATTTAAATTTCTTGAAAAACTAGTTTAATACGGATAATCCTAGGGCCTGTGTACAAAATATGGAATAATTTGTAAAAGGTCGAAAATTTATGAAAAAGTACTTTTGAATAGTTTTGACCTTTTGGCGGTTATCAGAATTATACATAAAAGCCTGATTATTTTTTTTAACCACTTATTGCAACGTACGATTCATAAAAATGTAAACCTCCGATATGTCTTTTCTACCAAAAGGCATGTCCGGTGCTCGGTTTTTGTAGGAAATTGGTAATTAATGTAATTGTTAGTAAAAAGCTACAATTTGTTCCATTGCCTTATCAAGTGCTATTATATGTAAAAATACGTTTGTCCGAAATTTTGAGTCGTCGATACTCGCTGTTCGACGTTTAAAAGTTGGAAGCCTGTTTCGGAAATTGGACTAATTTGTAAATGTCGGACGATTATACCGTTGATGTGCTATGTGATTGTTATTATTTTCTTTAGCTATCCGGCAATGGCAAACATGTTATCGTTTCCAGAGTCCGACAAAAGAACAGATAATGTCGTAAAAAAGGCGATTTTCTATTATTTTATAAACGATGAATAAATAGTTCTGTTGGAAATCAAACGCAAAGACCTATTTGAAAAAGAGGTTACGCCAAAATGAAACAAATGTTATACAAGAAATTGATATATTGAATATATTGATCAATCAATCTTTATCCGATGGTGTGCGGCTGCTTAGGTGAATGCTGGGGTAGTATTTTCTCAGAACTATCCTTAATCCCACCATGCATATATACGTAATGTATGTATGTATGTTGGGAATCCATGATTGTGGCTGAAGGAGCTCGGAAAGCTCGAGCAGCCTGCCTTCCCCTTGGGGAGGGAAAGAAATACGTGGCCTTTTCCTTTTTTTTATCCGATGATTCCTCCTCGCTGTCCGTATCATCATAAGATGAACCATTGCTTTAATTTTCTCCCATGCTGTCATTTGGATCTATAATAGTGTAAATGCAGACAAAACACTTCGAATTAATTTGCGAAAAATAATGTAACATTTTACCTGAATTATCTGATGATATTTCTTTGATTTTTGGGCATTGGAAATTGTTTGTACACTTCCTTAGAGCTTAGTTCACGATGTTTTTCTGCAGCTTTGTCTAAATAATCTTTTTCTACTTTAAAAGGTTTAAAACAACAATCTGAGTGATGTTTGCTCTAATTTGTCCGGTAAAACTAAAACACAATACTTCAATTATAAAATTTTACGAGCGGCTAAATGTTCTTTGCACTTGTATAACGGTTCAGTTGTAAATTGTTTGACAGGAGGTGTAACACTAACTTTTTATTTTCTTTTTCTGATAAACGTTTGCTTTACGTTTGTTGTTTCCAAATAACGAAATGCACAAAAAAACACTCCATTTTTTAAATTTTGTATGAATCAGTTAATTCAATTAATTAATATGCATACATCTTCACTACACCACAAAAAGAATGTTCGCGCATGTGTTGAAGCAGTGAGCCAACAACAACATTTGGGGTCAATAGCCATTGGGCATTAGCTTGCCTCTCACTCTATTGTATGCAAACCTGTAGGTAGCTGTAAGTACTCATGTTTTCAAAAAGGGAAATACTAAAACTGTCGGAAAAAGTCAGTACGGAAATTGTTTTTCTATTGTCTAAAGAATAAAACAAGAGAGAACCTTTTACAAATAAGTCCAATTTCCGAAACACACTTCCAACTACAATTGTAAATTGAAAATTTTAATAATAAAAATTTAAAATAGTAAATAGCATATTATATGAATCGAGTAAATTAAATAGAGTTGCATAGTTTCAAGTTAAATAGTTAACATACTTCACTTCCTTTTCAATATTCGTTTAATAAATAAGAAATTTAAAGAAGTTTTACTCTAAAAGTTTACTTTTTTCGATTGAATTCAAATACCTTCTCTTATTTTCAAAACAATAAAACAAGAAATCGGGTAAATTGTAAATTTTCTTGTAATAAAAATTTAAACATAAAAGATTATCGTACTTTTAAGTTAAATAATTAGCTTTATTTCGGTGCTTTCAGTTAGCGAAATAAATACATGTTAAATGGCAACTTCTAAATCAATCAAATAAGGGTAAGCGTTTGAACAGGTTTTTATACCCAGCGGTTTGAATATTAATAATAAACAAAGATAATGATAATCTAACCAGTAAAAGGCTCTTTAGTTGAAATAGGCGCGAAATAACATTTAGGATTGCTACAGTAGTTACGAAAAATACGGCTCTATTAAACCCATGTGATTGTTAAAACTTTAACTTAAAAAAATTATAAAGCAAACGTAAACCTTTTGTCTAAGGATTGGACTCGAACAGGTAAACATTTTTGCAAGAACAATGAATCATAGAGAACTAATAAAATATTTATTTAAGTTGTCACGGCTCGCAACAATAATAAAACTGATTTGATAAATAAATATTAAATGACATTGAAATAACTATAACTCAAAACCAAAAAAAAAAAAAAATAAATAAAAAAAAAAAATAATAATTGAATGATTTGGCCGCTAATAAATACCAGCAAGCCCGGTGAGGGGCGCGGAACCAGGAATCGCGTATAGAGCAGTATGGTTGAAACGCGTGGTGTGATTGAAGGGTAGGTAAGAAAAAATATGTCCATGTATATGTACATTTTGAGATTCATACAGTAAGTATACGATCTATTATTTATATCTATCTATTATGTCATGACGGTAGACAAATAACTGTCCGGTAGTAGGACGATACCATTAGTAGGGAATGCTACATCGTCCGGGGCACGATTTGGCCAGTAACCGGTCTGCTCGCTACGGTATTACTCAAGAAAACAATACAATTGCCTCGGATTGACCTGGATACAAGGGGCGGTCAAGGTCGAAACAGACAGGCCCCGTTGCTGATGACTGTGCAAGGAATGAATGGCGAGTCGGTACGTGGAATGTTAGAGGTATGTATGGTAAAGAATTTGAAATTGCGAATGTAATGTACGAAAGACACCTTGATATTCTGTGTGTATCGGAGACAAAGCGCAAAGGAAAGGATGCTGTGGAGATGGAGGATGGTAGCCTGGCACTATGGTCAGGAGTTGAGACGAAAGTGCATGGCGCAAAAGGAGTTGGGATGATCATAAGTGAAAGAACGAAAAGATGTGTTAAACAGTACGAATTGGTATCTCCCCGGGTAATATGAGTTAGAATGAAAGTGGAGTTTCGAAGAATTTTTCTTATTGCATGCTATGTACCGGTGAATGGAGAAAGAGACCAGGAGCATGAGAACTTCTGGAATGAAGTAGAGAACGCGTTGAACGTATGTAAGCCAAACGAAAGAGTGATTATAGTGGAGGATATGAACAGATGGGTGGGTATACAGAGAGAACATAGTGAACGCGTTCTAGGAAAGTTCGGAGACCAAAGAGTCAATGAGAACGGTGAACACCTGCTGAACATCTGTGTAGAGAGAAGCCTGTTTGCATCCAATACGTGGTTTAAACATAAAAATGTGCATATGTATACATGGCAAAGAGGTGAATCTAAAAGTATGATAGACTTGATAGTGTATGATGAACGGCTTAGAAACCTGGTGAAAGACACAAAAGTAATGCGCGGATCGGAGTGTGGATCTGACCACTTTTTGGTTGTATCGAGAGTGTGTTTAATACAAAAGTGGGCCTGGAGAAGGAAAGCAAACGTAGTGCGAACGTCGAGAATTAGGGTTGACAAACTAGTGGATAATGGCGCGAGAATGAAATACGCAGATGCTGTGAGTAAAGAGTTGAATGTGAATGAAACAGTGTAGAACGAACAAATAAAAGACACTGACGTTGAAAGTGCATGGATAAGCTTGTAACACTCTGTTGTCAATTGTGCCGTGTGAATATGTGGAAGAGTGACTGTAGGTAGACAGAAAAAATGTGCTTTGTGGAATGAGTCGGTAAAAAAGGCAGTATGTAAGAAAAAAGATGCGTACATGGCAATGATTGCTGCAAAAATGAGACTGAGAGAAGCGATTGTATGAGGTGTACAGATTAAGAAACAAAGAAGCGAAGGAGGCAGTGAGAATAAGTAAAGAGGAAGTGATGGCTGTGGAAGGAGAGAAAATGCAGAATGATTTTGAGGAAACAAAAACTCTTCTGGAAATGGGTCAAAATACAAAACGTGGACCAAAACAGAACGCTGCAGGAGTGATGAATACTAGAAACGAAATAGTATGGGACGATTGTGAAGTGAGGAAATGCTGGCAAGAATATTTCGGAAAGCTGTACAGTAGTAAGGAAAGTAAGACTGAAGGGTTAAATAAGGGGAATATAGAAGAAAATGATGAATGAAACTGAGAAGGATATTGGACTAAATGAGGTAGAGAAAACGGTAGGGAGGTTGAAAAACGGCAAGGGAGCAGGCGTAGATGAAATCACTGGTGAAATGCTCAAGTATGGTGGTGCAAAGCATATACGAAGATTGTGTGAATTATTCAATGTATGCCTTATGTGTGGAAGAGCGCGATCATTGTACCATTGTATAAGGGTAAGGGGAAAAAAGAGTGATTGTAAGAACTACAGTGGAATAAGCTTGCTCAGCGTGCCTGGTAAAGTATTTGGAAGAATACTGATTGATAGAGTACGAAAAACTACACAAACTAAGATGTGGGATGTGCAAGGTGGCTTCATGCCAGGGAGAGGATGTGTCGATCAGATGGTTGCTCTCGAGCAGGTGATCGAAAAGTGTTTAAAGTTAAAAAGGAAGTTGTACTGTGAGTTGTACTGTGAGTTTGTAGATCTGGAGAAAGCATATGACAGAGTGAATAGGGAGAAGTTGTGGGAAATATTAAATGAATATGGCGTAAATAAAGGTCTAATAAATGGAATAAGGGTAGTATACAACGGTAGTCGGGCATGTGTTAGGGTAAGAGGAGGTGTGAGTGAATACTTTAATATTGAGCAAGGAATGCGACAAAGCTGTGTGATGTCACCGTGGTTGTTCAATGGATACATGGATAAATGTCTTAGACAAACATGTACCGATACAAATGGTGTAATGGTTGGTGACATAAATGTACGACTTCTGGTGTATGCAGATGACACAATCTTATTAAGTGACAGTGCGGATGAACTGCAAACCGCTCCGAAGAAGTTTGATACAGTCTGTGAGAGCATGGACCTAATGGTAAACGTGAACAAAACTAAGATTGTGGTGTTCAATCGGGAAGGTGGAAAGGAGAGTAGAGTATTTACTCAGCAAGATGAAATTGTGGAGTAAGTGGACGAGCTGGTATATCTCGGTAGGATGTTTACTGCAGATGGTACAATTGAGAGCGAGATTGGGCGAAGGGTCAATGCTGGAAGAAAGTGATTGGAAGTATGTGGACGACAATGAGAAATGAAAGCATGAGCCTAGCTGCGAAACGAGCAATGTATAATGGCGTATTCGTCCCGTCAGTACTGTATGGAAGTGAGACATGGGTATGCCAAAAAAAGCACGAAAGACAAATAAATGCCGTGGGTATGAGATTCCTGAGAAGCGCATGTGGTAAAACGAGAAGGGACAAGATAAGAAATGCATGCATAATGACGGAGTGTGGTGAGGAAAACACAATGTTGGATAGATATAAAAGTTGTACATTACGTTGGTTTGGTTGGTTGAGAGAATGAACAACGCAAGATTAACGAAACAAATATATGTGGGTGAGGTTAAGGGAAAGGGCCGGGCCTGGTAGGCCGGGTAAAACTTGGCTGAATCTAGTAGAATCTATGATAAAGGGCATGTCAGAGACTATGTATGAATCTTGCGGAAGCTAGGGAGGTATGCGGAGATAGGAAAGCATGGACAAAGATTGTGAATGAAAAATAAATAAGAGGCAGGGATTGTTTTGCCTACCCCGCAAGGGAATGGCGTGAAGCTTAAGTTAACTTTTAAACGTCGGGAGTTTAGGACACAACGTCCACTGGTCACAAAGCCCACCACCTCATAAATTGATCTCAACGTCCACTTGTAAATTTGGTCATAACCTCCACTCTGGTCACAACCTCCACCAAGGCCTTCTGGTCTTATCGCCCACCGACGTTGGTCGTAACATCCATTTTTTTTTCGGTCAAAACGCCCACCTTTACATTTGGTCACAACTTCCACTCTGGTCACAACCACCACCGACATGTACTAGTCATACCGTCCACCGACGTGCACCGTTACATCTACTTTTCTTTTCCGGTCACAACCAAATCATTAGATCTACTTGATCACAATGTCCACTAGACACCAATGCTCTCGGACCACATCGTCCGCTGAACAATTACAGAGGTGTCTAAGACAAATTGCTCTATAGCTGTTCTATCTCAAAAAATCTAAAAATGATTCGAATAAAAGTTTCACCAAATCCAATTGTTCATAATTTAAACAGTTGACTATACAGTATGTCCCACTTAGTCTGGGCATTCGTTATTTTTTTGCATTTTTGAATTCCCTATTGAGTTTAAGGGCGACCTTAATGACAAGCATTGGGTGATAAATAGCATCGTTTTGGTGCTATTTTATAATTTTCAAAAAAAGGTTTGATTGGAGCTTCCACCGAAAATTTCAATATCTTCGAAACGAAACAACGTGCGGAGATGTGGTTAAAAGAACACCATGCTCTAATTTTTCTGAGAACGTCGAATGATTTCGTTTGAAAACTCGCAGATTAAGTATTTTAAACACGTCAATCGTGGATTCCGTTGTCAGTATTTTGAAAATTATTTCGTCGCAAAAAATCTATGAAAAGGAAGACGGAAGTAGAAATGTGCAAATCGGAATCAGTTTCGCCAAACCTATAGTAAGTAGCTGTCTGTTTTTTTGACTCCAACAGCTAAATTACAGAAAAGTGAGTGTAATCTTTGGGAAGCTTAGGCATATGTTCTTTTTCTCTCGATGGTTTTCTTGATAATCACATTTGAAACGTACACCTTTCTCTCCTTCCAAGCTGTTAGGTTGTCCCAAAAAGTTTGGATACTATCTCTTTCTTCCACCATTTCATTATTCCACTATTACGATTAAGTACATATATTAATAACAGTCTAAAACAAAATAAAAGACCGAACTACCTTTGGGAAAAGATCACTTACCGCAGCGATCTACACCACCAAATCTCAGACACAGGGAGCTTATTTCCATACCACCACATAGGACAAACCTATATCAGCGATCGTTCCAATTTAATGTAACTACTTTATGGAATAGTATACCACAAGAATTGAGAGCTCTTGGATTAAACCAATTCCGTAATGCGGTAACGCATACTTTTCTAAACCAGTGAAAACAAGTAAATATATAAATAAAACAAGACTGCAATATTAGCAACACATCCTCAAATTTTTATTGGCAATTTAATAACATCTATTCATAGTCCATTTTCATCATGTAACCATATATATATATATATATATATATATATATATATATATATATATATATATATATATATATATATATATATATATATATATATATATATATATATATTCTTCAACAACTAACGCCATCCATTGCTTTGCTGACGATAGCACTCTTCACTGTAGTTCATCTCAGTCTACTCATAGTGATAATCCACGTTCTATGTCAAATCAAGAAATTAAAGCTGCAATGGCAAATTCAATCAACAAAGATATTCAACGTATTCTCGAATGGGGAAGCAATAATCTAGTTAAATTGAATGCTAACAAAACTCTGTGTTGCCTTGTGTCCGCCAAAAAAGATCAATCATTTCCGGTTGTAAGTATGAATGGCTCAGTTCTTAAGTTTTCAAACTCTATTACTCTGTTGGGTACGACTGTATCTTCAAATCTCTCATGGGTTGACTATCTTCTGTCAGCTACCAAAACAGCTGCTCGTAAAATAGGCTTTTTGTACAGATCTAAGCAGTACTTTACCTCTCAACAACTCCTTCTGCTGTATAAGGCCCAAATTCGGCCTCATCTGGAATATAATTCTCACCTCTGGGTTAGTGCTCCCCAATACGCTCTCGATATCGTTGATCGTATTCAAAACAGAGCGATTAGGCTTATAAATTACCCGTCCTTAACTTCTCACATACAGTCCCTTGAGCATAGAAGGATGGTTTCAGTTCTTTCTTTGTATTATCGTTATTACAACTGCTATTGTGCTGCTGAATTATATTCTTTGATACCATCTCGGGCTATCTTTGCGAGAAACACTCGGTTCGCTCATTCACATCATCAGTATGCAGTACAAATCTCCACTTGTACCAAACAGGCGCAATCCACATTTTTCTACACGGCTTCTAAACTCTGGAATGATCTCCCTAGTTCCTGTTTTCCTCTCACTTATGATATGAGAAAATTTAAGGTAGCTGTTCATAGGCATCTATTGGCAATTCATTATCCCTCTATCCACCCTCCTTAGTGTTCCTGAGTGCTTTAGCACGATAGGCCTAATTTACTCTGTTCAGGTCCACAATCGTAATATATATATATATATATATATATATATATATATATATATATAAATATCCAATATTGCTGCAACAGAGGTTAAGTGCAAGAGCAGAGCCGTGTGGTGCACTGAACTTCGCCTCTGAACCAATGTCATGACGTTATGTAATTCATTAAATGAAGACATTTATTATTATTATAAAAGGATTTTATTCGGGAACAGATTTGTTAAAAGGTGGGTATCTTTTCCGCATAGCATAGCATTCCTTTGTTAAGTATGCACAAGCTAGACGTCTCTATAAGAACAAAAATTGCATTGGCGGCGGACGATGTGGCCCGAGTGCATTGGTGGACGTTGTGACCAAATAGATCTTAGATCAATTCTAATAGTGGGCGATATGACCAAAGTGGATGTTATGGCCAAATTTAAAAGTGGACGATGTAACCAAGATGGTGGTTTAGAAGGCGGTGGGCGTTGTGTCTAGGACCCAACGTCGGACAGCGAGTGTGGACGACTCAAAATTTCGGACAAACGTATTTTTACACATAGTTGCACTTGATAATGCAATAGGCTAAATTGTAGCTTTTTCCTTACAATCAAATTAATTACTAATTTCCTACAAAACCCGAGTACTAGACACGCCCTCTGGTAGAAAAGACAAATCGGAGGGTTGCATTTTTATGAATCATACGTTGTAATAAGTGGTTAAAAAAATAGCCAAGCTTGTATGTATAATTCTGATAACTGCAAAATGGTCACAACTTTTATTAATAGATTCTAACTTATGGCAGAAGGCAGACTGTTGAGTATAGCGGTGGAACACTCTTGTCGGACCTATTTAAGAGTACTTTTTCATACATTTTCAACCTTTTACAAATAATTCCATATTTTGTACGTGCGGATTTTATTCCTATTATTCCTTATATTTCAGAAACAGTTCAATTTAGGTATATGGTACATTTCATGAATTATGCTTAGAATTTTACGAGGAATCAAAAAATAATTTTGTATATTGGGCGATTCGCTAAAAGAAAAAAACTTTTTGTTTTTCCTGTATACTGATCATTCTTTCAAATATTTTCATACGCAGAAAAAAAGTATTTACCAGTAGATACATCAACGTCCTTAAATGACAAATGATTGGCGCTATGCAATACACATCTAACCTAACCATCTACAGACCTTGTATTAGGTTAACTAAATTGTCTAAGGACCTTGTACATACATAACCCTACTTTAAATTTTTTGTCGCGCGTAAAATAAAAAAAGTTAAAGGGGGGGGGTGACTTTATAATAGATCATCCTGTACAAGCGTTAAATAAACGATTGCGCAAAACCTGTATGTTGTGTTCTAACATTATTGATCACTTATATTACATGATTAGTACCGTAGAGTGGGGTTACTTGAAACACTTTTTAGATTTAACGGTTAGTTACGGAAAACTGTAAAACATTTCAAATAATTTAAGTTATTCATAATCTGTATAGAGGTTTATAAAACTAGTTTCAGTTATCAGCAAAACACATTTAAAAATCTAGAAAGATTTTTTTTAAATACGGAGTGTTCCAAGTTTCCCTCCATTCGGAAAACTTGGAACAAGTATGTATTTTTAAAGTATATCACAATTATAGTCTAGATGGGCAACTTGGAACAAAGAAAATGCAAAAAATTAGTAATAGGATTATTCTAATTCATTTTATTGGAGTAAATAAAAAACAAAGATGAAAAAAATACATATTTATTAACGAATAATATTTTTTTTGAAACACAAGTAAGAAAAAAAAACATAAATTGCACGCTTTCTTTAAATAAAAAACTAATCCTTACAAAATCAGATTTTTAAAACATAATCAAAAAAAAATCTAAATATCAATAACACTTAAAATAAACTTTACATTCTCCCTTATTAGTGTGTATAAAGTTAGCTCCCCATTTTTTAATTTTTAATATTTTTTTAGTTGTTTCAGGTTGTTCTATGTTTGTTCTATATATAAGAGAAAAAACGCAAGAAAACGGTTTTTTTATAACGACCCCTCATTTTTTTTAAATTCAATTTTTTTTGTTGGTCTGAATTGTTCTAGTTGTTCTAAACATTGTTCCAAAGTACGAATTCTCCGAAAGATGTATTTATAAAGATATAATAAAAAGTGTTTTTTGTGCCCCTTTTTTGAAAAATCCAATTGTTTTGGTTGTTCTGGATTGTTCTAGTTGTTCTAAACATTGTTCCAAAGTACGAATTCTCCGAAAAATGTATTTACAAAGATATAACAAAAAAATTTTTTTAGTGGCCCGCCATTTTTCGAAAATCAAACTTTTCAAGGTTGTTCTGAATTTTGTTTCAAAGTATTAGTTTAATTGGTCAAACAATTTAAGACATATTTAGAAAAAAGTTTTTAGCTACTTTTTCACAAACAAAATAACTTACAGCATTGTCAATTTAGATCATGTTTATAAGTGGGTCTTATATTGTTGTTCTGGTCTTATAGATTTTGTTCTGAATTATTCTACACTGTTATCAACATGATCTAAATCGACAATGCCGTAAGTTATTTTGTTTATAAAAAAGTAGCTAAAAACTTTTTTCTAAATATCTCTTAAATTGTTTCACCAATTAAACTAATACTTTGGAACAATGTCCAGAATAACTAGAACAACCTAGAAAAGTTTGATTTTCGAGAAATGGGGGGCCACTAAAAGAACATTTTTTGTTATATCTTTGTAAATACACCTTTCGGAAAATTTGTATTTTGGAACAATGTTCAGAACAATTAGAACAATTCAGACCAACAAAAAAATTGGATTTTTCAAAAAATGGGGGCCGTTATAAAAAACCGTTTTCTTGTGTTTTTTTGGGTTTTCGCCTTATAACTCTGAAACAATATAGAACAAACATAGAACAACTTGGAACAACTAAAAAAATATTAAAAATAAAAAAATGGGGGGCTAACTTTATACACACCCCTTGTTAGGATATTCTAAACACTTAATGATTTGATAATGTTCAACGTCCGCAATATCTTCTACATTTGGATAGGTCAAGATCGTTTTGGAGAGTCCTACTGGATGCAAAAATTTACAAACATATAGATTTCCGTCTTCAATTATTTCTGTCACTTCCCCAACATATTTCTTTTATTTATCAGGCTTGCCTTCTATTGGAAATGCTACAAATAAAAACCCACCAACCTCTACTGTAACATCTTGTTCTTGACTTGGACTTTGTGTGCCATTGCCATTTTCATCGTCATTTTCAATATTCAATTATCACCAGTTTCTTCAAAATCAAAAAAGGTTTCTGGACCAACTGAAGATTCTGAATCATTTAAAGATACTTCTGCTTCCGAAACAGAACTAGCAGAAAATTTGGAGTCATTCAGAAGTGTTTTCGAGTTCAACTTCTTGAATTGGATCGGAAACACTTTTTCCGGCTTCTACTGTTAGTCTTGTCGTTTTCTTGATCTGCTGATGTTGAGCTTCATTTCCATATCGCATAGTCGTAAGTTGTTTTCTTAAATCAGTAGCTAGAGCGGCATCATCTGCTGTTGTGTTCTGGTCAGGAATCCTCTTTAAAACCTGCTGCTTATCCCAAGGATAAATTCCGCATGCACGGAATCCTGATTTTATTATTTCTTCTTGGTTATGTTCCATACCATCAAGAGTCTCTTTTAACATAGCTGGAAATTGAGCCTTTGGAATTGTTCCTTGGTGCGATAATTTCCACTTCAGTAATGTTTTCCTCCATGCAGCTTTTAACGGCCGAAAGAAAGATACATCCAAAGGCTGACTAAGGTGTGTTGCGTTAGCAGGCAAAAGGATGAATTTAATGTTGTGTTCTTGACATTTCTTGATAACATTTGGAGCAAGATGGCTGGAAAGGTTGTCGCCAATCATAGCTTTGGGCCCCGGTGCTAAAGTTTTGAAATATGGGAGTATTACAGTCGTAAACCAGTCATCAAACACTTGCATCCAGCCAGCCAGCCTGATTTAGTTCGATTGAATCGTGCGTTCTTAGACCCACGTTCTCTCCAATTGTCGTATAAATGTTCAGCTTTATACATAACGTACGGAGGTAATAATTTTTCCACTAGCAGTACAAGCTATAACAATTTCAACGTGTCTAAACACCGTTCTGAATTACAAGTTTCGCATCGCCTATAGATTCACAGTTATATGTTTATAGAAGCGCAGTTTCGAAGCATCATCGTAATCAGTTTAGTCCTGAGAAGGACTGTTTCGAATTGAAGTCGAATTCATTATGTTATCAACTACCATGCTGAATGCGGCAGAGCATACTGGAGAGAGCATGACCACCAAGTGAGAACTCAGGAACAGACAACGTCCGCAGGGCGAAACAGAAAGATCAAGAATCGCTGAACATGTCTGGAACGAAGACCACCGCATCCAATGGGATAACATACAGATAGTGGCAAAGGACGAGAATACAACTCGTCGGAAACTCAAAGAAGCCACATTCATCGCACTAGCAGAAAATCCAATAAGCCAAGCTAGTGTAGAAATGAAACCCATCTGGATTCCAATAATGCGCGAAGAGCTTAAGCGAATACACCTGCGCAAGAGGTTACGGCGCAACATGCGCAATAAACTTCTGCGCAACCACGAAATAGTTTAATATATATATATATATATATAGTTCTAACAAATATATATTGGATTACCCAGTGGCTCAGCGGTAAAGGTGTCAGACTAGTAAGTGAAAGGTACCAAGTTCGAATCTGAGAGTAGTCGTCTTGAGAAAATTAGATATAACAAATGAATTCGACTCATGGAAACAGTCCTTCTCAGGACTAAGCCTGATGACGGAAGCAGAGTCCGCTTCCGAAACGTCGCGCTCAAATAGCATAAACTGTGGAAATAGGCCGATCAACTCCACTAATAGGAAACCACAGTTACAAAACACTTATAATACAGAACCGTTCTGAATGTTTCGACCAACACTTTAGAACGGCCAAGATCATCCGTTAAGTTACTTTCGTCATAGTTTATAATGGCGTCTGGCCCAATACTTTCAAGTTCATTTTTTCAATTTCATTTCAGAAGACACTCGGGCTCGATTTCTTTTGATGTTTTTTTCAAAACGATTTGATAATTCTGGATGTCTCTCGCGAAAATGATACACCCAGTCCTTCCCAGATTTGTTTTGTTTAAAGCGACTCTCTTTGCTATCACATTCCTCAAGATAAGAATATGTTACACATTGTAAATCTTGGGTCGTAAGAGGAAACCCCCATTTAGCAACTACAAGGAATTCTTCCAAAATCAAATCCTCCCATGTTGTTAGAACTGTCGGGCGGCCAACAGCTTTCATATTTTTATTGGCTACTTTTCGAGATAACGTAGCCAATGATATCTTGTATTTTTTTGGAGGCCCGTCGCATAGAAATAGTTTTACTTTTTATTTCTTCTACTGCTACCGCTAGACTTCCCGAATAATATTTGGCATACGTTCTTCCTGCAGGATTTTTTTATGGTGCCTTGGCATTTTTCTGCAAAGAAATACTATATTTGGATCATGGAACACGCGTTCCATGTTTTCGTGCAATTTTGTCAAGTATACAAATTAGGGAATACATAAAAGTTTTGGCAACACAGCTTGGAATTGCGGAAATGTACGGACTGTTTCTCAATGGGTACGTTCAGACGACGTCAGCTGCTGAGTTGTAGCGCTAAACGCTTGGATGTCAGCTGTTGTAAACTGTTGGGAACATTCTTAACGCACTGTTAAGCGAAAGCGAAAAGTGACAGTTAACTGATAATTGAATTTGACAATTGTGCCTTGTATGTAAAACGTTTATTTGTTTATCTACAACGAATAAGTCTTAGAAAAAGTGTGGGCTATGGTTGATATTCAACAAATAATAATTTTGTAAGAGCTGATAAATGATGACCTTCATCTGGAAATAATGCTGCAGTAGATAATTTAATTCGTGTCACGCTCACTACTCTGAAAGCTCTTAGCTGTTTTTAACCACAAAACAATAAGCTATTAACCTTACTTCAACACCTGTTAATTATGGATTTTACGTGCACGTGATATTTTGCGACGTTCTGCGTATGCAGATAAAAATGATGAGTGTCATGAGCGGGAATTATTCCCGCTCAGAAATAAAGTCAAGTTTAGCTACGCTCGTTATGAGCGATATTTCTAGATGCAAGCGTTCACTCAACACAGCAGTTGACGTCGTCTGAACGTACCCAATGATAATAAATAAGATACATAACCTACAAAATATCCTGCAAATTGACTAAACGTGAATAGATGTTTTAAGAGAAGTTTTTCAATGTTAGTTTTCTGTATTAATGTTCCTTTTAGTTTAGGCTTGGTGAACACACAAGTGTGGAAATATTTATAACTTGATTTTACTGACACATGTACCTAGTAATCTATACCTGTTCACACAACATAACAATTATTCACATTGTTGCCAGTTTTCTAAAAAATATAAAAGTTGAAGTTTTGTTCCAAGTTACCCCATCGTTTCAAGTAACCCCACCCTACGGTATTACTTAATACCATACAGCTATCAATCTTTTAGTTGTGATAATAAATAACAAATTAGTATGAAAAAGAAAGAATAAAGCATAAGTATAAATTACTTTGGAAGTATCGTTAGGTCCATTTGCTAGTGGACAAAAATCAGGCCATCTTTGTTGAATCAATTTGACCATATCTTGATAAGGCATCATTTTTTGTAATTCCCATTTATTTCCACCAAAAGGCATGTACTCGATAAATCTTATATCCACATTTTTATCTTCCGTAAGTTTAACAAAATCACACACTTCGTCATCATTAAACCCCTTTGTTACAACACAATTAACTTTAACAGGATTATATCCAAGTTGAAGTGCTAAATCAATTCCCATCATTACACGTTCCCAACCTTTCCTTCTTGTAATATATTCAAATTTTTCTTTTTTCAGAGTATCTAAACTAATGTTTATCATATCTAATCCAGCTCTTTGTAAACCAACTAGTTGGCGAGTTAAAACAATTCCATTTGTGGTCATAGCGATTGTTTCTAAGTTTTTTAATTTTTTTAAAGACGCTGTTAAAGATTTGTAATTTAGTGAAAAAAGTAAATTTCGTGTAAAAATAATTACCGATAATATCCACTAAATCCTTCCTTACTGTTGGTTCACCTCCTGTTAATCGAATTTTGTTTACACCCTCTTTAACAAATAATTCAGCAATATGTATTACTTCCTCTGTAGTAAGTAGTTTCTCATTAGGATTTAGTTTCACACCTTCAGATGGCATACAGTATAAGCCTTAAAAATCAAAAAAATATATACATAAATTTATAAATGATGTTGTAAAAACTTACAGCGTAAATTGCACCTCTCTGTAAGGGATATTCGTAAATATGTGTGATGTCTACCAAAAGTATCAGTTAAAGGACTGTTTGGAATTGGCGTTGGTTTCTATAACAATGGGTTATGTATTACTAATTGATGCCTATAAGTGGATTGAATCATTGTTGATATTAATGTAACTAACATTTAAGAAAAATTAATTTTATCTTTCGCACCTGCACAACTGATAAGTTACAGTTATATAAATGGCTCAAATAAAATAATGTTTTTCTAGGTCACAATAATTAGATCATATAGACACCAAATATTTACCCAAAACTTTGTCTGGCTGTGAATGAGATCACCAAACAAAGTAAAGGCCTCATGATAATTTATTGTTGATGATGAATATAGGGCTTTACAAGTTCATTGTCATCCACTTTTTATTCCGTCAAGAAAATGATACTCAAAAAATCTGAATTTGAACATCCCTACATGAATAAACTTTTGCTTAGTACCAAACATATAGTGTAGTTAATAGCACTAATGCTAAAAATACACTATAATTCTGCAATCTCTTGTTTTATAATTATGTATTTCTCTACGCGTTTCAATACAACATGTATCATTATCAAGAGAAAATATATAAGTAAAGTAACAAACAAGTGGTTATGGTAACAAATCATTAAGGTAAAACAGCAAACTTAATGTAAATTATAATTCTATATTTAAAATATCTGTTAAGGCTAAGTCTATAAGATCAACCTATCCTTCAATTAAAGGAACTTATATTTATGTTTATAAATTTCGAATGCTTCCAAAACATCAAATCTGCCTTTTTTATTGCAAAAATTTAATGTTGTTTTGTAAAGTCATAAGGTGATTATTTACTATTAAATGTTTGACATAATTTGGTTTTTCTGTGTTTATATTTGTAACATCTAGTTTGTTCTTTGTGTCTAATATCAAAGTTTCTAAGTGTTTGTCCAATATAAACAGAATTAGAGAATGTGCAGTTCAATTTATAATTAAATACTGGACTTCTCAAAATGTCTTTAGTTGAATTTTTTGCATTAAATAAACATTTAAGAATATTGGTATTAGTTTTGACACCTACTTTGTACTTCTAGTACTTTTGTAATATGTGAGCTACTGTTTCTGATATTTTTCCAAGATATGAAATTGGTATGTATTTATTGTTCTGTTATGTTAACTGGGTAAATGTTTTTGATAGATAATTTGTACTCTTGATTTTTAACTAAAGTGTTGATTATATTTGAAACGTAACCATTTGTTGATGCAATTTTTTTTATAATTGAAATTTGTTTGGTTTAATGGTAACGATATTGCTGTATGTACTAATCTACATGCAGCTAACTTATTTGTTTTATGGTGACATGAATCGTTTGGAACTGTAATGTCCGTATATGTAGGTTTTCTGAACATGGAGAGCTCAAATTCGTTCTGTGTTTTAATTTTTATGTTTACAACGTAACGAAACCAAAATACAATCTTATCAGAAGGCTTTAATTAAAAAATTTGATCTTCTAAAGTATCCATAAAGATATTAGCTAAAATCGGCGAAATTGGACTACCAATAGGTAAACCATATTTTTGTAGCTAAATCTTATTATTGAATGTGAAATAATTTTGATCAACACAGAGATCAAATAATTTAATTTTAACTCCAGTCTTATTATTATTAAATAAAAAATTATTTAATAATAATTGAGGGGGTATTTTAGAAAACATACTAGTAACATCACAACTTACAAATGTATTATGGTAACTTTGTGTTTTATAGTTTATTAAGTACTTAGTTCTAAAAAATTCGAAACATTACGCATTCTTTCTTTCAGTTCTTCCAGATCGTTGTTGGGTTTCATTTCATAGACTTTGCTTTTCAAATATCCCCAATAAGTAAAGAGGTGTCAGATCAGGTGACCTTGGTGTCCATTCTATGATGCCTCTTCTCCCAATCCACCTCTGAGGAAAAACGTTGTCCAACAATTGACGTGTGAATAAAGCAAGATGTACTGGAGCTCCATCCTGTTGAAACAAAACATTTTCGAAGGCACCCGACGATGGTTTGTACTGCAGGTATCACATCATTGTTCAACAAATTCAAGTACTTTTCTGTTGTCAAATTACTGTCGATAAAGAATGGTCTAATAATGTGGTTACACAATATCCCACCCAAAGGTTAACTTTTTGAGGGTGTTGCGTATGGTGCTCTGTCATACAATGGTGATTCTCAGGGGCCCAGTACCTCATGTTATGCCGGTTGACAGAGCCAGTCATAGTAAAGGAGAAACAAGTCCAAAACAGGAATAGAATACCTCTGTCACATTGTCGCATTATTTCCTTGGAATATTGCAGTCTACGATCAAAGTTATCTCCAATGATTTCTGGCACTGATTTTATTTTATACGGATGATGATGCAATTTCTTAATTCTTAAGGACAGATGATTGACTTGTTTCGGTTTGTTGAGCTGCTTTTCGACTTGAGGTGTGAGGATTTTCCGGAAAAGTCAACAGACTTTCCAACTTAAGGGATGTTCAGCTTCCGCAGTTGATCTGCAAAATACAATTGTCGTACTGGTTGCAATATGATGTATGTCAAAAAAATCCATTTGTTAGTTTATTTAACCATCGTCAACCTAACTTACGTAAAATAGGGTCAACCTTAAAAATTACTAAAGCTATAAATGTAGTGATAATTTTAAATTTGGAAAACATACAAAACATTAAGAGAGGATGAGGTTCTTTTTACCGTTTCCCCTTCAAATGTTGCATATCACGACATATGATTTCTTGCAGTTACCGCAATGGCATGATCTGTACGTCTAGTAGAAAAGTGTTTTTAACTAGTACTGACACTTTTATTCTACATTATTTATTTGGATCAGCTGGTATTTTCATCAAGTTAAGAAAGCAAATTTGTTGATTAAAATTACCTAATTAAAACTCCGTATATAACAAAATATCTGTGTATGCGTGGTTTTTATTACATAATATAAGCAACATGTATGATGTTACGGCACATTGTATAAACACATTAATTCGTAAAACTGCTATTTGTTTTCTTAAAAATTTATGAAGAAAAAGTATATTTGAAAAATAACATAGGTAATGCACATAAACTTAGCAGTAAACTAAGCAAAATATCTTCTATTTAACACAGTGTCGTATTTACCATTACGCAAATTACGCACGTGCGTAAAGCGCCAAGTTTTAGGGGGCGCCAAAATTTATAGATGACACAAATCAATTTAAATCACGTAAAATTAATTGTTGTAAATAAAACTTTAAATCAAAATCTTGTTAATTTTTTATCTTTAATTTTCTAACACTTTAAACCTACTATAGGATACACACACGTATAAACCTTCCCAAAACAATCTGACAATTTTATTGAATTGAAATACATTTGGTTTATGTTTAAAACACGGCGGCAAGTACTGTACTCATGTTTTATCTTACCTCGATTGTGTGAATGTATTCATTACCAACTAAAATGTATGAGCTGTTTTTTTTTTGTTTGGGTTTGGTTTCAGACGTGAAAAGCGTCCGACCAAACAACCGACCGGAGACTGCCACAAGTTTGCATTGAGACGATGTGTTGAGGAGGTACCCTGGATAGTTAATATTCTTATTTTATTAATTCGAACATATTCAGTTTCTGCAGTTAAAAATTTCTTTTCTATTTTGACTCAATAGGTATATTATATTCCGGATTCTGATTTCAGTTGTACGTTGTACCGTTCGTTGCCTTGTACGCTTACACCTGCACCTGTATACGCGATAAGAAACCACCCGTATGCTAAAAATAACCAACGCGGTAAACATCAAAGCGTGCCGTTATCGTCTTTTCAGTCGTCCAGCGTTGAGTCACTCAGCATCTAGAATATCCCTGTTAGTTCAATCTGTGCGTGTTTATATATAAAAAGGGATCGATCCAGAGATGATTCATTGCGAATTTAGTCGTCGTGCAGCGTTGAATATAAATTAGAATTATACTGAGATAAATTAAAAGCTTATGTGTTAATTAGTTATAGTTCTGTATTTAATCGTTATTCGTAGTGCATAAGATTATCGTGTTTGTGTTTGTATTAAATCAATTACGTAGTTTCCATCGTTATTAAAAACGTAACACTATTTTAGTTTTTTAATTTTTAAATTCAATAATGAGTGAACATCGGAAAGAAATAAGTGGTGCGCAGTATAACTAACTTGCTGATGAAAAACGCAAACAACAAGAAAATGTTTTGAATCAAACTAAAAGACTAGAACACTATTTCAGTTTACAAGCCCCTGCAAAACCTCAATCTAAACAGACTTTGTTTATGCCCGAAAACCCTGATGTTACTTATAGCATTAGAATTATCTTAGACAATGATGATATTGACGCTGTCTTAAACGTGCATGTTTCAACTGAAAGTGTCAGTGATGCTAGTGGTAGTGGTAGTAATTATGAGTTAGGAACAGATTACATTGATCCTCAACCAGGTTCTTCAAAAGATGCTTAATGTACATTTTCGGTTTTGGGTGAGCAGCAAGAGCAAGTGCATGTAAGTGACGATTCCGTTGAATTGGTTCAGTTAAATAGTCAAAGCATTGACTATTTATTATCCCAAGAAACAATCAATCAGCACATATTCGATGATTATTCAGCAACGATACCAATAACTCTTGTAGCAAGCAATCCTAAAGATATGGTTCAGCGTTCCTTAAATAAAAGTGTGTTTCGTCGAAAATTAAAAATGGCGAAGAACAGTTACGAAAATTTTTAACATACTCTTCTTCGAAACGAAAGTTATTTCGTATCCCATATCGTCGTTTTGGTGGAAGTTCAAAAATAGCAACAGAAGTTATCAAGGACTGGAGCAATGTAAATAGAATATTAAATCTTCACGAAGTATCTGACGAACACTCCAAATGTCAAATTGGAAAAATGTGTTGCAAAGGGTAGTTGCTGTAGTAAAAAAGTTGTCATCTAGAGGTTTAGCTTTTAGGGGAAGCGTAGAAAAGTTTGGGGCTCTGAAAAATGGAAATTACATGATGTGTTTAGAACTTATCTCAGAG
Organism: Vesta saturnalis; assembly: GCA_036346205.1. Lineage (NCBI taxonomy): Eukaryota > Metazoa > Arthropoda > Insecta > Coleoptera > Lampyridae > Vesta > Vesta saturnalis. Next base: position 656,980 of record JARFJB010001424.1, read on the forward strand.
TTCCACCCCTTTTTAGCAAAACACAAATCAGAATGTGGACACCCTGGTAGTGGCAAACCGTCTTATTTATAGTCAACAATATGTAATGAATTTATTGAATTGGTGTCACTAGAAGTTTTAAATTACATAATTCGAGAAATTACAGCAATATTGTCGACTTTAGACCTGACATCGACCAATTATCTATCATTATACGGTATGTTCTGATAAACGGAAAACCTGTGGAGTGATTCATTGGATTTTTACCGAACGTGAATCATAAACCAGAACAAATAGAAAATGCGTTATTATCAAAATTTGAGGATCTTAACATAGAATTAATAAATTGTCATGGTCAATCTTATGACAACGCTAGTAACATTTCAGGGGTTTACACCGGCTTACAAGCTCGCATTATGACTTGCTTACGATCCTTGCGCAGCACACTCTTTGAATTTGGTAGGGGTGTATGCAGCGGAATATGTTAAAGAAGCTGTTATATTTTTCGACGTTTTACAACATTTATATACTATTTCTCAGCTTCTAGTCGTCGATGGGAAGCTTTACAATCAAACGTTTTCGAAAAACCAATAAAAGTCTTCAATCCGTTACTATCGATACCGGCGATATAACGCAGCTCTTTTCCTCTGTAATTCGATTTGTAAAGTCCTTAAGACATGTTTACAACTTTTATTAACAAGTTAAAAAAGCTTGCAGAAGAATCATATGAAGACGAACAGAAACGAAGTCGAAAACGAAAACTCTTTTCAGATGAAAGCCGAGATGGTGAAATTACTCTAACTGGAAAGGAAAAATTAAGAACTGAGACATTTTATGCTATTTAGGATCGAGTTGTGATGGAACTAGAGAAATGAGCTGCAGCATATGAAAACGTTTTTCAGAAATTTTCATTTCTCTTCTCTTTAAATGAATGTTCACAACACATTCAGAAATGCGATTATCTCCAATAATTTTACAATGATGATTAGGAAAATTCCTTTTCAATGGAATTTTTAAAAAAAGAGACTTCAGGAAAAAAGAAAATATCTAACTTATTATATTTCATTCGATCCCAAAATCTACAAACAGTGTTTCCCAATACAGAAATTGTGTTACGAATTTTTGTGTCAATGGCAGTGACTGTACGTTCAGCTGCACTGTCATTTTCTACTTTAAAGCGACTTAAAATTTATTTACGGTCAAGTATGGCAGAAAATCGGTTAAATTCATTGATGATTTGGACTATAGAAAGTGATTTAACTGAAAGCTTAAATTACGATAAACTGATTACAGACTGCTGCAAAAAAATCACGTCGAAAACAATTTTGAAATTCTAAGTTTTATTATTTTCAAAATGTGTATTATACGTAATTAAAAGGCGTGTATAATTTGATGCGTAAAGCGGAAAACACCTAAATCCAGCACAGATTTAACACCAATTTACACATTTCTAAATAATAAAACAACATAAGCAAGCACAACTTAACCCTTTAGCGCCGAGATATATTTTTTTCAATTTTTATCAGTTTTTCATTGTTTTGGAAAAAATAGGCACTGGTGAGCTAAAAATGAATTTAAAAATAAAAAAATCTTTATAACTTAAAGAAAAACTCTGGTATCCGTATGGTATCCGTAGGCGTTAGGGAACATATTTATTACAAAAAATTTCAAATATCTACTTATAATTAAATTCTTATATAAAATATGTAAAAACTGTAATCATTTGGTGTGATAAGACGCAAAACAATTGATACATAAACCCACATCACACTTCTGACACATTGTTCTTCCAAAAGATTTACAACTTACTCCGGCACATCTTCGTCTGTTGCATGAAATCACAAAATGATCCATTCGATCAAATCTAATATCTGGAAGTATATTTTTTGTTAGACTTAGCCGTCCAGGAACTTTGATAGGCGTTTTATATTTCGTGAGATATACTTGCACTATCTCTCTTCTAAATTCTAATGCTGATATTTTTCCATTTTTACGACTTAGAACCAGGCATTGTGCATTGCTACGTCAATAAGCCATGAAAAATTGGCCAATACCACTTCTTTCCACGAATGCCAATGCGATAACTAGCAATTTCCCGATCCATCAGAATGTAAGCAGCCACGCAGTTTGGACGAAGAATCATTACATGCTTCTTTTCTTTTTCGCAATACCTTTTTACTGTTCCTATTGGCTGAACACCGGCACTTGTTGAGGCAATAGTTACAACGGCATTGTCCATCCACCGTACTAAGAGAATGCCATCATTTTTTTCGAAGACATGTTCGTTGCCCCTCCGTTTCTTTTTATTTAAATCTTGTTTTTTGGTCAGAGGGCAGGATTTTGCTATTCGATTTTCTCGAATTGTGCCAATTGCCCCGTAGCCTAAAGTTCGAAGATAAGTCAACAAGTTCATACTAGTAAACAAGTTATCAATATAAACAACGCTGGGGAAGTTTTGCACTGGTATTTCTTTCAACATCAATATCAACGGTGCGGCACATTTCCCAACTAACTTGCTAATTTCCACGTTTTCTCGAGGGTCATTTCCCTGGCATAGATCAAAATCCACCAGATATCCATCTTTAGAGTTTAATTACCAGATTTTGTAGCCAAAGCAGATCGGTTTGCCACGGATAAATTGCTTACATCCGTGGCGTCCGTAATATCTAATCATAGATTCATCATAAGATAAATTCTGAACTGGTTGAAAGTTGACCAAACACTTCTCTTTTATAGCATTCATTAACGGTCGCAATTTCCAAGGTCTGTCAGATTGATCTATTTGGGTATTGTCTGCCATATGGATGAATCTCTGAATTTTAAGAAATCTGTCCCTTCTCATCGAATCTGCAACTATTTTGTTGTGGACGTCATCTTTCATATCCCAAAACAACCGTTTCGATGGTAAATGATTGTATCCACTTAGAATAAGAATTGCGATAAAACAACGGATTTCTGATGCAGTAATTCCGAGACCGGCTTCATTTTTAAAACAAGCATAAATTTGCGTTTGTTCAGCTATCATCAAAAAATATTTGAAATAGCTGAACAAGAGACATGTTCTTGTACATAGAATAATCTGCTTTAGGAAATGGTAGAGGGCTTGGTTCAATATCACCAGGAATGCATTTTGGAACTGCTTTTTCAGAAATCCGATTTGTAATCCACTCCCGATTTTCCGTGGGAGGCATTTGTCTAACAGCTTCTACCAAAACCTCCCAAGCAATTATAAATGTATATAAATTATTTAGTATTTTATGGGGGTTACGTTATCAGGCCCGTCGCATCTATTACATTCTCCAATTCTCTCTCCATTTAGTAATTTTATTTCAACGGGCGCACACAACTGACGACCTGCAACATAAAAATTATAACCTGAATAAAGTCATACATGTATTTTATTTTCCTACTACATTACCATTGAGGTTGCAATCATTCCTCCTTCTTCCTCATCCGCAGAATCCTCATCTGTATCAACGTTAGGCTGGGGCGGTTCTATAAACATTTCATCTACGTTCTCAAGCAAGTTATTATCTTCCACCAGTATATCCATAGCTTGGGAAAGCGAAAACCCTTTTCTAAAAAATTAAAAATCAATCAAAATAAAACGTAGCAATGCAACAGTATAAGCCTCCAAGCGCCTACGAATACCATTATGGTATCAGTGACATTTGATCTTACCTATTGCAATCAAATTACACCAAAATAATTTTATTTAATGACAGTGGTATTCTGTCATTCATAATCTTGTAATTACCGTGTCATACTGCACTAAAAATAATATATAAATGTGTAAAAAAAAATACTTACGCCCATCGAATATCCATGATTTCGTTACCTACTGTCAATACGCTCACAAAACGACTAAAACTTTATCAAAAGCACTGGACACCACGGAAATACAAAGCCGACATACTACTGAACATAAAAACATTCGCTCGCGTCTCTTTCTTATTTGACCTTGTTCACAACGCGCTCGAGAACGGGTTTTTTTGCGATACCATACGGTATCTGTAGGCGCTAATGGGTTAACACTCTTGCGAATTCTGAAATATCACACAAGTAAATGGCTAAATGGTTTGTGCGCTGAATGCGGCCGAAACTCTTTGTTAAAATGTGCCATCAATAGCGTCTATTGCGGGTTGCCGTAAATTCTTTAGCAGTAACAAAGTATGTCTATTTTTTGTAGCTAAAAGTCCGTATTTACTAAGCATATGTGTGATTCTTACTTAGAAATATTATGTGGGGTTTATACTAAGTATAGGTGCTATATTTGACAAATGGTATCCTACCGGGAAACTATTTTTTGCCTTAAATTATAAAAGCATTTTAATAACGGGGCGTTATCTAATATAAACAGGTGGCAAAAATCGTGATTAATCGATTGGTACGATATCTCGATTTTTATCGAAATTGTTATGGGTTTACTCGCCGGTGGCTCAGTAGTTTGGGCGAGGTTGTAAAATTTAATTTTTGCAATTTCGGTGATCTATAAGGTTACGCTAAATCAAACTATAACACTGTTGAAACCACAATAAACCAAAACAAATAATTCATTAGGTCCTTAGCCTCATTCCAGTAAAACAAACATCTATTGAATGGGTAATCAACAAAAAAAATGATGGCAATTGACATGCCCTGTTGTATTCGATACGAGTGTGTTGTGTAATTGAATTTAATAGTGTGTTAAATTATAAATTTGTAACTAATTGATAAATGCAATAACAAGGAGTCAAGTACGAACAAGAAACAAAAAATGATCGAACCTGACATTGACACATTAGCATCTGAATATGATAATCACATTTCAAAATTAAACAAAATAACTGAAGGACAAGGCTTAGGAATAGCCTGATTGATAAATAAAATAGATAACAATTTAGAAGAAAGCATTGTTATGGAATAATCATACACAGAAAAGCAATATGAGCAAAATGTTTTACTTAAAAATACTAAAATTGAAGTTGAATCTTTAAATGCAACGATATTACATTTAAAAACTGTGGAGACTACGGAATCCCATAGAGATGTAAAAAATATTGTTTCCAGGTCTACTCAAACAAAGTTTTCGCTTAAAAAAATTACTAAAGAGGTCACTCAAACTACTGATGCCAAAGAATGTGTTACAGAAGTATTTTCAAGTACAGTCAATGAATATAAGGAAGAAGGGAAGGGGAATGATTGATGATATTAACGTTAGTGTAAAATCGCAGTGATCAAAACTTCAAGTAGAGTTTGCCGTTAGTAAACTCCGACTTGCACTCAAGGAATATTATATCACTTAAAGATGAACTAAGTAGTGCTAATTCTCTCAAAAAGCATACTCGACTAAAAAATTTAAATAGAGGAAGGCACCCCTCCAACTCAATCACGAAACTCACCAAGGCTTCTGTTTCTCTCTGATAGTCCTGGCCGTGGTGTCGCTAATATTTTCACCTCGCCATTAAATGGTTTTAAAGTAATAAGTTTTTTCAAGCCAAATGAAACATTTAAATGTTATAAATAAACAGATTTATAGTTTAATAGGTTCATTATCAAACGTGAAGGTGATTGACACCAATTATTCAGTGTGCCCAAAATTGGTTTGTGCAGTATTGCTATCTTGGAAACTATAAGAGATGGAAAGACGGTTAAATGGAGAAAGTTTTAGAGAATTTTGAGCCCCTAAAATGCCATTCTGAAATTAAGGCTATCTCAAATATTTTTCAAAATATTTGAAAAAACTAAAAATCGACAATTTTTATTTTTAGCTATACATATCTCTTTTATTTGAAAAGATATAAAAAAATAAATTACATTTTGCCATTGCCACTTTTTTATCCTCTATTGATTGGCGACAGAAAAAATTAATCCGACGTTTCGTGGATCAGAGACCATCATCAACTTTATTTTTTCATATGGGGTGGAAATTACGTAATGGTATAGAATGATTCCTTTTTTTTATTCTGAATCCAACGATGTATAACACTTGATGATATTTCGATGTTTCGACCCTTAATCCTGACATTTTCAAATATTTCTTTTTTATGAAACATTTTTGAAAAAAAAACCGATTTATTCTGCAAATGTACATTTATTTCAGCTCATAATTTATAATAGGACGTTTCGACTCATCAAAAGCATCATCAAGTAATCTCTTATGAACAGTAGCTACCTATTCGTAGAAGCAGTAGAGATTTTCTGGGGAAAACCCACCTTTCACTTTTTTACGTCACAAGCTCCCGAGCTGTGTGGTACCTCGCCTTTCACTTTGTGACGTCATTTGACCTTGGAAATTTCCGATGACGTAATTAGGCCTGGGAATTTCCGATGACGTTATTCAGCTTGGGGATTTGCGATGACGTAATTAGGTCTGGGGATTTGAGAAACAGGCTTCCCTTGAGAAAGTGGCCTAGGGCTTGGACTTGCGCAGGGGTTTGAAAATGTTTTAATGGAGGTTCTTGTAAGACAAGTGTGGGGACTAGTTCTTGGACCTGGTGCCGCACTGAGAAATTGTTTTAATGGAGGTTCTTGTAGGAAATAGCTCTTAGGGGTTAGCTGCTTCGTACTCCGCACTATCTTATAAGACAAGTGTAGGAACTAGCTCTTGGCCTGGACCTGCGCGGGAAATTTGAAATTTGAACAAGGCCCCTAATGCTATCTCATATAAGACAAGTGTAGGCCTGTGCCCCCTGATTGGAAATAATATGGACAGGGTCTTGTGTTACCATCAGGAAAGCTCCTGATGGTAGCATCTGATTTAATGTCGTTAAATTTTTTCGTCACGGTGGAAAAGATTTGTTGGTAATAATTAATTGAATTGCTGAAAACGACCACCTTTCTAGAAGTCACAAAAATTTTTATTTTTAAGTGTTTACACTTGGAACACCATGGAACACTTTGCGTATACCATTATTTGCGGAGCTTTTTTAAGATACTTTTATACAGAATCACAAATACACAGATATTGTTTACGTAATGGGAAATATTTTTTTACTATATCTGTATATGGAGATTGTAGCTTTCCATTTATATATATATATATATATATATATATATATATATATATATATATACAGGGTGTGGCGTGAAGATCTTGCATTAGACTTATTGGTGAAAAAACTGATATTTGAAAATTGAAAATTTGTATTTAAATATTTTTGGCCATGCTGAATTCAATGAATATATTTGTAACTGTATAGGACTTCCGGTTATACCGGAAGTATCCATCAACTAGCTTATTTTAAACAGAATGTGGTATATTTTGGTTGAAATTCTTATTCTACATAAAATTTTGAACAAACTTTTATGAGGATAACATATCTCAAAAATGAGCGGTTTTGAGTTATTTTAAGTTTTATGAATTTTTTTCAAAAATCATATTTCCATATTATTTACGATATCTTATCTAATTGATAATCGTTTACTTTCATATTTTGACCAAATATCAATGTATGACGAAACATTGTGGATAGGAAATGATTTTGTTAATTTCTACAGGGTGTTGAAAATCGAGCGACCAATTGTAATAAATTCAAATATTAAAAATTTTCTTAATTTAAATGGAACACCCTGTATTTTATGGTGCTATGGGATTTATTATTTTATTTCCTTTGGATTTATGCTTACATTCCCTATACCTAAATCGATCCATTTTCAAGATATTTCGGTCTTTTTGAATAAATGCATAAAACCTCATACTGAAACCTAATAACACTTGTCATAAAGTGAAAAGTAAGCTGTCGAAATTCATTGTTACCCCTAATTAAGTTTTTGTTGCTGTCAAAGTGGTGTAATTAATGTGACAATCTACTTTGAACTATCAAAGTACTAATAAGTTCATAATCATTTTAAAATGGCACATAAAAAAGATACCAATAATGATTTTCTAAACTTGATCCTAATCTACGGAGAGTGTAATAGAATTGCTAGCCGAACATGTCGTGTATTTACAGAAAGATTTCCGGAAAAACGGAGGCCAACTCGAGATACCATCACAAGACTTTTAAAGAACATGTCGCAATTTGGAGCATGCCGTTCAAAAATTGCAAAAATTAAACCAATAGTTGATGATGAAGTTAACGTGACAAATGTGCTGAGATTATTTTCTGCATATCGAGATGCTTCTATTAGAGATTGCGAAATAAGCTTACGATTAACGACAAGAACAATTCATAGGATTCTTAAAGAGTATAAGTGGAAACCTTTCTGTTATCATGTTGTGCATCACTTGCTGCCAGAAGATCTCCCTAAGCGCGTTGAATTTTGTGAATGGTTCTTGTTTAAAATCCAGGAAGATGAGAATTTTCCTCAAATAATCATTTGGTGTGACGAGGCAAAATTTTGCAAAAATACTTAAGTCTCACGAAAACCCTCACATAACAAGAGGGCGTTATTTTCAAACGAGCGTTTAATGCGTTTTGTGCCATAAAAGATGGCAGAATTTTCGGACTTAAAATTTATGATGAAAAATTTTTGATAATACACATGTGATTTGAAACTAACACCGATTTCATCTCGTAAGGCAACTATAGGATCCCGTATTTTATTTTACCCAATGATCATCATTATCATTACACAACCATAATAATTATTACATAACATTGAAGATGCATGGATTAAGGTATAACAAAGGCGTGTTGATCGCGTGAAGGTTTGTAACAGGTTTAGACCGAGATGTGTTTGTTGTGGTGATGAATCATAACATTAAAAATTTGTACAAATAATTAAATAAAGTCAATAAAATAAGGGTTAAAATGAAATACGATCACTTACCAGGGTAGTTGTTGATAATCGTATTGAAAGAACGTTTTAACAGAGTAAACAGTTGGTTATTGTTGCTTACAGTCACGGCACATTTACTTTCCGCGTTTTGTTTATAAGTGAACAATATAAAGTACTTAACAGTTTCCAGCAATTAATATAAACTAATTATTTTCTAGATTTCCCAGTTATGTAACCACAGTAACAACTTTTCACCATTCAAATACATCTAGGGGATTTTCGGAAAAACACAGTAATTACCTAATTACGTGTAAGGCAAGCAGACCGTGAAATTACATAAAAGACTGACAGACAAGTCGATTTTCATTTACGATTTTGATAATACATTTTATACCAAATTGATTTAACTTATAGCTTGCAAAGAACCAACCCCCAATTCAAAAATACCAAATCAATTTAACTTACAGCTTGCAAAAAACCCAACCAGCAATTCGAAAATACCAAATTGATTCAACGTACAGCTTGCAAAACCAACTTTCAATTCAAAAATATCGGCTAGATTTAGCTTACAGCGTGCAAAAAACAAGCTTCAAAAAACACAAACACAAGCACACGCGCACACGCACGCACACACCCAAGGACGCCCTCACGCACACGCTCCTATACATGCCTTACGAAATAGCCTTGGGCATTGCTGCCAATATACGAACAATTTTAGTTTAGGCCAATATATGTACAATATTAGGTTAGATTAATACAGGCAAATTTTAGGTTAGGTCAATACACGTACAATATTAGGTTAGATTAATAACCTCAGTAAATATTCAGGGCAGTATTTTTGAAATGAAGTTTGGTTTTACAAGATGTAGCTTCAAGTCAATATTTTTGAAATGAGCGTAGGTTTTTGCATGCTGTAAGTGAAACCAAACCAGTATTTTTGAAATGAAAGTTGGTTTTTACAAGTGGTAACTTAATTCAAGTCAGCATTTTTTGAAATGAAAGTTGGTTTTAGCAAGCTGTAAGTTACACCAAACCAGTATTTTTGAATCGTAACCTTGTTTTTGCAAGCTGTAAATTATTGACTGAGATTGAGATTGATTTGTGGATGATCGATCGTTTTCCCACGCCTGGGACCTCACGTTTATGGAGAGTACCAACTCTGAGTCTCGGTTAGCCTTATATACAAAGTAAGCGGTCACTCAAGGGAGTTAGGTATATACAGCGCAGCTTCTTGATTGTTTGATAGAGATTGCTTTGATTAAGATTGATTTGCTTGTTTGATTTGATCAAGAGTGATTTGTTTGAGATTGATTTGCTTAATTGATTTGATTTGATTAACTGATTTGCTTTGTTTTGATCGAGATTGATTAATTTGGTTTGATATGCTTCGGCTGATTTGATTAATTTCTGTCTTTTGACCAGGGGCGAAGGCCCGAGAACGAGTTCCGGCGTCCTATACCAGTCTTATGAGACAGTATGAGGGCCCCTTATTAGAATACAATTTCAAATTCTCCGCTAAGGGGGAGAAGACCGGACAAGGGGCGAAGACCCTAGAACAAGTTCCGGAGTCCTACACCTGTCTTAGTATGAGGGCACCTTACTAGAATACTACTCCCGTCAAAAGCAAAAATGGCCGCCAAGATGCCCGAAAAACAAAATTGGTCGACAAAATGGCTGAAAAAACAATAGGCACCACAATTTAATTATGACTCATAATTAATAACAAAATGGCCGAGGAGTTTAATTCTCTCTCGTAATTAAAAACAAAATGGCGGCAGAATTTAATTAAAATAATTGGACTTGGACCGGGTCACGCAACCACCCTCACACCCAGGGTTGGGCTGCCAAAAAGTCTCTTAATACTCCAGCCCGACACCCCTAACCCCAGGGTTGCACTGCCAAAAAGGCTCTTAATACTGCCAAAAGGGCCCTGATTAGGGGTAAAAATGCTATCATGGGGTTGAAAATGCCATCAAGGGGTTGAAAATGGCCCCCGAAAAGAAGGCGACCCCACCCTCACCACTTTTAATTAATTATGAGGTCACGTCTCAGAGCGAGCCCCATTCTACACAGGGCCTATGTTTTTCCAATTTCTTCGCCAAGATCTACTACATTTAATTCGACACGTTCCGGAACATATAAATAGAGGTATGTGGCTACAACTCGATGTAGCTCCAGCTCATTTTAGCTTTCAAGATAGACAACGCTTTGAAGAATGTTTTCTTGAAAAATGGATAGGACATGGTGCAGCAACTAGTTGGCCAGCAAGATCCTCTGACTTGACTCCTATGGATATTTTTTGTGGGAAAATGTTAAATCTCAAGTGTACCGAGAGGTGATAACGAGACAAGACATGAGGGTAAGAATAAATCTATCTTTTCGTATTAGTACAGAAATGCTACAATGTGAGTGTGATCACATAAGAAAATGTTTATTACAAAATGGGAGACATTTTGAGCATTTAATTTATCCGCCTTATTTTCAGAAATCTGGCAGTACCATGTTATGTTTATTAACCGTAAACATTGTATTTATTATCATTATTAACATAATGTTAAAACGTTCGCTGCCCATAACGCTTATAATAAGCCTCAAGACATATTTTGCGTGCATGCCTATGACGTTTTTAAGCGTTCTGTACCTATCCAATCTCTCGTCGAGAGTAAACATTCGTAGGTGAGCACACGACTTAAGGTTCTTGAAAAAAAAAAGTGCACGCGGTTCTGATTTTTTGGTTTTATTTATATTTTTGTGACCATACAAAGTGACGATAATGTAGCAGGGCCTTCAGAGCCAATATATCGTTGTGTATAAAAGTATACCGATGAAGAATTGTTAGAAATACTGCAGGATAGTGATAGTGAGTGGGAAAAACATAATCAAGATACGGAATCAGATGATGGGTGGTCAGGGGTGGACTCAGGGCAGGAATCGGACAATGAAGTGGAACAGGAAAATTCATTACAAGACGACTCTATTTTAGTGGACTTACAGTGATAATGTACCCACAGCACAAGACCGGAACAAGAACGTAGACGCAAATATTGATTGGAAAGTTGATCCACACAACATTGACATTTTTCCGTTCCTCGTAATGAAAGTATGAATGTTTTACTTCCTGAGATTACACCACTTCAATTTTTTCGAATTCTCTTCATCGACGATCTTTTACAGTCAGTTGTTGAATAAACAAATGGAAACGCTGGACACATATTTCTCTCAGAAAAAACAAAGTATCAGTCTAGAATTTCTTCGTGGAAGTCTGTAACAATAGTAGAATTGTTGACATTTTTAGGAATATTTTTACACATGGGTGTTGCACGACTGCATAGATTGGAAGAATGATCCCTTATTTCACAAGGGCATTGCTTCTGGGATGGGTAGAAATAGCTTTTCTAGAAACCCAAATCCTGAAAACCGACTATACAAAATCAGACCTGTCATAAACTTTTTCAATCAGAAAATGATCGAAGTATTTTCTCCTGGACGTGAGCTTTGCTTAGATGAATCAATGGTACTTTTTCGTGAACGACTAATATTTCGGTAGTACATAAAAAACAAAAGGCACAAATATGGTATCCAACTATATGAAGTGACCGGCATAGTTCAAAAGTTTGCCGTGTACACTGGTATGTTGGATTGAATGGGGGGGGGGGGGGCAAGGGACATACAGAAAAAGTTGTGTTGCATTTATTGGGCGATAGGTTAAATTGGTCATCATGTTGATATGGATAACTTTTATAAGTTTCGGCTTAGCTAAAAAGTTCTGACAATAAAACAAACTATACTGGTACTCTGGGATCTGGTAGGCGAAATACACCAAAAGATGTTACTTCTGCTAAGCTGAAAAAATGGCAATAGGTATGCTGAAGCAATTATGATAGGAACGTGGGAAGATAAACGCGAAGTACTCTATATTTCTAATTCATACGAAAATATAATGGTTAGTACAGAAAATAAAAGAAAGGAGAAAGTTTCTAAGCCATTAGCGATAATAAAATATAATAAATACATGTCAGGGGTTGACCACCACGACCAGATGCTTTCATATTATCTATCTGAAAAAAAAAACCATACAATGGTCAAAAAAACTTTCTTTTCATATAACTGAAATGATGTTTTCGGGAAAGATGCCTTTTTTTGATTTTAGATCAGCCGTTGTAAAAGGACTTTTGCCTGCTATACCGGAACAAGTTCCAACAGGACCTATAGGACTTCCACACATTCTAAAAAAAACGAGAGTCTATTCCAGGCAAGAAACAGGCAGCAAGGAAGTAGGTCATGCATGGGATGAGAAAAGAAACGCACGGACACTCCGTATGAATGTCAAACGTGTCCAGGTAATCCAGGTTATTGCCTCAATTGCAGTATTATTACCCATAAATAACTACAGAAAACTGGTTGAGTTATACTAGACTATCTATGTATTTTTAGTTCCTATATGTAAACTAAAATTTGTGTTTCGCTTGAAACTTTATATATATAGTTTTGGTAATATTTTTATAATACGTGTTTAGTTTTTATGTGTTGTATGCTTTTGTTATATTTTTAGTACCAGAATTTTTTATTTCTTTAGAAAATCTTCCAGTGTTACTAAATACCTAATTGGATAATTTATCGAGTTGCTTTGGTTATAATTTATCGCAAACTAGGCTCTAACGCTGTCTATATTTTATTTAAATTTATATATTCTCTTATATCGCTTATTTTTTTATACCATGATTGAGTTAAAATTGACGATGCACTAAATAAAGCAAATTATTCCTTACTTGAGCATGCGCAATAGACAAAGTATTCCAGTAAGAGTAAAAGAATGGAAATTAAATCTACGGTAACTTAGGTTACCGTAGATTTATCTCCATTTTTTATTTGATCATACAAATCTACGGTAACCTAGGTTACCGTAGATTTAATTTCCATTTTTTTTACCTTGAACATGCGCAATATTGGAATAATTTGCTTTATATAGTGTCTCGCTAAAATTGGGTACAAGTGCTACCAACTTTAAACAATATACATCACATCTAAACGTCAAAATTTGGAAGCGTCTATCAAATTGAGAGGTTTGACTAAGGAGAGGAACTCGTTGCTTGATCTGCGCATGCACCTGAACACACTTTGTTTAATAGAAGTGGTACTCATATAGTATTTTCAATGTCAAACTTGCAGAGCACGTTTGGGCTAGTGGTAGTCGGTGCAGGTTCGATTCCCAGTCAATGTAACTGTTTTTTTGTTTAGCTTACAGCCGTATTCACCATTTTTAACTTGACAGTTTGATAAGCAACAAACCGTTAATACTTGACAGTCTGTTAAAATAAATTCGTATTCACCATCACATTTCAAAGTTAAAATAATAAACTAGCGGTTATTCAAAAGTTACTAGAATTATGTTGGTAAAACTCGCTCCAGCAATGTAATTCACGGGTAAAAATTCGTATAAATTAACCTTAAAAATGTAGTATCACATTTCGTGTTATTAATAAGTTTAAATCGGATTTGTTATTAATAAATAAATTCTACAGGGATAACCACCATCCCCTAAAAGGTAATAATTTAAAAATTCTCCATTCTCAAACCGTGCTCTTATGCGAGAATCGTCAAATATAGTAGTATCGTAAACTGATCCAGATCGACGAGCAACAATATCATTAACTTTTAATTTGGAGCCACAGATTGCTTGAACATTTATGCTAAAATATCCTTTTCTATTACGGTATACTTCACCTCGATTAACTCCGGGGGACTGAATTTTTATGTGCGTACAATCAACTGCACAAGTCACCCCTGAAAAATTTGCAATTTTGTAAAATCCCAATATTGTTCTTCGCTTTTCTTTTTTTTTTTGTATAGGATCATTTCGAACAATGCGGGATACGGTTGATTGAGACACATTGAAGTTGTTACCAACATTAATTTGGAACGTTGCTGTAGCATAAAATGCTGGAAATCCTGATAAAAGTGACAGAACACAAGATAAGTTTATGCCTGCTATCTTTGACTCAGTAAACAGAGGAAAAATGATAGACGAACTGACGAAGTTAGAGATACCAAAAAAACTTATAAGATTAATTAAAATTAAAAATAAGATGACACTCGAAAATACAGAATATGAGGTAGAAATAAAAGGAATACGAACAAAGGAGTTTAAAATCAACAAAAGAATGAGGCAGGGAGACACTCTATCAGCCACATTATTCAACCTAGTAATGTAAGCGATTAAACGAGAAACGAATCCAAATGGCACAATAATCAGGCATAAATGCCAAGTATTAGTATATCCAGGCAATCCGATAATCATAGCAAAATACGAAGAAGGACAGTAAACGAGATTTACATCGATGCAAAAAAATACGGTTTGCGAATAAATTCAAAATAAAACAGCAGAGACATAGAAAACATATTTGCAAGTGAGGAATTATGAATTTGAAAATGTAAATAAAATGGACTATCTTGGAATAACAATCACCCCGAAACAGAATGGAGGAGTAAAGGAAAGCATACATAAAGGAAATAATGCGTTTTTTTTGTAAACAAGGCAATATTAAAAAATAAAAGAATAACAAAAACAACGAAAATAAAAATATACAAGACACTAATTAGGCCGGTTGTGAAATATGTAGCAGAAACAGTAACCTCCATAAAGAGAGAAGAAGAAGAACAAAGGAGACTTGAAAGGAAAATACTGAGACTAATATTACGTCTAGTCAAAGAAGAAGATAAGTATAGGAGCATGATGAACCACAAATTAAACGAAGACGATTCATAAAATCCCAAAGAATCAAATGTTTTGGACATATGAGAAGTGGAAATGAAAATTTGTTGAAGACGATTACGAAAATGGAAACCGTACAGAACAAGAGAAAGAGGCAAACCCAGGATAAGATGGTGGTACGCGGTTATGGCAGACTTAAGAACCATGGATATACAAGACTGGACAAGGCAATTTCGAGACGGGAAGAGGTGGAAGAAAATAGTAAACGAAGCCAAAGCAAATCACAAATTGTAAAGACAATTCAAGAACAGAGGAATGATCCAGCTCAATAAATGGATTAAAACCTTCTCTGCAGGAAGGGCCATGACCCTCCAGATGGAATGGCAAAAAAAAAGCATAAAATTAATATTTGATTTAATTTAGTCACTATCGGAAAATGAATTTAATAAATAGTGAAAGTCCATTCTGTCCATTTCGCACTTCACTACTTTTTTATAATATAATATATTTTAGGTCTTTATTATAATTAATTATAACCAATAATTTTGACACATAAATAATACCTAAGTATTTCAGTCAGTTACACCAAGGTTAAGAGAGCAATATTGCTCTGTTATTAGACCACTTGACGGACTGTTAACTGCTGGTGAATACAAAAGTGTCACATTAACAAACTGTTATTGGCTTAACTCTCTGATAGAAACTTAACAGAGCTTGGTGAATACGGCTGTTTTTTTTATCTAATCTATTTTTTTTTAATCTAATTCTGTTAGGTTACAGTATTTTTCTTTATCTAATCTAATTCTGTTAGGTTACAGTAGTTTTGTTTATCTTATCTGAACTAGATACATATACCGAAATTTTTTAAGTGCATGCGCAGATCAAGGAACGAGTTCCTCTCCTTAGTCGTTCCTAAATTCAGTAAGCATGAACTGTTCACTCCTTTAATAAAATTGGTATTAAGTTTGGTTCCAAACCCCATAGTTATGTATCACGTCACCGAAGGCGCTGGTGACTATATTTAGTGACTTTAGTCAAGCAACATTTATCCACCATAATACCCTAAGGCCCAGTGTTGATTTAACCTTATTCTTTCTGTTAAAATGATGTAAAATGATTATTACTTATATGTGTATGTCAAATTTATTATTTTATCCACAATTAGTTTGTAACATACCGCTTTTCTAACCCTTTAAAGGTTGAAAAGTGAATGATTCTACGGGTTTACTTTAAGCGGTCAGTAATAACAAATAAGGAGAGCGTAATGAGATGAAGCGGTCAGTAATGGACCACTTTCCAACCTGTCATTTAAACTATCAATGTCATATTGACAACTTGCCAATTTTAATAAAGGGTCAAGAGTATGTAACCATTTTTTCTCACTTGCCTAGATGGTGAGTGAACGCAAGCAATAGGTGGAAACAAACAACACGTTTTCATTAATAAGCATATTTAATAAGTGAATTATTGATAACAAGTAACGACAAAACCAATAGAAAAATAGTAAGCATAACATTTATGGCTTATCATTAAAGTAAAAACTCGCATTGTCACGACCTTTAATATTGAATGAGAAGCCGTGGTGAATGTGTTCCAAATTTTTTTGGTTTGAACTGTATAATGCTGCTTGTTCTTTAATTGTGAATAAAATCGTATAAAGTCGGGCCGGCAAGAGGTATCTTATGACTCATCTTTTTAGTAAAGCATGGTTTAAGATTTTAAAAACGTATGTCGTTATTGGTTCATATAATTAGTAATTTTGAATACCAACAAAACGTCGTCAATGTTTGACAAATTAATTATATCAATAACTTTCAATAAGAAACGAATTAGCTAGCAGTAGGCAGTGCCCGAATGAAGTGCGAAAAGTTTGGTTAATTGCGGAGGATCGTTTTTAGCCGACAGATCTCACTGCGTAAAAAGAGTCAAGACTGTAATTTGGTTGTCGAAGTCACTTATAAATAACTGAATTTGTCATAAATAAATACACTGCATTGGATGTTAAAAATGAGATTTATTATTAGTTAATAATATAACCGATTTTAAAAATCTCAGTTTAGAGTTTGTCTATATATATATATATATATATATATATATATATATATATATATATATATATATATATATATATATATATATATATATACACATAAAACGAATGTAAACCTAAGTACAGCTACAGAGGTAATCTTAATATGTTACAATGTTATGAAGTAACTAAGATTCTAATTTTTGCTTTTAATTCAAATATTGAACATCTTATAATTAAAAGTCATCACCTTTACTTTCACTATCATCTTCACTCGACTCTCCGACATTGATTACTATAGGTTTTACCATTCCTCAGCTTTTTTTTGAACGTCCCACCACTGGCTCATTTTCTTTTCAGCATGTAAAATACACTTTTGCCACAGTTCTCCAGTTACTTGGTTTAATGAATCGTTCCATAGCGATAAAACATTCTCGTCCCTGAAGCCCTGTCTTCCAACGTTTTTGTTGTAATACTGTTTACAATTTGCCCATATTAACTCGATAGGGTTGAACTGCAGCAGTGATACGGAGGTAAACGTAAAATTTGATGTCCCCATTGATGAGCGATTTCATCAATTTGGAACTTGTAAATACTTGGCAATTTGTAATAATTCCACTTTCAGCATATCATTCGATGAGGAATGTTGTATTTTCTTAAAAATTGAAGAAGATCTTTTTTCTTCGAACTACTGGAAGGGAATTTTTCTACTAATGTAGAATGATAACTGGCATTGTCAAGAATTATCAAACTTGGTTTTTCTAAATTTGGTAAAAGTTGTTCATGAAACTATTTTTGAAATAAATCAGCGTTCATATTATCGTGGTAGTCTGCTGTCTTACTTTTGTTGGAAAATACCAATGATGAATTAGGTATAAAATCATCCTTGTTGCCAGTACGATAACACTAAAATTTGTTCGGTTAAAAATATTTTTAACAAATCGGACTATTTTAATTACCGTTTCCCTTCTCCTTTTTGTGCTTTTCAAATCATTATCGTGCCATGATTTTCGAACGCTTCCTCGACTAAAAATCCACGTCTCATCCAAAAAGACAGGACCGTAACTAATTTCACAACTTTTATTAGCAAACTATTTTCGCAAAAATGTTGCTCGAGCACCAGCAATATGAATCTGCTCCATTAAACGCCTTCTTCCATCGTCAACTTTGAATTTAAAACCAATTTTGTGTAACAATTGCTTCAAACTCGTTTTACTGAAGGTAAATATTTTATCTTCTTTATGTTCAGTTTGGAGTTTTTCGATAGTAATATGTGAGCCTAAAATTAAACAATAATTTCTGAATTATTTACCAGTTGCATGCATGGTGTAAATTTATCATTTGAGAACGTTTTTCACGTATTCGTCGACATACTCTGACTTCGACTTCAAACGCAGCCTATGTTTTTGCGGTTAATCCGGCGACAATTTCCCAGATTCTAAAGCGAGAGCCATTCTTGCCTTTATCCGAGTTACGGTTTTCTCGGAAATGCCGCATGCGAGAGCAGTTCGCTGCAACAAAATATTACTTAAATATAAATTTAAATAGTGACAATTATTAGGGTACCTGGGTAATGGAAGTTAAAGATAAACTTAGCCTCCCGTTATGGCGTTCCATCTCGAAATAATGCAGTATTCATTAACATTACTTGAGTTTGGCTTTTCAAAGATTTACCTTTTAATTAAATTTTATTTGCTGCAAAATAAATAAATACATTCAATCAATTGGAAATACATTTTGCATTATAAACTTACCTCGTAATAGTGAATATTAATAATAATAGTTTTGAAAAAAACTGTTGTTTACAAATGCAATGGAAACTAATAAATTACGAAGCGAAAGATAAATTATTATAACTACAAAACACGATGCGATTATACGAAACGAAATACGAAGAATAATTTGAGGTTAAATAGCCAAGAAGACATCTGACAGCGTCATGCGCTTTGACTTTAGAATCGACATACGTTTTTAAGTCCTGCATTTAAAATATATAGCAGACGTATAAATTATAACCCGTCTTTCTTTAAGTGGGGACTTCGCACTAAGATAAAGGGAAACAGATGCATTTCACCTCTCCCCGGCGCTACTATACAAACCTCGGCAAAAGTACCATTCCCCTAGAGGTGTGCTCGTCTGCTATTTTTCAGGAGCTGCGACTGGATGCGACAGCTCCGGCCGCGGCACTATGACAAATAGCAGTGATTTTTCGGAGCATCGGAGCAGTCTAATTGGTAAAAACCGTGCATGCAAAGCACCGGCAAATACGGCCGACGCCACGGTTCGCATTGAGGTAGAGAGGGAGGGGAGACGGCATACGATCTCGAAAAGCGCCCAAGTGTCGGCCATATTTTTAGCAGATTTACGTCGTTTGTGTTGTGTAAAGTGTATAAGTGACATTATTTGAATTTTATAAATTATAGTGATGGCTTGTTGTGCTCTGCGTAGGATGTTACAGGGCCGTACGCCATGATTTAAAAAATACTTTGTTTTCATTTATCACTGTTACTTTATTAATTTTAATTTGACCTGACCCTGGTATCCGCCATGTTGATAGCAGATTTAGTCCCACCTACCACGGACGTTTTGGTATCGGATGAAGTGGTATTATGTCGTCTCCCCTCCCTTCCTGCCTCAATGACTGTTCGCAGTGCCGTTCCCCGTAACTGCACTAATACTTTATGATTTTCCAATTCTCCGATGATGCCGGATAGACAAATTAAATAAAATATATCATACTGTATTATTGT
Source organism: Vesta saturnalis (assembly GCA_036346205.1). Lineage (NCBI taxonomy): Eukaryota > Metazoa > Arthropoda > Insecta > Coleoptera > Lampyridae > Vesta > Vesta saturnalis. The sequence continues at coordinate 677,153 of JARFJB010001424.1, forward strand.
TATCGGTTATTTTTGAATTTCTTTCAAAGTTTATTTCAGGAAAAAAAAATTCCTAAAATTGTGATTAGGTGGGTGCTTATTCTTCTTAACTTCTACCTAGGTATATTCTGTTATTATTGGTTCTAGTAAATGGTAACACATTTGCAAACATTGCAATTTTGGGCTGTTTATGATCAACCGGACAACCGGGGATTCCTGGAATGTTTTATTAGGTATGTGTATTGTATTTCTTTGCGTCATTGCGTAAACATAGATAAACTTTGAAAGTGCGTGATAACAAGTTGCTTATGTGGTGAATGTTTAAAACTTTTGGTGCTTTTATTATAGTTAAGGTGGGTTTATAACGGAAAAATATTTTAATGTAACTTCTTAGAATAGCAATGAACTTTACATGGCTATCTAACTGTAAAGCCCAAAATTTCTGTCAATGCACTAGTTTGGAAATAATTTGAAAATATAGTTGTAATCTCACTTAAATATTGTACAAGCTGTACCATTTAAAATAATGGTGAATGGTGCTGCTTCCAAGTGGTTGTTCACTTAAAAATGAAAACTGATAGAAATATTAGGCTTAAAGTTTAGGTAGTTATTTAAATTCATGGCAATTAAAATAATACATTTTTAAAAAGCCATAGCCATAGTTATCACTTTTAAAAACGGTTGTACATTATAAAGTATTTTAAAACCATATGTTTCTTTGTATAAACCCACCTTAGCATTATGGATAGGAAAAACACATCCCATATATGGAGTTTTTTTACGCATGAAGATGATGTAAAAGCAAAATATAATTTATGTAAACAAAGTATAAGTTATAAAACATCTACGTCTAATTTAAAAAGACATTTTGAAAGAAAACAAGCCTTAGCCAAATTAACGCCTGATACAAATAAAAAGAAATTTCCACCACCCTCACTGTTAGAAACGCAAGATGCCAATAGTTCAGAACCACAACCCTCTACTTCTAGTTCCGTAAATTCAAATGAGACTTCTAGTGTGAAAAATTTAAGTAATATTCAGCGTGATTGATGATACAGGATTGCGGAATTTTGCCAACACTTTAAACCCTTCATATCAACTACCTAGCAGAAAATACATATCAAATACACTTTTACCAGCTTTCTATGAAGAAACATATGAACAAATAAAAGAAGTGGTTAAAAATGTGTTAGCTGCCACAATAGCGACTGATTGCTGGACATCCATACTCACTGAGAGTTTTATGGCAACTACAATTCATTTTTTAAATGAAAAATTTGAGGCGAAATCTATTTTGCTAGAATGCATTTCATTTCCACTGTTATACACGAGCGTTAACTTGGCTGTTGAGCTAAAACGCATTGTTATTGAATGGGGTTTAGAGGGAAACCTATTTTTAGCTATATATGACAACGCAGCAAACATCCAGAAAGCAATAAAAGATTAATTACATTGGAAACATTTAGGCTGTTATGCACATACCATTAACTTAATAGTTACAGATGGACTTAAAATTGTGGAACCAATAACTTTCAAACTACGCACATTAGTAGCTCATTTTAAACGAAGCAGCACAGTAACGTCTAAACTAAAGGAAATACAAAAAGAATTAGGGAAAAGCCCCCTAAAATTATTGCAGAATGTGGTTACACGGTGGAACTCCACCTACTATATGATAGACAGGATATTAGAATTGGAGGAACCTCTTCGTACAACAATGGCTCTTTTAAATTCCACCAACCTGCCAATTATACCCGTTGAAGAATGGCGATTATTATCGGGCATTAAAAACATTTTGCAACCGATGGAAGAGATTACCAAAATTATATGTGTGTCAGTGTTATGTCACCTTATCCTCAGTTATTATATTAACAAAAGGTCTTGAAAAGTATTTATATAGCATTAAAAAATAATGACAATAACCCATCTATAATTCAAAACATGATAATTACTATTTTAAATGGCATTTCTACACGATTAGGCGATTTGGAAAATTCCAAAACTTTGATGATCTCTACATTTTTAGACCTCCGATTTTCCAGTGCTACTGTACCTGAGCGGGCTAAAAAACTTGTAACTAATTTAGTGTGTTCTAAAATAAGTGAAATGTCTATGCAAAAAAATCAGTTGATTCACAGGTCGAAACACCATTGCAGAAGACATCAGTTTGGGGACTGTTTGACACCAAAGCAGCATCAACCTCTACGAGAAGCGTGAATTCAGCTACCTCATGGGCAATTATAGAGGTCCAAAGATACGTCGAAGAAGAATTACTTGAAAGGGATAAGGATCCACTTCAGTGGTGGAAACTGGAAACAATATTGTTACAACTTTCCTTTTTTATCCAAAGTGGTAAAGAAGAAGTTTGGGGTAGTTGCTACATCTGTACCTTGTGAGCGGGAGTTCTCCAAATCTGGACAATTATTTTCAGAAAGAAAGTCAAGACTAAGCGCAGATAAGGTTAAAAAGATAATGTGCTAAAACGTTAATTTTAATATTTATCTATAATTATTTAATCGGAATTTGTTTTTTTTGTACTTTATACCGTTTTAAAATACCGCTGTATTATTTGTTTGTTTATGTTTTTAAATTTTTTACTTAAGTAAATCTTTTTAAAAATGCAACAGACGATGGTATTATTTTACCTATCTAAACAAAATATCAAGTCGCCATATCAACCAGTTAATTGAAGTATTATCAATTATCACTTAATTATAATATGAAAAGCAAAATCGCTTATTCAAAATTCACCTATATTGTAAAACACTATCGCGCAACCAACCTTGCTTTCGAACAGCGATCGTTTCGCTTGCTGCTCCAGAGCGGCATACCTATGATTAGAGGTGAGCAGTGACAAAGTAGCAGTCGGTAAAATCGCAACCCACCTCTACATTCCCCTGTCTCGAGAATTAGTTCACTTCGAGGCTTCGTCTCTCGGTGAACTATACTTCTCTCGCCTGGAATGGAAGGAACACTTTCCGCCTCGGTATGTAATATACTATTATGAACAAAGTATTGTATAAATAAATATAAATACGTGTTTGAATAGATTAAATTTTGTTAATTTTATGTTAATTTACTTTTGACGAATTTAGTGTAAGTAAATAAAAATTGTAGTTAGACACTTTTTAATTATCGTGATGTAAAAAAATTGTATATTAGAATTCATATACCTACTTACTTATGTTAGTAAATACAATATTATGGAAATTAAATGTTTTAATACTTTTAGACCCATTGGCACCACCTCGGTTTTAAACTGAGGTGGTGCAAACAGGCCAGTTCTTATACATTCACAAAAAAGCATTTGAATATGAATTTTTTAATTCTCGTCTGTGGTTCATTAGCGCTCAGGTGACGTAATACAGAACTAATTTATTAAAACGGCGCGAATGTTAGGAGTCTTGTAACTATCCCAGAGAGGTGTCTCTGAACTATCCTTTAGATTAGGTAAAAACAGATCTATCCCCTCACTTATCAATGTAAGTATGCAAGTCTGATCTACGTTTCAATATACACTTATAAACGCAAAATAGAATCATATTTTAAATTGATTCGTGTTAAGTGATGTAAATATTCTTAACGTATTAATATAATAAAAACAAACTAACATGGGCCAAAACGTGATGTAATAATAAATTCTATCAGAATCATTTTTAATAAAAATAATACATTGTGTAGTTAACTATAGAACAGTAAAAAGAACACTCAATGCAATGCTTATAATACTTTATAATAGAAACATTAGGATTAATACATTTTGTGATCCGTAATTTACTATAAAATAGCGCATAGATATTTAAATTACCGTGCTTAGTTTCCAAATTTTTTGCCAATATCTAATCTAAACATTATGTAAGCGTTAACTGTTCATTAATCGATTAGTTGATAAGGATGTGCCTCAATATTAAAATATTTGAGACATTTTTTGCTTTGATCTTACATGTGATACATGATATGTATCGATCATTAAATAGAAATAAAAGAACTAATATATTTAAATTACCCGCCTACTTATAATGCAATTCAATTCAAGATATCCTCTACAAGACCTTCACCTTCAGAATAAAAGTATAGTACTTTTTAATGGATAATAGGATATTAATTGATCATTTAATTGAATTCTAATTTGTCATTATCCTAACTAATGAGATGAATACAACTAATAACAATTAACATGAATCAAGGATTGATATGAATCAGTAAACAAATCATGTTTCATGAGAAAAAAATCACCCAATGGTAACATGTACACCGCAAATATCACAATACATAAACAAATGTTAATAAAATATAAATAATTACCTTGATATGTACATCAAAAGCATGTTTTGTAGATAGTTGCCTACACAGTAGGTATAAACGTGAACGTATCATTACAAAACTAACCAAAAAAGCAAAAACGTATTTCCTTTAAATGAAAGTGTGGTTTTCTACGTATTTGAGTTGAAATAGAACGACTATTTGCACACACTCGGAGAACTCTGACGATTCTAATCAATGTAATTAGTTGGTACCCTAATTGTTTGCAATGACGGAGTAATATTTAAATATTTTAGTTAACCTTAGGTTTCTAGCGTGATCAATGATAACCCCAAGGAAACAATAAGAAAAACAAAATAGTTAATAAAATGGAATTATATTAAAAATTAAACTGTATACCTATTTTATTAGTCAATCAATTCTAAAAAGTGTGTTAGGCTAAACTTATTTTAAAACTAAAATTCTAACCTATTACCACAGTATAACAAGGTGTTATACTGTGAAATTACTATTACGAAGGGTGCATAATATACAGTAGGCGGCTGAAGTGACGAATAAATATTGAAACAAATTATTTCTAAAAATCCTTGAATAAGCTATTAGCAAAATTAAAACCGTTTATTATATCTTTTATCATAATAAGTAAGGTACACATTTATCATGTATCTTTATATTTATTCATTTATAAAGTTTACTCTAATTTTCATTTTGCATCTAAATAGTTTAATGCAGTATTTAACAATTTTTACTATCTGGTAAATTTACATAGCCACTTAACTATTTTAAGCTTACTTAAAATTTTGTGATGGTTATCGTATAAATGGGTTATTGACGTAATGCACTAATAGTTAAGTTACTTTTCAGGTTGCACGTTACTCTAATGCATTTTCCTAAATTATGGACCAATAAATTAGATTATTAATGTCTCTGTTTATTTAAATAACATATATATATATATATATATATATATATATATATATATATATATATATATATATATATATATATGTATATAGTAACGGCCAAATTCATTTAAATTGAAACGAAGTTTATTTTTTAAAAATCCTGGAACAGATCAGTTTTTATTTTTAAAAACACCATGTTCATATTTTATAAATTCTACCTTACGCCATCTAGCAGTAGCTAGAAATAATAATATAATATAAAATAATAATTACAGAAACATACTTTAAAAGGAAATATCAACAAAATGCCATTCATTTGTAAGAATAATGATAATTTCCAAAAGGTAATAATACTATTTTTTATTGCAGAGTATTATTATTCCTATATATGTTTTAATAATTATAAATAATTTAAAAATCAATACAAAATAGAAATCGCGTTTAAAGAAATTTTAGTTTGATTAGCAATCAGAACATATACATAGAGTTCTATAAGATACTTTTTTTGGCTACTATAAATGTCTTTTTACGGAAGCCTCCAATGATGCCACCGCAGTTACTTCACATTATTTCAGAAGTTGCTGACACTAGTTACAACACTTGCAGTGCACTGTTGTTCACGAGTACCGAGAGACATACACAAACACTAACACTAGTTTGCCAGATCTTGGGGCGATTTACGCTTTAGACGTCGAAGATGTGGTCCTCTGGTGAGTGGCTCTAGGATTTCAATTGGGTGGACTGTTAGTCTATCTTTAGGCTTAGTTGCTCTATCAGCGATGCCTTCGGTGACAAAAATGGGATTTTGAGGTCGTGCGGTTTGAGACGTACCATGGTGCTTCAGTAATTGTCCACGTTTTGGACTGAAACCTCTGTATAATATCAACATTGGACTTGCATGAGGGTCCCTATAATTCTATGCCATACGTTCAAATCGGCCTGATGATTACTTTGTAGATTAAAAGTTTGTTCTCTAGAGATAGTAGTCAATTTCTTCCTATAGGTAAGCCATTGCATCTTTTTTGTCTTCAGATCCATTTCTTTTCGTTTTTTCTTGATATGACATTTCCAGGTTAATTTAGAATCCATATGTAGGCCAAGCTACTTCATTTCACTTGCTTGAGGAATTTGTGTATTGACATGTTGACTGTTTTAATGTAAATGTCATGTGGGTAGATTTCTGTTCGTTTGCTTTGATTCTCTATTTTTGTAGCCATTCTTCAATTAAGTTTAGGTGTCTTTGTAGTGATGCTGACTTGCACTTATTGGGTCTTCATCAATGGAAAGTATTGCCGTGTCATCTGCAAAAGTACACGTGTGAGTTTCTTGAGTACTAGGGAAGTCAGATGTGTAGAGGAGGTATAACATGGGCCCCAGCATGCTTCCTTGTGGCACTCCTGACCTTATCAAATGGATTTGTGAACTGGTTTCTTTATATTGATGTGGGAAGTTTGCTTTGATCTTATAAATGAGACCTTCATGCCAGACCTTGTCAAATGCCTGGCTAACATCGAGAGATACCACGGTACAATACTTTTTTTTATCAAAGGCAGTACGAATTAAGTTTACTATGCGGTGACACTGCTGGATGGTGGAGTGTAGTTCTCTAAACCCAAATTGATGAAAAGGTAACCAGTTATTTAGTAGGTCGTTTTCCTTTATTCTTTTATATAGCAGTTTTTTTAGAAGTTTAGAGATTACAGGTAGGAGAGAGATGGGCCGATACGAGGTTACTTCAGAAGGTTTTCCTGGTTTAGGGATAAGCATAACTTGTGTGAATTTTAGTTGCTTGGGCCAGTATGCTAATCTAAAGACGGAGTTGAATATTACTATAATAAGTGTTATGTCTTTTCTGGGCAATTCTTTTAGTACTTCTGCTGTTATCAGGTCATACCCTGGTGACTTATTATTGCGTAGACGTTTAATTTCTTTACGTATTTCAGCAGGAGGAAGCTCTGTAATAGGTGGAGATAATTGCAAAGGAGCTTTTAAGTAGTCTTCTACGTTATCATCTTGGTATTGATCATGGTGTGGCTGGAATACACGAGATAGATGCCTTGCAAATAGCTCTGCCTTTTCATGGTCAGTTTTAGCCCATGATCCTGTTTCATTACGTAGTGGGGAAGTGTAGTATTGAGACTTGTTGATGCCCTTTGTAGCTTTCCATAGAGAATTGTCATTTTTATTAAGGTTTTCTGCATAGGTTTTAAAGGACTCGTTTCTTACTTCCTTTATTTTTGATTTTAATTGATTAGTTAGTCTGTTATATTCTATTCGAGCTGCTGGATTTCGAGGCCTTTGCCATTGTTTTCTGGCTCACCTTTTCTCTGCCACCAGTCGTTTGACCTCCAAAGGAATATTGGTGTTTCTGGAGCCTTAGTTTGTAAGATCCGGGGTGTTGCTTGCCATGCTGCATTTTGAATTGTGCATATAAGGTGGTTTGTTGCTATTTCGAGTTCTTCTGCTGTTTTTATTCTCAGTTTGAGTTGTAAGTTTTCGTTAATGTATTCCCGAAATAAGTCCCAGTTCGTTCTTCTGTTGGTTAATCGGGGCCTTGGCATTATTGTTGTGCTAACAGTGGCAATTACAGGTGTATGATCAGAAGAAAGATCATAATTTGATTTGACATCTATATAGTTTCGCGAAATCCCCTTACAAATGTAAAAATCTAGGAGATCAGAAATTTTGCCCTGATCAGTCGGCCAGTAGGTCAGTTCACCTGATGACAGATGAGTGTACGTCTTTTCTCTTATTAGATTGTATAACTGCCTACTGTTCGTAGTTATTAATCTTGAACCCCAGGCTGTATGTTTGAAGAAATAAGAAATCTTGTTTGTTGCTCATTAAGACAAATCTTTTTTGCATAGAATTATCGTTCAAGTGTTCTTTATTATTTAGCGTTAAACAAGTTTTATTTAATACAAACCTTTCGGATTTGGCTTAGTTACTATAGAACATACAATTTAATAATGTTACTAATGTTGAAATAATTAAGTGTTGTTATGTTTTAACTAAGATAATGAAATATCTCAAAAGTGGTTGGATTTAGGTCTAGGGAATACTGATACCAAACGAATTGACTTAAAAAAATACAGCGGAAAATGTAATAAGATACAGGGTGTTCTATTTAAAGTAAGCAACTTATAAATGATTTAAATTGTGCATGTTGGCGGCTAAGTTTAAAACACCCTGTATGAAATATCAATGAGATGGATATATGGAGTTAACGGGCAAGCGATTGTTGTTTATTGGTTACAATTTCACGTCACTAGCTTCGTTATTAATGGAGATATCGTTATTCAATATGGACTAGGATTTTTTTCAAAATTTAAAAAAAAATCGAAATATCTCGAAAATACTTCATTTTTGATATAGGACATTACAAATTTTATCTAGAATTTCATGGAGAATTCGAAAATAAAATAAAAAAAATATTAGGTTCTATTTAAAATAACAAAGTTGACGTCTACTTCCGGTATAACCGGAAGTGCCACATTCAGGACAATATTATATTTGAACTCAGCGTCATTCAAAACCTACAGCTTCGTAATTTCAGATATTTAACATAACTGTATCCGCCATTATTTTTAATCAAAACTCTTCGCGCCACACCCTGTATATGTCGCTCACTATGGGTGATAGTGGGGAACCCATTGCCATCCCACACTCTTGTTGGTAGAATTTGTCTTCTACCTGGAAATATGGAGTTCTAATGCATATTGTCAGAAGTTCCATTATTGTGTTTACCGAGAGTTGCGTGCGTTCGTCTAACGTTTCATCCTTTTCCAGTTTGTCCGTTATGATAGTTAGTGCCTTATCGGTAAGCACTTTCGGTATAACCGGAAGTGCCACATTCAGGACAATATTATATTTGAACTCAGCGTCATCCAAAACCTACAGCTTCGTAATTTCAGATTTTTAACATAACTGTATCCGCCATTACTTTTAATCAAAGCTCTTCGCGCCACACCTTGTAAGTTATGAATAACAATCTGTTTTTTTGTAAGGTACACCGGGGTAAGTGGAACCCAAAAAATGGGCTTTTAAAGTTTATTCTCCTCTAGAAACATGTTTGAAGACTGCTAATTATGACAACAGCAGATTGGGGGGTGACATTGCTGTATTAGTAAATATGATTAGACGAGTTTTATTAAGTGTGCAAAGAAAAGCTTCACTGACGAACTTAAATAAAAGCCATTGGTTTCCACTTACACTGCAATATGGGGCAAGTGTAACCTAAGTCTGAATTACTCATAATATTCTCCGTAAATAGCAACGGGCTAAGCGTAGAAAAAAGGAAGATTTTCAAAATGTAATACGAATTAAATGTTCAAAATTAAGTTTTCAGTGAACAATACACGTACGTAGAAATAGAAAAGCAAATCAGGGCCTTCTGCCTCCTTGTCTGTGCGGTTGGGTATGGCAAAATAAATTCAGTTTGGCTTTTAGAAGCTACCGAAATAGCTATCACTTGATGAAAGTATAATGTGTTTTTTAGATTGTACGCTCTTTCGAAGACAACTCACTTTGTAACGGGTTCCAATCGTATTAGAACACGCACGGCAAATAACCAAAGGTGCCAACTAGCTCGTCGTGAGGACGTGGATATTATTAAAAAATTTTAGATACGGTAATGTCTGATCGGTAATGATTTGGTCGCCACCCTCTCTTGGTCCGGGTAAAATGTACGCAAACAAAAAGGGGTGCACTAGTATAAAACAGGGAAAAACACATATCTTTATGATCGCCACCAATGGTTCCACGAGATGTTTCAGAAGTATCACGTGCCAAAATACCACAATAAAGCCCTTACTTCTGACAATTCAAATTCTAAATTCTTATTAAATTCCCCTTAAAAATCGTTAAATTAGAATAATCCTTTCCACAACTAAAATCAACTTTAGTTTACTCTCTTATTCAAATAAAATTAGCCCCATCCTTTTCATAAATGACATAAACTCAAATTGATATGCAAAATTTGTAAAATTTCCTTGCAAATGTAAAACTACCAAACAAATAAAATAAGGTTCACGCCCTTTAGCATCGATCAATTGTCCCAAAAACAATATTCAGTACTTAAAGAAACGGAATAATTCAATTTAACAAACATCTATTAAATTACTTTAATCTACGCCAGTGTCATTATGACATATTTATCATCTTCATTTGGGTGTCATTATGGCCTTCATAATAGCACCCAGTGCCATTATGAACTCGTAATAACACGCAAATTTTAAAATAAAAAACAGGCAAAAAGAAAGTTAGTTACAACTTTTACTTCATTATAAAATCTTTACCAACATTTATTTATTATAAACATTAATTATAAAGTCTGTACAATTTGTTAAATTCAGTCCATCAGTGCGTGAAACTCATGTAAAGCACAAAATTGAACGTAAATAATGACGTTGTCAACGTAAAAATTGCAACAATCGACAAGCGCGGTTACTATAACATCGATTAATATGGGCACTTAATAATTTTGAATTTTTATTTACAAAAACGTTTCTGATATTGTGAACAAATCGAATCTATGCAAAAAAAATCTATTTGGACTGGCGTAGATTAAATTTTGAATGATACACGTTCGATATGAACTTCGTAATGAAACTTGTGTAAATAAACAACTCGGCTAACGCCTCGTGGTTTAACTTTACACGCGTTTCATTATGTCGTTCATATCGAACTAGTATCATTAATAACTATTTTCTACTCCTATATACGTAACACACGAATAACGATACTCTTTACTATATGTGTAAATTCTCCAATACGTAATATGGTTACGTAATGAAAATTAGTACTGTTACGTAGTATATATATATATATATATATATATATATATATATATATATATATATATATATATATATATATAAACAGGTTAAACAAGATTGGCAGCAATGTCATTAGAATTTAGAATAGTACATTAGATAACAAGGGATTGAAGTGACTCATTTAATCCCGCGAATAGAGTTTGTTGGTCGAGGGCTTTAGCCCGAGACCAACAACTATTCAAGGGAGTAAGGAAGTTCAATCCTGTGGTATCTACAGTATTTTTTGCACTTCGTGGATTAATAATAGAAATAATTATATTATTTTCTGAAAATTAAAATATTACATCTATGATAAATTTAAATTATTAGAAAAGTCACTTTGACAAATAAGCTACACTATTCAAGGCTAATGAAATTTATGAATTATTTTTAAAATCTCAGATGTTTCAATGCCATAACAACGAGTAAATAAATAATAAACAACATTCACCATTGTGAACACTTAGTCTGTTGACGACGCATAGTTGCGAAAATGGATGAGTTTGATATTGAAGCAGCGGCTGAAGAGGCTGTTAACCAACTATTGCCCTCAAAATCCAGAAAAGTGCATGAAAAATCTTATGAAGATTTTATAACATGGTGCCGTCAAAAGAAGATACAAAATCACACCAATGAAAATGTGTTTTTAGCATATTTCAATGAAAAAAGCAAAACTGTACGTGCTTCCACCTTGTGGGCGAATTATTCCATGGTGAAATTGATGGTAATGGTGAAAAGTAATAAGATATATGGTTTTATACAATGATTATTAGTTAATATTAATAGTCATTGCGTTTTATACCATTATTAGCCACACATAAAGTGAGGTTAATGAGTTGTGATTTAAAGGTCACGGACAAAATCAATAACGTCACTAGTTCTATTTTTTGGTTCGAATTTTTGCTCTAACTTTTAATGTGGGAATTGAAATAACCATAAAATCCTGCAATACGTGTATACAGTAAATTTATACAGGATCGTTCATTACAACATTAGGTACCTACGTGTATAAAACGTTCAATGGTCATAAGAATTGTGTTTAAGTGGTAGTTACGTATTACCCATATGCCACTCCTCGTATACTCTATAGGAGTAGAAAAAAGCATAGTACACAACTCGGGTGGTAAGACCTATTACCACCCTCGTTATGTAATGTACTATAAAAATAACCGTCCTAGATCACACCTACTGTCAATATACTCTCAAAGGTTTTTTTTAATACAGCCGAATCATAATCTCCATTTTGAACACTCAAATGCGTGCGAAATCGGGCATTTAAAACACTAGTGGTTTAAAGTTGCCTAGGTAACAACGAATTCACCTCCAAATTTTGAACAGTTAAATACTCGTACACAAATTTTTAATAAATATAAATAGCAACGAAACCACAATTACTAACCGTTTCTATCGTAACGATTAATTACACAGGTTACTTCGAAAAACTGGTTTCAATTTACTTTTGATTCCACATCTCCGATGGGGAAGTATTTTCTTAGGCGCAGTGCACACTGAAGCAACCCGTTGCATGCAACCAGTTCCATACAACGAGTTACATGCAACTGGTTGCATCTATTAATGCACACTACATAAACTCGAATCCAGTCAGTTGCGCCATGTCTTCAGACGATGAAAATGTTTTGTTGTATCGTGGTGGCTTCGATATAAAAACAGAAAGCGAGAACATTGGATTCACCTATTAATAGGGGATCTAGCAGCATCCTTATTTTAGCCCGTGAAATGAGATCTGACTCGGTTAAATTTTATATGTCTATAGATCGTTTTCACATTTTGTTAGAGACGGTTGGTCCTCAACTGACAAAAAAAGACACCAACTGTAGACTTGCGCTTAGCGCTGACGAAAGAATGATTATAACTCTAAGGTAAGTCAAAATTCAATCATTAATAATTTTTTTATTTATATTGTAATAACTATAAGTGAAAACAAAATTTATTATTGAGGAAAATTATATGATCGGATAAGATGAACTAGAGAATTGTTGCGCAGGTTCAGCCGTCAAAATCCGATCGAATAAACACTTATCACCTCCATTCTAAATTGCCGAAAGCGGCTAGGTGTCATATCCGCGATGTCTGGAATAAAAACTTTCCTAGGACTATTTTGAGCGGAGACTAGCGTTTTTGACCTAATATAGTCTGCGATCAAATCATCAATGGTAGTTTTTTCTTTTTACGTGGGGTCTCATTGGTTTCCGGGATATGTCCCCAGTAGAATTATCAACAGAGCTAATGACTGGCTCAGTAGAAGGAGTAGTGACTGAAGGTTGCAATTCAGGATCATCCGGATCATTAGTCACTACAATTTCACTAGCATTTTCGTAATGTTCATTAATACTTGTTGGGTAGAAGCGGCAATTCTTTCCTCTTTCCTGATCCAGAAGGCGGCGATTTAATATGTCGTCTAAATACAATCCTTAAGTTCCTCCAGGAAAAATTAAACAAAAAATCTAATCATCACATTTGGCCGCTAATAGGTCTTGTGTAAAACAATAGCAATATCTAGTAAACATTTCTCTACTTTTTCAGATATCTAGCTACAGGCGCTTCTTTCAAATCATTGGCTAATGAATTCATGTGAGGAGAACGAACAATCGGTCTGGTTGTAAAAGAAAGAAGTGATGCTATTTGGTACTGTTTACAACCGCAGTATTTTCCAGTTCCTGATCAGACCATTTGGATGGAAAAATATTGCGGAGTGCTATCTACAACTGTGAAGCCTACCGCATTGTATAGGGTCAATTGATGGGAAACATATCAGGATTAAAAAATTTTAAAATACAGAATCCCAAAACTACAATTACAAAGGATATCATTCTGTTCAACTCATCGCGTGTGCTGATGATGATCGCTGTTTTATATCGATAGATGTTGGAGCTGTTGTAAGGAATAGTGATGGTGGCGTTTTTTAATCATCACGTCTGGGTCGCTGGTTACAAAGTGGAGACTTTAATTTGTCATTACCGGAACCATTACCCTTGGTTGAAAACGAAGTCCCTTTTTCAGTTTTTTTTGTGGCGATGAGGCATTCCCATAAAAACCTACCTCATGTGACTATATCCCAGAGCTTGTTCGACAGATGAAACGAGAATTTTCAACTACCGATTGAGTTTGGGTCGTACGACAGTTAAATGTGTATTCGGAATGCTTACCTCAAAGTTTTAGTTGTCCATAATTTGTTCGGAGAAAACCACCATATCCATTATTAAATGTTTACGAAAATCAACTCTAAGCTATGCCTTATAAGACGCAATCGTTTACTTTAATAATCTTATCCACACCACCTTTTCAGTGTTGCGACGTTAATTTTGACTTGATGCTAATCCTACCTATATAATTACAACAAATAAACTTAGCTACAAAGAAGAAATGTGACTCAAATTAAACTATAACTTAACATCTATCTGAAATAGGATTATCCGACATTTGTTATAATAAAATCTACTTTTTTTTACTCATAAAACGTGTCTAAATGAGTGCTTCCCAAACTTCATAACTGAATATACCCATATTTCAAATAAAGTATTCAACGAAACTATTCACAATATGTTTTTCTACGCACGATGACAACTTCAACCTCTTGATATTAAACATTACCATCGCCCCCTACAGTTGCCTATTCGGAATCATAGTCAGAATTTGACTGCTCTCCTGAGAAACCTGCTGCTTGTCTTCGCTAGTGTTTGAAGAGTACTGAGGAAAATCTTTCTTTACCTTTGTGGTTTGCTTTCTTTTTCAACTAATTTCTGTTCCTCTTGCTTACCCTTTCTTTTCAATTTCTGGATGGCGTATGACTTCAGCTCCAGGGCATATTTTTCTTCGTTTTTGTTGACCGGCTGAAAGCGTTTGATGAAAGATTGTTCATATTTCACAGGTGTCCCAGTTTCCCCTTGAGCATTGTCCACATCGTTATCGCTGAATGCATAGACGGTTGTGGTTGGATCTGGTGTGTCTAGATTGTGTGAAATGCCTTTTGAACATACAGGATCTGAAACGAGGTTGTCAACCGATGGAAGAACAGATGGACTTGGCAAAGGCAGATTCAAATATTTCATTTGGAATGATGGTATCACAAATCCCTGCCTTATGAAACCAGTTCTTAATCGTTTCAGACCTTAGTTCTTCCCATACTTGAGAAACTATTAATGAAAACATGGATTTGGGTAACCTAATCCCATAGTGGTGGAAGTTTTAGAATCATTATTTTTTCCTGCTATGCTTTCTCTATGCCAATAGAAGTGTGGAAAGAATGTCTAGCATAGATAAGAACGACTGGTCTCTTCCTGGGAATAGAATGCGAAAAGGTTTTCTCACAGTAATTAGCAAATGTAGTTGTTTTCATCGACCCATTTGACGTTGCTGCATATATTAGCCTTGGTTATTCACACCCTTCCTTGGATAGGAATGAATCCCATACATGTTTACCTTTGAAGTTTAGGAGGTGTGGTAACCTTTCACCAACCAGTAGTACCAGTCCTTGAAGTAACTCTATGAGCAGCTTTTTCCTTCTCACCAACTACTTTTACTCACCTAGGATCGATGCAGAAATTTGTATTGTATACATTATAAATGCGTTCAGGTAGTACATCTGAAGTAATTTCTTTGAAAATACAGAAATATTCAGCAATAATGAATGGCCGACGCTTGAAATTGACGAAATAATCACCTCCTGGATTAGAATTCTTGAATGGAGTCTTTAAACCTTTCTCTTTTACTTACTTCTCCATAGATAAAATGATTTCTTTTTTTGGATAGGCGAGAACCCAATTTTTCCATAATTTTGATATGGGTTCCCACTTTGGTTTCAGTTTCAAGGAATATCGTCGGAGGCCTTCCCATGGAAGTGATATTAACGCTTCCCAACACTTTTACCCTTTTAAAAAAGGTAGGTTTTGGTATTGCTTTACAAACTCTCTAAGACATCATCTGCTCCTTACAGCCCCTATTGTTTCATTTAACTGTTCTGTAGTATAAGCTACAGGAGCTTTTTGTTGATATACGTGTGAACCATTTTCAACGTAATTAAAAGGAAAATGACTTAAGCAAGTTTTGAATTACTTATTTATAAATAATTATAGGTCAAGTACTGGAATAAACAACCAGAACGTAAAACAAATAGTCTGGGTAAGTGGAACCTAGTTTCCACTTGCCCCTTTATAGTGGGCTCTACTTACTCCAGCCCCCCTAAATCACGGAGTAGTGGAACTTATCGACTTACCGTTAAAAAGCATTATTTTTTACTTAGAAACAATATTATTGTATACAGTTTAAGTACTTACCACCAACAAACATATGATTCCTTTATTACAAGTTTAAACAGCAAATTACTACCATGTGGCACTCGATTGCGAAATGGGAATAAACAAATTGGTTAAACACATGAAGCAACCTATGTAGTGACAGAAATTTCAACTGGTGTCACATTCATGCGTGCGTGGGTGTTTACGCAATTTTCACATAGATAGTGTTACTAACACTATCCTATATATTAAAATAATCTGGTCATTTAGTTCACGCAGATTGCGATACAACCGCTCGACGAATTTCGATGATTATTTTTGATATGAAGGTAATTTTGCGTAGAAAGAAATAACGGAGCCAGAATTTTATTTTAATATTTTACTTTTTTTTTAAAAGTCTAGTAGCCAACGCTAATATTGTCCATTTGCATATATACGTTTGCCATTAAATTTAATTTTAAATGTAAACTTTTGCGGAGGAAAGCTAGTTTGAACTTATTTTATTCCCATTGGTTCCACTTACGCCCATGTTTCCACTTGCCCCGGTGTACCCTGTTAAAAGTCCATGCATTATCACTTTTACATGTGAAAGCATTCAATATTATCAAAGAAACTTATACGACATGGCTTACGATATTCACGCATGCGACCATCTGTGTAGAAATTGTAATAGAAAATTCGTAATTTTGTTGTACGATTTTATTGAAAATTTAGGTATATTCAGTTATGACGTTTTGGAAGCACTGACTAGTCCTGTTTTTATGTCGTATTTGACACCATTTGAGTTAATTAGAAATTGTAAAGTAATCGTATTCAGCTTTATGGTTATTACGTTTTCTTTTGTGGGAAAATATTGAAGTTCTAAATTGCGAATGTGTTTGTCTCATATTTCAGGTATAGTTGTTTACGTTTAACCCTTGTAGGAGAAATAGTGAAGGAAGTAGCTTTTATTTTAGTAAATATCGGATAATCCTATTTTTAGGTAGTTGTTAATTTATAGTTTAGTGTTGATTGTAATGGGTGCCTGAGAAATTCAAATTTCGCGCTAAGTTAAATGATATTTTATAGTTATATGATATTTTATAGATTAGGAAATGATTGTTTGTTGTTTATATATGTTTATTTAATATTAATAAGAAAAGCTTAGATTTGCTTCAATAAGTTATGTACATATTTAATTAGAAAATATTTAAACTAAACTCGGCAATCTGCAAATGGATAAATGAATTGTAGAAGGGGGAAAATGAAGTTAGAGTTGGTTGAAATTAACCAAAGAGGGTGATGGTTGCCGAGGCACGAGTCACAGTAGCATATAGTCATGCTACCCTCTAAATTAAGAAACAAAGTAAGATAAAATTTAATGTGTAATAGGGAAGAAATAAGAATACCTTCCTTATTAAAATAATAAAAGGCTAGAGAGAATAAAAGTGCATATAACGTCAAATATAAATTACGTGTTTTGTGAATATTGGAGGTCCTTCATGACTATATTTAAATAATGAACAAACGATATAAAGTACGGTAATCGGCCTAAAGTGGTAAATCTGTAAATAAAGAAAAATAACTCGAAAGTATTAACAGTTAGTTTGTACGATTCAGCATTGCCGTTTGTGTATGCCTGCGATTTGTAGTGACACTTGAACAATTAAAGTGATAATAAAAAACTATAAATATATCCAGCAAGTATTCACAAAATTTGTTGGAAAGAAAATTTGGAATTGTGCAAGTCAGCGAGAAGCCCACAGAAGATATTGGTGAACAAAGGAATCCGGCTCCAGAGCGGTGGCGTAGTAACGAATAGTCGAACATTTGGCCTTCAAAAAAGTGACAAATAAGATTACAAACTGTATAATAAAAAACTTTATATGTTTTGTTTTCCTTTAAATTTGTGTTCAAAATATCAACGCTGAATAAAACACATTTCATTCACTGTTGTTACAGAAATCATTGTGCATGTTAGATGATAAGAACACTAAATATAATATAGGATTGTTTTTTTTATGTGCTAATGAAAGTAAAGCATTTGTGCATTTCCTTGAGTTTCAAGTTAATTAAATAAGTATAACGCTTTGATTTATTTTCATTATTAACCATTACGAATACTAAAAGTTTTTATACGGAAGGAAGTAATTTCAATAAAGTTACAAATTAATATTATCTTAAGAACATCCAATTGAATATAAATATGGTAATTGATAACAATAATCACTTCTCATAATAAGCAAGTTAGCCGGCGCATACAAACAAGAAAGGAAGTTGGTGAAGCAAACATCGAGTTCATTTATTCAAACTGAAACCTGACAGCAAGTAAAGTAAACTTTTAATTAAGAATGATATCTTTACAAATTGAAACTACCCAAATTAAGTTAAAAGGTAACCATTTTAAGTTCTCACAAAAACAATGTAAATTTTTTTTAAAGGATTTTGAAATTATTAAGAATTGTAAAAGAACCTACAATTTATTCTTTGTAGCGAATGTAAACAACCAAAAGGAATAGGTCCATATGTATTACGCCCGTTGCATGATTACGTCATGGGAAAGTGTTTTTAATTAAGATTACTGCAGAAATCGTACGAATGTCCAGTCACGAGAATAAAATGGTGAGATACTGACAACTAAGATTAGGTAAGAAAGTTAAGAGTAGACGACTATGGTTTTTATAATATGTTAAAATAGGTCTGATTTTCCAAAATAGAGCGACGACGAAACCAGATCAGGTTACAATTTTTGCGTGTCGCCGGATGTTGCAAGCTTGTGCAGATGACGTATTTTCTAGATCGTGTTTAAGAAAATTGTTTCGGTTTTACTGCGCATACGGTTTGAAAGAATATTAGCTTTGTGATTGGTTGTTTTGTGAAGTTTAAAAGTCTGAAACAATCGCAAGAGGAGAGCATTGATTAAGTGGCAAGCGTAGAGTTGAGAAGACGTGCGTAAGCTAATATTTGGTAGTAAAAGCGGTAGCGTTAAGATAATCTCTCTTATGTTCGTGTGTATTTGAATAACGTATAGAGTGTTGAAGTTTGAGGGTTAGCTATCCGGTTTCGCGAAGGGTATTTTGTTGAAGAGTTTGGAGAGCACACATTATTTTAGTAATTTTGTTTTCCCGGTGCACCATAATTGCCTGGGGGAAAATACTCGTGAATGGCTTTGTTAGAGACTTTAGTAATTTTATGGATTTAGTTAACGAACGTGATTGTTGAGGAGTACCAGCTGAGCACAGGTGTTAGTTGTTATTATTAGATCTAATGCTCCAAGAATTACGTAGCGCTTTGCTGAAGGCAACTGTATCCAGCCATCAGCTAATGTAGTAGAAGATTGGGTGCGGCGAGAAATATACTTGGTTGAGAACAGCCAGCCATCGTGCCGACCGGGGAAAGCGAGTCCGAGACACGAAGTATCCCTTTATTGTTTTTACCTTGGTGACCTGAAAGCTTAAGGTAAAACTTTATTGTTAACTTGGTGTGCAATAAAGATAAAAGTTGTTTGGTTTTAAAGAAGATTTTTTAAATATTAGAAAATACGCGTCACCACTTTTTAGTATTTATAAAAATTACACGTTTAATTGTTATGGACATATACACGAAATTAGTTAGTCATTAAAAGGTATAATGTCTATATCTAAGTAAACGGGGATGTGCTGCCAATCTTGAGCTCTAGGCAGCGCTTTCGTAGGTGCATAGGAAAGGAATGTTTAAAAAAGTGAGATTTTTAAAAGATTCAAGGAGTGTTTTATTGTGATTGATTGTGAACTTGGAGGATTATTTGTTTTCAAGTAATTTAATACGTGTTTGTTAAATTGAATTATTGAGATTCTTTTAAGTACTACATTTTTTTTGTGAAGAAACAGTATACCGATGTTAAAGGGTGTTAATCTTTTCTTTGTCTGTATTATTTATGTCTTTTTTACACACAATGATTTAGTGTGACTAATTATCATAATTTGATTTGAGTTTATGTCAATTAAGGCAGGGACGGGGGTAGTTTGATTTGAAACAGAGAGTACACTAAAGTGGATTTTAATACTGGAGAGATTTATTTGTTTTACTTCAGCAACAATATTCAAGGGGGAATTTAGAAAAAAATTTAAAGTTGAAGTGCAGAATAGTAAAAGCTTTATGGTGGTGGTTAGGAGTACTACGTTTCAGAATCGACTCAGGGAACCGTTGGTGGTGAGCAAAAAGGTAGGTTCAAGTATTTTTCCCTGTTTTATGCTAGTGCACCCCTTTTTGTTTGCGCACATTTTACCCAGGTTAAGACAGGGTGGCATCAAACATTATCTGATTAAACTTACCGTTTCATTAAGGCTTATTACAGAAGCGTATACAGCTAACCCTTCTAATGATTTAATAGATATTTATGTATTAAGGGCATAATCAGAAGATTATGGCTCGAGGGAATGTTAAAAGCCCGGCGCGAAGCGGAGGGCTTTTATATTGCTGAGAGCCATAATCTACAATTATGTCCGTGGTACATACAATGTTTTATTTTATTTTGCACCATGAAACTGGAACAAAATATTAAAAAGATTCAGTATTTTCGGCAAGTTTTTAAATGCAAATGCAGTGAAATAAAGTCGACAGTAGGCTAATTGGTTGTTACTAAGATACTGTGATATTGCTATTATATATCATGTCATGTGTTTGCTGTCAATCATGCTGCTTAGCATCAATGACATTTCCGTGCTATAAAGACCACATTACGCCCACATTTGGAGGTGTATAATAGATATTTATGTATTAAGGGCATAATCAGAAGATTATGGCTCGAGGGAATGTTAAAAGCCCGACGCGAAGCGGAGGGCTTTTATATTCCTCAGAGCCATAATCTACAATTATGCCCGTGGTACATACAATGTTTTAT
This sequence comes from Vesta saturnalis, assembly GCA_036346205.1. Lineage (NCBI taxonomy): Eukaryota > Metazoa > Arthropoda > Insecta > Coleoptera > Lampyridae > Vesta > Vesta saturnalis. Next base: position 698,232 of record JARFJB010001424.1, read on the forward strand.
TTTATTTTGCACCATGAAACTGGAACAAAATATTAAAAAGATTCAGTATTTTCGGCAAGTTTTTAAATGCAAATGCAGTGAAATAAAGTGGACAGTGGGCTAATTTGTTGTTACTAAGATACTGTGATATTGCTAAATTGTTGCTAAGGTACTGTTTGTTTGTAAATAATTTGCATTCTAAAATGGAAGGTGAAAACGCCAAGACTAATTTGTTGTTACTATGATACTGTGATATTGCTATTAATATTATTATTGTTAAATTAATAAAGGTTGTATAGTAAGGTTGTTGTTTCAATCATTCTTTCAACTTACGTGAAATATCATGTCATGGGTCAGCTGTCAATCATGCTGCTTAGCAACAATGACATTTCCGTGCTATAAAGATCACATCACGCCCGCATTTGTAGGCGTATAAAGAACATTATGGTGGCAAAGTAAAATAAAGAGCATTATGGTGGCAAAATAAAATAAAGAACATTATAGTGGCAAAATAAAATAAAACATATTATGCTGGAGTATATGTTCAATATATATTATAATAATAATAAAAACACAAACTACGTGTAAAATTGAAGCATTTGATAAATAATCAGTCTGATAACAAATCCAGGGCTAGTGTGATGTAGTTAATCCAAAAGAAGGAAATGAAAGTGTCGTGAAGTTAATCAAAAAAAGAAAATGAAAGTGTCGTGAAGTGTGCGTTAGAAGCAAATTGTTTAAATGACTTTTCTGTAAAGTAGCAACTAATATTATAAGTTGTCTGCCACTACCCACTCAGGCAGTATCATGTTTTTTGAAGTATGTAAATGTACCGGAAAACTGGACTTTTAAATTTACAGTAATTTTTAAGTGAAGTCACCGAAATTATTTCAAATATCAAAGTTAGCAAACGTAAGGACTGTTGTGGATTAAGTACGGAGATTATTAAAACTACAAAATATTACATAACAGCAAAACAGATACTATCTTATTTTGAAGTTAATAACTTAATTTCAAATAAGTAATATGGTTTTAGAAAAGGAGTATCCACAATTGATGCAATCTTTGCTTTTGTCAGTTAAGTATATACCAGGTTTGAAAATAAAGAGTATATCATTACTATGTGATTAGATCTCCAAAAAGCTTTTGACTGCGTTTCTCATACTATACTAACTTAGAAACTTGAATATTAGAACTTTGATTGTAATAGTTCCATGTTAATACGTTCATATCTACCCGACAGGTTACAGTTTGTCACCGTAAATAATGGTAAATCCAAGGCTCTTACTGTAGAGCATGGAGTTCCTCAGGGCTCTGTATTAAGCCCTTTGCTTTTCTTAAGTTACCTTAATGGTTTAGCGCACAATACGGCATTCTTTCCGTGAGTAGTAAATCAGCCGAAACTTCTAATAACACTAGCATGAAGGCACAATCAAAGGCTACTGAATGGTCTAATTCAAATCGAATGTGCTTAAACACGAAAAAAACTGCAAAAACAACTTTCTCCTTGTGTAACTTTGACACCCCGTTGACTCCACTAGAAACTAAATTTTTAGGTATTTAGGTAGATTGTAAATTAACATGGCCTATCAAAGTGATCAAATAGCTAAAAAAATAAATTCTGGAATTTACTTGCAATGTCCAGCACCAACTGTTTGGTTTATTTTAATATAGAATATTACATTCATTTTATTTAATGTTGTTTCCTTTGTTAAGTGATTTATGCGATATATTCAACTAATTAGAAATATTTGAAGACACAAGATTAGTATCTCTTTTCCTCTTATTTTTCCATCCATACGATTGGATTTAAATTATAGCAGATAATAAGGCAAGTACTATTCTTGTTGTTCATTTTACAGTCCACTTAATAAACATCCTTGTAGCAAAAAAGCAGTAATATTTTGCGCCATTACAAAGGTTGCATGATAACAGTCGCGATTTAACTTCTTCTGAAAAATTGAAGAATTTTTGCACTAGGTATGAGGCCTTGGCAGGTACAAAAGCAAAATTTTTAGAAATCTCTGTGACATGGAAATTGCCACACCAAGGAATTTTTATACCAGACTTGGCAGAAACGTTTAAGTACTAAAAGGTAGAAATTGATTAAAATTTTAAAGAAAAAGAACAACATATAAACATAATTTTTATTAGTAACGAGTTGGTCTCCCCCTGTTGGTTACACACTCCTCCACTCGTCGTGGCATCGATTCTATCAGATGGTCGATGTACTCTTGAGATATTGTGTCCCAAGTAACCTGTAATTAGTGCTGTAGAACTTGCAGCGTTTGCGGAGGATGCGGCAAGATTCTCAGTCTTCTCCGCATAATGTCCCAAACATGCTCGATGGGCGAAAGGTCGGAAGATCTAGGTGGAAATGGCAAGAGATTAACATTATCCTCTGCAAATCGGTCCTAAAAACGTCTTGCAATATGGAGACGGGCATTATCCTGCTGCAAAAGTGGGTCTTCCAACTGATGAAGAAATGGACGAATATGGGGTTCTACCACCTCATCCACATAACGTTGGGCATTCATATTGCCTCGGATGAATAACAAACGAGACCTAATCCCATAAGTTGTAGCGCCCCATACGATAATCCCTACAGTTTGGTGCACATGCCTCGCAACAGAAAATTCAATATTTCGACGTTCCGCGTGTCTTTGTCTGACCCTCACACTACCATCATGCATCCCCAAACAAAATCAGGATTCATCAGTGAACACCACCCTATGCTACTTTTAGTTCCAGTGTAGTCGCAACCTACACCACTCCAAACGTTGCCGTTGATTTTGAGCCGTTAGTGGTAACACAAGATGTGGCCGATAGGATTGTAAGCCGAAAGCTCTGATTTTGCGGTAAGCCGTTCAAAGGGTTACAGGACGACCTTTGTTAGCTAACGATTAATCGGAAATTGATCTGGTACTTGAGAATCGATCTCTTGTTGCCATAAGGTGAAGATGGTGGTCCTGAACCTTATCTGTTCTTCTTCGCCCCCTGGTTCCTCTTCTGAGGCGATTCTGGCTCTCCCTAGTTCATACCTGATAGCAGCGCATGATGGTGGTTTGGTCCCGGTTAAGGCGATTTGCGATTTCTCTAAACGAAAAACCACCTTCCCGCAAACCAACAATACGACCTCTGTCGAATTCGCTTAATTGGCGGCATTTCCACGTTGGCGCGCTCTAGGAATGATAACACCCTCAAAGCAAACAATCAAGCGAAAACAATAAAGAACTGAACACAATATCGCACAATATACACCTTACAAAATTATTCGAAAAAACTGAACGAACTGTCAGATAAGCCATTACCACTTGATCCATATGAATAACATTTTAATCAGTTGCTACCTTTTAGTAGTTAAACGTTTCTGTCAAGTTTGGTCAACCCCTTCTTGGTGTTGCACTTTTCATGTCACTGAGTTTGTGTTAGTGTTAGTATTATTTGACGAATTAATTTGTCACATAGAAACTATCGCAAAGCAAGCACTTTCCGCTGCAAGTGATGCAACGAATCGTGCAACAGGATCACAGCATCCGCAGCGTGAGCAGGTCACCGTAAAAACTAGTCGTAAGCTACCGGAACTACCTCTGCCAGAATTTAGCACCAATGTTAAGGATTGGCCCTTGTTTATAGAATGCTACAATAATATCATTCCTAATAGTAGAGATTAGGCGACGTCGATCGCGTTCATTATTTGCCTGAGCGGCTGTTTGTTCAGGTATTCCCCCAACTGGCGATAATTATCGAGTTATTCTTAATGCGTTAGTCGATAAGTTTGATCATAAGCGTTTGATCGGAAATTCATATTTAGAACAATTACTTAATTTTAAGCAGGTAGAATACGAAACATTCTCCTCTTTAAACTCGTTCATTGAGACATTTCATGCCGCTGTTACTGCACTACTCAAATTAAATATTACAAGTTTAGATTTTTATCTTATCTGAATCCCGAAACGCAAAGATTATTTGAAAACACGCGTAGAAAATCTGAAATACCATCTTACGACCATATTGTGACCTTCGTTATAGAACAAGCGAAAATATGCGTTCGTACTTACACTTCTACCAAATTATCTGCTACCGCTACTAGTAATAAGGGTATTCCTAGTATTAATAAAGCAAAATTATCGCATTCATTTGTTGCCCATGGTAGCGCAAGAATAAAATGTGGAATTTGTAAAAGCCTTTGACTTACCAGTGCCTCGCCCTTTTAGACGTTAGCCTACAAGCGGGCAATACACATTAGTTAGAAACAATAACCTGTGTATGAATTGCTTATCATGACATAAAATAACGACTTGTAATAGTACGCAGTCTTGTAAAGTTTTCAACTCACGACACCACACATTACTATATTTTAGGACTCCTGTTAAGAGTACTCCCGAGGTTTCATTTAAATAAACCGCCGGAAAACCAAATGAAGAACCTAATATTGGTAAGGCGGGTACTACTTCCATATTAAATTGTTGCTCCATTCTGAATAATAGTTTGCTTCGTCAAGGTTTTCGTTCTTTCCGGAGACAACACTTCAAGCGAAGTGCGCTTTCTTATAGACAATTGTAGCAAGGTATTTTCTTGACTTGGCCGCAGGCTCAAGTTAAACATTTCCCGATATATTGGATCAGTTCGTGGCATTGAATATGTAAATAGTAAAATTATTGGTTTAACACAGATAGTGATTGGTTCTAGATTCGATACAACGAAACGCTAGAGGTCTTTATTATAGATAGTATTACTAATGCATTACCAACTTTTTATGTGAATATGGGCGCTTTAGAGCATTTAAAAGCTTTACCTTCAGCAGATGGTAAACTGCATATTCTGCCAAAATTGATGGCATCATCGGAGCTTAGTTTGCTAACAGATACACGCGTGTTAGGTCCACCTAACTTACCTGTCGCCGTCGGTACCACTTTGGGATTTGTCGTGATGGGTACTGCTCCGGTTTCCTCCCGGGCATTACCGCCTCCTAGTTTTTGTACGTTAGTAGAACCCTCGCTTAATGGACTAGTTGAACGGTTTTAGCAATCCGAAGACACTCAAACGACATCGACACCAGATTCCGAGGATACTGCTTGCGAAAAATTTTCCAATCTACATATAGACGTGATTGTACATGTCGATTTACGGTCGCATTATCTTTTAAGCACTCTGATAGTAATTTAGGCGATTCGTATTCCACGGCGTCTCGCCGATTTTTGGCATTAGAGAAGAAAATTGCTAGTAACGATGAGTTTCGTAGTCAATACTCTGATATAATCCGCGATTATATAGCATAGGGTCACTTGCCCTTAGTTGTGTCGGATTGTAATCCCACTAATTGTTATTTTATCCCTCACCACGCTGTAGTGAATCCGCTCTTCACTAGCACGCCTATTAGAATAATATTTGATGCTAGTTGCAAAACAAAAGTAACTATTCATTAAATGATTTGTTATACACCAGATTGAAATTGCAATCTGATGTACTTACCACAATACTAAATTTTCGACTGTATGAAGTAGCCTTTACCTGCCGATTTGAAGGATATGCATAGACAACGAGAATTTGATAGAAGTTTTCAACGTATACTATGGAGGTTTTCTCCAAACTAACACATCAAAGTGTATGAATTAACTACTGTTCCCTTTGGGGTTAAATCGTCGCCATTTTTGGATCTTCGTTGTATTCGACAATTAGTCGATGAGGAAAAGACGTCATTGCCCCTTCCCGCGCAGATAGTACGACGAAATCTGTATGTCGATGACTTGATGTCTAGCATCGATTCAATTGAGTTAGCAGCCCTTGTTTATCGTCAATTAACAGAGTTTTTTCAAAGAGGTGGTTTTCATTTGACAAAGTGGGCTACAAGCTCCCACGATTTTTTAAATGAAACTCCATTGGCGAATCGGTCTACACAAGTGGCAGATATCAGTACCGATTTTTTGAAGGTTTTAGGACTACAATAGCAGCCTACCACAAACACGTTCTCCTTTTCTTTTCAGTCAACGGAGAATAAATGTACAAAATGAAATATTTTATCACTAGTCGCCCGTTGTTATGGCCTCTTAGGATTTCTAGCCCCAGTTCCTCTTTTTGTCAAACTACTCATCAAAGAATTGTGGCTCCTTAATTTAGTTTCGGACGAGACACCTCCGGTTGCCATTCTAAATCGCTGGGAACGATTTCAAAGTACTTTACCGTGCCTATTCCAGTTTAGTATTCCTCGACATCTCAACACTAAGATGAATGATAAGGTAATGTTAATGGGATTTTTGGATGCTTACATTACTTTCTTCGGGGCGGTCATTTATATACGTACCGTGAACCCATCTGGAGTTGCACAAATCCATCTTTTGTGCGCCAAATCCAAGGTTTCGCCGTTAAGATTTTTATCTATTCCCTGCTTGGAACTTTGCGCGGCGCATCTCCTGTCAGAGCTTATTCGCTACATTATGAACTGTTATCAATCGCGGTTGATAATTACTCACGTATTTGCACTCTGCGACTCAACTGTGACCCTTAGTTGGATTAAAACTCACCCGTTCAAGTTAAAGACGCTCGTTCGCAATCGAGTGACGCACGATTCCATCTCAATTTATGGATCATAACCTTGGTAAACGGGCCCTGAGCGGTTGAAATGGAACCCTGAGCGATGGCCAATTACGTTTCCCTTAGTAGATTCGAATCCACCAAAATCACTTAATATTTCTATGATGGTAGTTGCGTGCGAAAAAAATCCTTTATATATCTTAATTTCTAGATGTTCATCATGGGTTAGGCTAGTACGTCCAATTTAGGAACGCATTTTATTAGAAATTGTTTAAAGGATGCATTTCGTGCATGAAATTAATTTGTTAGAAAATACGGGTACCTGTCCACTTCGCAAATATAGACCTTAAAGACGGTTTGTTAAGAGTTGGTGGTCGATTAGGGAATTCACAGATCAACATCCGGTTTTGCTTCTAAAACGCGACCATTTGGAAAATTTGTTAATTGAATACTACAATTGCAAGCACCTTGATATCGCACCTAGTTTGCTACTATCCCTATTATGTCAGCGATATTGCATCTTGCCGGCTCGCAGTGTGGTTCGCAATATTAATAGTAAATCTAATTTGTGTTTCAAGTTTCGGCCGAAACATGAATATCCTTTAAAAATTATTATTAATTTTATTAAATACATAAATAAAAAGTTTACGTCGAGTAAGATTTGTACCTACTATATGTACTTTGCTAGAATACCGCGCTAACCAACTGCGTTATCGAGCCCCAATCGATGTAAATTTTGTCTTTATGTATGTAGAACTGATGTAAATTTTAAATTTAATGTTTACTTTTGAACTTATTCGTTCATAACAAAACTTATAATAAATTAATGTTAGTCAAGTTGCTTTGATATGTGTGAATCCTTGCGATATTGCAGGCTTACATTCCATTAATATAAGTAATTTGGTTGTAATCTCATTATATTTCAAAATCATCGATTCATTATTTTCTACGTCAAATGGAGGTGTTCATTAGGAGGTTTTACCAAAATCGTCACTATCATTTAATGATTTACAGTTAAAACACTATCCAAGCATAAGTTTTTCTAACGTTAATAGTTGTACGTTTAATATTTATTCTAATAAATAATAATTCTTCATTCATGCTGTAAATCTAGTAAAAAAAGGAAAGGTCACGTATTTCATTCCCTCTCCAAGGGGGAGGGCGGGCTGTTTGAGATTTCCAAGCTCCTTGAGCCACAATAATGGATTCCCAACATACATACATACATTACGTATATATGCATGGTGTGATTAAGGATGGGTGCGGTCAGGAAAGGATCGGAAGGAACGGAGTTAGGGTTCTGAGGTGGAAAATACTACCCCAGCATTCGCCTAAGTAGCATGGTGTGCGTGTATGCAGTAACCATGTCGCTGCATGTGTATGAGGAAAATCTCCTGAAAAACCTTATACAAGATAGAAGGTAACGGGAATCGAACCCATTACCTCCCGAATGCTAAGCAGGTCGTGTCACCACTACTCTACTAGTTCGGTAGGATCGAACATTCAGAGTCTACATTTTATAGACCACACAACCATTACACCCGTACACCAGTGCTGAATTGCTGTATGTGAGCGAAAGCGATTGTTCGCTGACTTTCATCCTCCAATCGCTAAGTACTGGTGAACGCGCCCATTATTGTGGAAGATTTTCATTAAACGACCGGAAAGCTACAAACATGGAAAAATGACAACTTAATTTTTAACTTTAAAATATTTTAGATACCCAAGGATAAATATGAATCATGATGGAATTTCGTCACAAGTTGTTCCTTTTAATTTAGAACTGGACATATGATTTCGTCATGTTTTACTGGGGTAAAAGCTATTCTTTAACAAGCAGGGTTTATTAAGCTTTAACTCTATAGTAATTTTCACGAGCAGTTGCCTCACTAATATTAATACAGTCAGAGGACGCCGATGTTGTCAAATTGTGAAAAATAACAGTTTCACAACTGTCAAATCTCAGCTTCAGGGGTTATGTTTATTTTATCACAAAATTAATGTTATAATAAAATATGTTATGTCAAATGTTTAATGTCAGAAACGCTTGACAACGCCGGACAGAATTGCTAACCTAAATCAGTTATATCTGCATCCTCTTGTGCACAATAGGCAGGTTCTACAGGTGGTAATGAAATAAAGTTAGTTATGGCGCAACTGCTCTGACCCGTCAAAATTGGTATAGCTTGACGTATGGTTATATTTCATTTTATTTTTTAGTGCAGAAGAAAGCAAAGCACAGTATTATATATTTTTTTCTTTAATAAAAAAAAGGTGTACATGCTGAAGGCTGTTGAATTTACAATACCTCTGTCAGAAAAATTTACATAAATAAAAAACAAAATATCAACTGTAGTTCTAAATACAAATTAACTCTTTTTCTTAGGAATATTTTGTAAGAAACTCTAACCTCTTGTATCGTACTGCATGAAGCACCATTAAAAAGTTTCTATTATTAGTTTTTAAACGGAAAACCAACTGCATGTACCCAGATAAGAATGGTTCTTTTGCAGTACATCAGGCATTTCTTCTCGGAACCTCTCACGAATTTTTTCTGCCGATACGTTTCTTCTCGCTGTACATTTTATGCGTTACTTGTCGTAAATTACTTAGAATACACCTTGTTTTTATTTCTGTAAATTTTTCAGAAAGAGTTCTTTTAAATCTGGCATTAGAAAAAGTATTTTTTTGTTCTCCATACTATTTTTTTTGATATTCCCATAGCCTCTGCAGTTAGTTAAGCTGCGGACTTATTTAGATTTTTTTAAAAGTCTATACGTCTTTCAAAAAAAGCGTTGGTTTTCCGTATGAACATCTTTCCTTTCTTCGATAATTCTTTTGACCATATCTATGTTTTGAGATTGGTTTGCATCTGCAATCTGGGGCCAACAATGGTTTCGGATGGTACGTTTTGTTTTCTTTGATAGCCGCAAAATAACAAAAGGTATAAAAAGCACTTGGGATATTTCTCAGACTTATTAACATATATAAGGATTAAATACGTGAAATGTTTGTGACAGTTCAATATTATTTTGACAATTCTAGTTTCGTCACTTCACAATAATTAACGACATGCCCAAATCTAGTAACTTTTTGTTTCGTCTATTTTATATTTAAGCAAGAGAGAAAGAAAAATGACGGGATATTTCTGACTCAAGTATACGTGACCCAAACTATATCTCTCACGTTATGAAAGTAACGTCATCCATTGCGGACTGTTAAACACTTTCAATTCAAAAGTAAATAAAAATTTGTATGGTTATGTTGATTTTAGGTTTTGTAAGTAAACGTATTAATATTATCCACTTATGTGATTGTAAATTGTAAATAAACAATGGCATTATTTCCTGCATATGAAAATGCAGTAGAAACTGAGAAGTTAGCCGAACCTTCAACATCTGAGATCTGGTTGTCAAATTCTAGCTTTAAGTTAGACATTGACTTACTTCAACCTTCATCAGATACTGCAAAAGAATCTAAAAGTAAAAAATCAAAAGTAAAAAATAAACTTGTGAATAAAACTACTAAAAGTGTGTCTTCGAAGCACCAAGATCCACCTACTATTGTAACTGAAACTGTTATAGAAGATTTCAAAATCGACACGAATCGAAACTATGAATTTTTAACAGTGCAAACAATATCACGTCCTTCAGCTCCAAAATATAAAATTAAATTTAGATTTGGAGGTATACAGAAAGTGATAAAGAAAAAACATAAACGTTATTACCAAATTTTGGTTGACAAAACAGATAAAAATGATGATGAGGCTAAAATTACAAAGAAAGATCTTGATAAAAAAATTATTGTTGACCGAGATGAAGAATTTGCAGGATTTACACATGAATCGGACATGTCCAAAACAACAGCATTTTACAATAAAACGCTTGGAGAGAATCCTCGCAACATTGATATGTGGTTAAAGTATGTCCGTTTTCAAGATGTTATATTTAAGTTTGAAAAGACCTATCGGAAAGGTAGTTTTGCAAAAGGTGTCAGAGTCACAGCAGAACGAAAATTAGCTATTTTAGACAAAGCTTTATCTCACAATCCAGATTCTGAGGAATTAATGCGTGAAAGATTAAATACGGCTGTTGGTACATATCCAGCAGATGAGTTACAAGTTTTGTTGAAAAGTTTAGTTGAAAAAGATCCTGGTAATATAATACTTTGGCAAGGATATATTGAATCTACACAATGTTCTATGTCCCACTGTAATACTCCGGCAGTATTAAAATTGTATACGAAAAGTTTGGCAACTCTACATCATATGCGACGTAATTCTGCATTACAGAAAGGACATTTAGAAGAAAACATTTTAAGAATGTTATATCAATGTGGTTTATTTTTAAAACAATCTGGCCTATTTGAACAATTATGGACATTGCTAAGGTTGTATTTAGAGCTTAATTTAGCACCTGCTGATAAAAATAAATTTAATATTAGTTCGAATTTTGTTAACAAACAGTTACTTGAACTTGAAGAGGTAGTGTTAAATTCCCAATTACCAATACATGAACTGTGGTTGAGAATTGAAAGACTTCGTGAAGCTTGTCATTGGCTTCCTTATGTAGAAGAAGGAGATTGTGAAGATCCTCAAGTAAGTATTATTCACTGTATCAGTAATTTTAATTCTGCAATCTGTAATACTAGAATAGAATAATAGAAAATAAATTGAGTAGATTTTAGTCTCTCGAGTTACACTTGTCCATCTGTCACATAGTTCGGGCGGCGGCTGCAAAAGCGTGTACCCATCGAGTTAAAGAAAATTTCAGTTTTATAGTATCAGTGGATTACCAATAGATACGAGAAAGCTTAGTCGGCCAAGCCCTATCTTGGTGTGATTGACGTAAGAGGGTGACTTGACCCCTCTCTGAGGCTGCATTATATACCCATTTAGTTAATAAATAAAACTATGTTTATTTTGTAGTTTTTAATTAGTGTAACGAAATAAAAATGGTCGGCCGTATGACATCTTGGTGGGTGGCGTGGTCCGACAGAATCGGGTGTTAAGTTTTTAGGGTACTTTTTACCCATCGAGTTAAAGAATAAATTTTATGCCAAATTAAAGGTAAAATGTTATACTTTTTAACTTTCTTGGTCTTCCAGGGCACACCTAGGCTGGTGGTTTTTTCAATCCGAACAAATTTATCTGCGAATGTAAGATTGAACACATTATTAATCGGTTTAATATATGCACCTTATTTCATATGTGCGTAAATAATTGTATTATTGGGAAATCATAGATTTTATGATTTTTTGACTTTTTAAATAATATAGTGATATCGTGAATTAATATAATATTATACCTGCATAATAATAAAGTTGATGGAAATAAGAAATATATATTGTTATTCTTCATGGGAGATTTCGAGCTGCAGTCAGTTATGTCATCATTTGAACTATTATGATCTACTTCTGTTTCGACAGTTTGTAGAATATCTTCTACCCTCAAAGGAGTTGATTCACCTTCAAACCATCTTGGTTGCGGGGAACTGGTGTCAGTATTCAGCAACAGTCACAATCTGCGGGGTTGTATAATTGGCAATTCAATTAAGTGGCAGACAACCATATGCAATTAATAAAAATTGATCTTAATGTCTGTTGTGTTAAAAAGTTCCAACATGGTGGAATATTCGCAGAGCCAAAACTATGAATTATTTTTTAAAATGGTCTTTTTTTGGATTGTGACTCATATTTTTTGTTGAATATATATGCCCTTGCAGTATTGACATCATCATTATTTACATTGTACTTTGTAGTTTTCTTAATTATTTTCATTTTTTCACTATTATTTATATCGTTGGGGTTAGCCAATGCTGCAAAAGTTTATTGATATAATTTATTTATTTGTTTTAAGAATCTTGAAAGGTCAAATTTTTCCTTTTTCCTTAAATGATGAGTTGTAGTCACAACCAGTATAGGCGTGTAAAAAGGGCAGAGCTTTACACAACTGAGCGCCTAAATTTTCAAATATGTGCAATTTAGCGCTTCTGTTGTACCTGATGATGTTAACCAGATTTCTTTTGCGGATAGTTTGTACATGTTGCCCAATAATGTTATAAGAACATCTGTATCAGAGGCTTGAATTAGTACTCCACGTTGTGAGCAAATTTTTCGAAGGTGAAAGAAAATGCGTGTCGGCTTGTTCGTGATGAAATGTAAAATCAGATTCTATATTTTTAATAATATTATTTTCCTGTACTTGACATGAAATATATGATTGTCCGACAGCTAAAAAAAATTTTTTATTGGACATTATCGCTGGTAAGTGATTATTTTCCCAATGTTTGGCTAAAAATTGAACAATTGCCTTTTTAAAGCCGATGTTATTTAAGCTTTTCTGGAAATTACTCTCTCTGCTCTGAGTTTCTCCAGAAAGCTGGCAGGGGATACAACAGAAGCGCTAAATTGCACAGAATTATTTGAAAATTTAAATGCTCAGTTGTGTAAAGCTCTGTCTTTTTTACACACCTATATAAATCATTTAAGGAAAACTTTGAGGGTAGAAGGTATTCTACAAACTGTCGAAATAGAAGTAGAACATAATAGTTCAAATGATGACATAACTGACTGCAGATAGTAAACTTCCGATGAAGAATAACAATATATACGTTTTCTTTCATATTTTGTTGCATTTAACAAAAAGAAAAAAAATGTAGTAATTTATCATTATTTATTTCTTATTTTCATCAACTTTATTATTGTGCAGGTATAATATTATATTAATTCATGATATCATTATACAGGGTGATTGATTGTGGATGACCTATTAGACGTTTATGGAGAAATAGTCAAGGGATCACTTTGAAAACTTATATAAATGGATATGCTCTCTCTTTTGAAAATATTTTCAACTGTGCAGTGTTGCCGCTTCTACAAGAAAGTATTAGTAATTTTGATAATTTAAATGGAACACCCTGTATATTATTTTTTTGTTAGATTCCTATTGATTTCTTAATAACTTTTCTTAATATGTTCCTATACCTATCTGTTATCGTTTTCGAGATAATAATTTATTTCACTTTTTTTGTTCGAAAGACATGGCTTTCAGTCTTGAACTCTGAAATATCAGCGCACTGAAATTTAGTGAGGAGTTAGGTAATGCCCAGTAGAATTTCAATCTGTGTCCAAATCTACGTTATAATAGTACAGGGTGTTCCAAAATACAAATACAAATATTTTTCTTGTTCGGAAATATGAAGAAGTATGTTTTGTTAATGGAACAACCTGTATTCTATATCTGGTCCTAAAAGCTCTTGAAATTGTCTAGCTTTCTATGTGTAATGTTCCTATATCCATCTCGAACAGTTTTTGTTTTATGAGCATTTATTTAGCAAAATTATTACAGATAACAATGACATGAGTTTTTTACATTCTGTTATTGTTCATTTAGTTTCGCTGTCAGTTGGTGTAATTATTGATAAGATTAATTGAAAGTGTTAAGAAAAATGGAAGAAAACAACTATTCAAATACAGTACTTATGAATTTATTTATTTTACATGGTCAGTGTGGTAAGATCATTAGCCGTACTTGTAGAAGATTTAATGAAATGTGCCCAAATTTGCCGTTAATGAACAATAAGAAATTTAGACGAATTCAAAGCAATTTCGAACATTTTGGATCGTCCTTGAAAGCAGTCAGAAATTTACCTAGACCTGTAACGTCCAATGAGAACAATGAAATTAATGTACCAAGCAGTTCTTTTGGTACGCTTAATTTCTTTAGGTTTCGGTAGTTTAGCAACAATGTCTTATCTGAATACTCAACTCATGTCATCCACAATGGGATAGAAGAATCCACAACTTGGTTTCCGCCGCATAAATTTAATTACAGGTTCTTCAGGATCCGTTACTTCTTGGCGTATTTTCATGCCTATCGGGAAGCTTCAATAAGATGTGCCAAAGAAGATTTGGGCTTATCCTTTTTTTGTGTGCAACAAATATTGTCTACACATCATATGCATGATTATAAGTACACGAAAGTTTAATTTCTTAAGCCTGAGGACTATCCACAAAGAGTTTTGTTTTGCGAAAACTTATTAATTCATATTCAGGACGATCCACAATTCTTACGAAAAATTATTTGGTGTGATGCGTCGAAATTTTCTCGCGAAGAAATTTTTAATAGAAGAAACATGCATTATTGGGCACAAGAAAATCCCCATGTTACGAGAGCTTCTGCGTTCCAAGAAAAGTTTAGTTTTAATGTTTTTTGTTTAATGATGAACGGCAAAATTCGATATTTGATGTACGATGAAAATTTAACGGCTAGAAAATACTTGTAAATTTTAACTACGTTTATTCGTGGATAATCTTCCCCTTGCCCAGTATCGCAGCTGCTGGTACTGCCGAAGTAAGCGCGGAAATATGGGGAATATTTGAAGATCGTTGGTTTAGGCGTTTGGGACCTTGGAATTGGCCTGCCAGGTCTCCAGACTTAACTCCTCTTGATTTTTACCTTTGGAGTACCCTGAAAAATATTGTTTACAACACACCGGTAAATTCAAGGAACGAGTTAGAGGCTCGAGTGCATCACGCTTTTCAAAGTTTAGATACTGATGAACTTAGACTTACAACTACAGATGGTACCAAAACTCGAATTTTAAAAACGGCCAACATTTTGAACATTTATTAAAAACTAATTAAATATTTTTTGCTTGTTTTTTTACACTCATGTTATTGTTATCTGTAATAATTTTGCTAAATAAATGCTCATAAATCAAAAACTGGTCGCGATAACAGATAGGTATAGGAACATATTAAGAAAAGTTATTAAGAGATCAATAGGGAATCTAACAAAAAAATAATACACAGGGTGTTCCATTTAAATTATCAAAGTTGCTAATATTTTCTTGTAGAAGCAGCAATACTACACAGTTGAAAATATTTTCAAAAGAGAGAGCATATCCATTTATATGAGCCAACACATTTTCAAAGTGATCCCTTGACTATTTCTCCATAAACGCCTAATAGGCCACCCGCCATCCATCACCCGGTATTATTTAAAAAGCCAAAAAATCATAAAACCTATTATTTCGCAATAATACAATTACGCGCATATGAAATTAACTGCATATCGACGATGTCAATGCAATACCTCGCATCTACAAAATTAAGGAAAATGGACTTATTGCACTTTGAGATAAAGAAAAACGTAATAACACTAATGAAATGCAATATTACGCTCTTATTGGCTCAGTTAACTCACGTCATTAACGAACTGTGGTGCAATACCTCGTATGTGTAAACCAACGTAGAAGACAGTGCCTGTTGGAGCGTTGATGCTCTTTGCTTACACCTGTTTTTATCGTGTTATGGAATAGTGGATAGTGAGAATTTTTTACCAAAATGCATGGGAAAAAGATGGTTGAGTTGTGCAGAAAGACGCAATTAAATAAATCAGGTAGAATAACAGCTTTTGAAGTTATTTCTTCAGAAGTAACAGAAATTTCAACTAAAAGTCCTTTAACAGCCATAGAGAATATACAAACGATAATAACTGCATCACCTAAAGATGATACAATAATAAAAATTGGAAATATCGTTCCAAATCAAAATCAGCTTAAAATTATAATTTTGGAGGATATTAAATTAGATAACTCTCACGAAATAACATTATCTAACAACATGGAAGTGGAAAATAGTTTTGAAAATTTACTTGAAAATTCAGGAATTATATTTGAAGACCTTATGGAAACTGAACCTATAGGGGCACCAAATGATTTACATTCTAGTTTGAAATGAAAGGAAAGCTGAGTATCTAGGGTTCAGGAGACCAAGAGGCCAAAAGAATACTTACCAGGATATCAAAAGAAATGAACGCACACTGAAGGAGATATGTAAATCAAAGTCATGCCAAACGTCTAAAAAAAATGTGCAATGAAATTAGTGAAACGGTTAGAAAACAAATTTGGTCCAACTTTTGGAACAACCTGGACTGGAATCAAAGAAAGATTTTAATATGTAACTTAGTACCACAGAAGCATAGGCAGCGCCAAACTACAGGAAAAGAAACATCAAGACGTTCATCATCCCTCTTTTACAGCTTAAACATTGATGAAAAGACCGTTTCTGTTTGTAAAACTATGTTCCTAAACACACTGGGTGTCTGAGGATGGATTGTAAGAAACGACGTACAAAAATCTCAGTTTGGAATTACTGATTCTCCTAACAATAATGGAACATTTTCTAAACGCCAAAAATTAACAAAAAACGACGAATTTATAAAAGCATTTCTAGATGGCTTATCTACATTACCAAGCCATTGTTGTCGTAGGGATACAAAAAAGTTATTTCTGGAACAGGATTTCAAAACTTTCGCAGATTTATGAGGCATTTGTCGCATACTCAAAAGAAAATCAACAGACAGTAGTCTCTAGAAATACATTTATGAAATGGATTAAAAAATTGAATATTGGTATATTCAAACCCAGAATAGATCGTTGTGATACATGCGTGGAATTTGAGGTAGGAAACTTAAACAAAGACACATGGGAAACTCATATAAGAAATAAAGATAGAGCCCAGAAAGAAACAAATTACGACAACGAGGAAGCAAGAAAAGGTAATTGTCACGTTATGACTATGGATTTGCAGACGGTGAACAGCTATCCGTCTTTGCAACCAAATTCATTTTACTTTAAAAGTAAATTAGTGTGTCACAATTTCACATTTTTTGATCTTGATACAAATGATGCTACATGCTACTGGTTCGACGAAACAGACGTTGACTTGCAAGCTTCAACATTTGCATCGATAGTGGTTAGTCACTACATTTCCTCTAAACAAAATATTAAGACGATAGTGTTGTATTCAGATGGATGCACATATCAAAACAGAAACAGCATTTTAGCAAACGCTCAATCAACTTTGTCGTATCAATAGAAAGTGACTATTATACAAAAATTTTTGGTGAAAGGACATACCCAAATGGAGCGCGATAGCGTCCATGCAACAATTGAGAAAAGACTTAAAAATCGCATAATCGAAATTCCTAACCGTGACTTTCAAATAACAAAAGATGCTCATCGCACTCCCAAACCTTATGAAGTTGTATGTTCAACGTATAGCTTTTTCTAAAATTTTAATAACAATCTAGTTTATTATTCCATCAGACCTGGTAGAAAGACTAACGATCCAACCGTCACTGATATTAGAGCAGTTAAGTATGAAGACAGAACCATCAATTATAAATTAGATTCTGATCAAGAATTTTCCCCACTGCCATACAGACTAAAACATCTACCAAAGAATATAGAAGAATTTCAACAATTATTTGCAGCAAAGTTACCGATTCCAAAAAAAAAGTTCTTACATCTTTAAGAAATAAAATTAAAAATTAATCAGAATTTTTAGAGCTTCTATGATAATTTTACCATATAAAGAATAAGTTCAACTTTCGTTCTAGTTGTTTATTTTTTGTTTGTTTTTTGTAAAAAATGTTGATCAGCAATAAAAATTTTATTTGTAATACCTTAATTGGGCAATTATTTACCTCATGCAATACCTTGTATCATCAACTTTTTAACAATATTTTAAAGGCAATACCTCGTAAGTACAGTAAATTTCCAAAATATTGAATTGTTGGGATCATGTTTGTAAATGATCATGATCAAGTTATTTTAAGTGTATTAAAGTAATCAAAGCAGCAATTTAGCTTTTTTCTCTTCATTTATTAAAAAAAAAGTCTCCTGAAAAACTTCAATTTTGCACTTACGAATTTCAAGACATCGTCGATATATTAAAACCGATTAATAATGGGTTTGATCTTACATTCGCAGATAAAATTGGTCAGACTGAAAAAAACAACAGGCTGTGCCCTGGAAGACCAAGAACATTAAAAAGTACAACGTTTTACCTTTAATTTGGCGTAAAATTTATTCTTTAACTCGATGGGTAAAAAGTATCCTAAAAACTTACCACCCGATTCTGTCGGACCGCGTCATCCACCAAGATATCACACGATAGACCATTTTTAATTCGTTACACTAATTAAAAACTATAAAGTAAACATAGTAACTCAATTGGTATATATTGCAGCCTCAGGGAGGGGTAAAGTCACCCTCTTACGCCAATCGCACCAAGATAGGGCTTGGCCGACCAAGCTTTCTCGTATCTATTGGTAATCAACTGTTACTACAAAACTCTTTAACTCGATGGGCACATATTTTTTGCAGCCGCCGCCCGCTCTAACAGTAATTACCCTAAAATTTGTAACACTGTCACTAACTCCAGTTCGAGCTTATTGATTTTATCTATTAGCCTTGCCATCATTTTTTGCAAAGAACATTTTTGTGTGTTGGCCTGCCGTATGTTGCTATCAACCAATTTTTCTTCAAGTGGTTTTCTAATTTGTTTTAGTTTGTTCTTATCATATTCACTTTCTGCTATATTTTAATTAAAAAAATTGTGCTTTTTTGCTGAAATTTCTTTAGTGTTAAGTGCAGTATATCCATTTTTAGCCTCGTCTAGTTTTCAACGGTCTTTACCCATTTTCAACATCAATGTGTCTACATAGCCACCACAATTAAAAGTACCCAACATACTTTAATTCAACTACATTTAGACTTAAGTCTGAAATATGCGAGTTCGCTCAATTTTTGTTAAACTCTACTCACACATAAAAGAGTACATGTTGTGAAAATGTTCAAACTGTTAATTTTGGTGAAAAAAGTAATTAAATTTTAGATCAAATTTGATGAAATTAATAGTATATTACTTTACAAGGGAAGTGAATAGGATTTACTTTACCAAGCATTGTTTGAATCCCGAGCATCAGCGAGGGATTTAACAAGGTGTAGGTAGAGTAAATCTTTACTTTCTGTATAAAGTATATAATTTTTGCATTATCAACACGTTATATTGTTTATTAACAATTATTTTATGATTTCATTACAAAAATTCATTTGGAGAATCTCATGTCATTGTAGCAAAATTAAGTAAGTAGTGATCATTGCATTGGTACTATATTAACTGTATGTTATTTGTTGAAAAACATATACAATACAATTGTTTATTGAAAATTAAAGTTTGTTATTGAATAATTCTGTGCAAAATGTGATTAAAAATAATGGCGGTCAAGTTGATAATACCTATTAATAATTAAGTTAATCTTATGGCGATACACACTTTTTAACAATATCAACAGTTACTTTCCCTAGGATAATAATATTATATCCCTGTTGTCATGCCAACTTGGAAAGATTGTGTAAAGTTAAGCTACTTCCTTATAACGACATATTCTAAGTACCACTTACTTGATTGATAGTGAAAAAAATGGTTTAATGTTATAAATTGTAGTTATGCAAAAATGTAGTGGAAGATTTGTTTAATCTTACATAAAGGTTAAAAAATAAAACTACAAATTTGTAGAGAAAAAATGAAAAATTGTGCCCTCTTCTGGTCTTTATCTAACATAAGTAATAATGTAGGGTGCATTCTAATCCACTTGTGGTGGGAAATTTAAATTTAAAAAAATTTCAAGGTCAAGATCACACTCCCTTTCGGCGAGAAATTTAAATGTCAAGGTCACACCTCATTGATCAAGCAAAGTTCATTAACCTTGTGGGGGTATTACAATTCTTAGGAAGCAATTTTCAAGGTCAAAGTTCATTGACTTGCGAGGGGGGGGTATCATATTACAATTCTTAGAAATCAATTTTCAAGGTTAAAGTTCATTGGCCTGTAGGTGTAATTCTTCGAAATCTAGAAATAGAATTTTCATGGCCAAAGTTTATTGACCTGCAGGAGTGTGTTGTACAAATTTATTGTTTTCAGCAATGGAATAATACATCTTGTCAAATTAACAATATCACTACTACTTGGCATAACCTTACTCATACCTAGTTACCTTCAAAACTGTATCCAGCAATGTAAAAATATGAAGCACACACTTGTCTAACTGGTGATTACGTAATAATGAACTTTTAGCAAATATTTTATTTATTATAACTGATGTGTAAAAATTATTAATTTAAGTCACTATGGAATTACTTTAGGTTTACAATTAAAATCCTCGTCGCGATTGCAATGTATAGACGTATAAAACTAAATTAGCTGTAAATAAACAAATACCAGTCGTGCCAATAAAAGAAGTGTATTAAAAATTGACGAAGGTACAGTTGTTTGCTATGATAAACCTATATCAACAGAATTTCTAAAAATAAATGACGCAAATGAGTTTACTTTAAGTGAGTCTAATCATATTAACCTGTCTGCTTTCAATGCTCTACTTATTAAACTAATAATCAGCAAAGAGGAGAGGATTAAGGCAAAAAATGAATTAATAAAATCTCAAGAAGATTGTATTAGTGAACTAAAGTTTAAAGTTAACCTTCTAGGAAAAACAAATACACCTAGTTTAATAAATTCTGATACACCTAAGATGGATAAATCTTATTCTGAAGCTGCTAGTAAGCACAGTTCGCAAATTGTAAACAATTCTATCGGTTTGAATGCAGTACAAACTCAAAACCACATTAAACAGGATGTTATCGTCGATAAAAAACAGGCCGCTGATAGTGCTCGAACTATAGAAAATAGAAATTACATTTGTGATGATTCTGTTTCTAAAATAAATGCAAATACAGATGTAATTACTAAACCATTACCTGATAAACGTATCGTAAGTACTAACAAAAATACTGGATATTACTGGTACCAATTCAGATAACAATTTCGGCCTAAAAAGGCCTGGGTGTTTGTTGGAAGAATTTCGACGTCTGTTACAGAAGCTGATATGATTAAACATGTTCAAACTATCACGCAAGACAAAAATGACAATTGTGTTAAATTAGAAACCAAAAGTTAAAATTCATATTTCAGGGTTAGCTCAGATATAAAAAACGCAGATCTACTTTTAGAGCCTAAAAATTGGACAGAGTGAGCCGCTACAATTTTCGAGTTGGCAATCATAGACAGCCAAATAATTAAGAATTTTAATAAACTTGAATATACTAATAATATAAATAATTTTTATGTATTCCATATAAATATACAATGTTTTAGGAATAAAATTCTTGATCTTGAAGCGTTTGCGTGTGATAGTAACATTAAATTTGATGTTGTGTGCCTGACTGAACATTGGTTGCATACCAACAAAATTGAGTCTATAAAGTGTGGTGAATGGGTAATTGTATCTTATTATGCCAGAACAAACACGATACATGGTGGATCATTAATCATGGTGAAAGACGTGGATAATTTCATTGCTTTAAGTGAGATAAACATATCCTCTGAAAATCATAGTGAAATTTCTGGAGCTAAACGTATTGCCAGTGATTATTTGTTATTAACATTTATAGACCACCTTCCTGTGATTTTAACATATTTTTAACTAGTTTAGAGATGTTATTTAGGTTAATAGGAAAAAAAAGTGTAATCACTGGTGACTTCAATGTTATGTTTTGTAGTACTAAACCTTATACCACCAAACTGTGTGATTGTTTACATTCCTATAGATTTGTACAGACAATTTTCTCTGAGACTAGGCTTAAAAATTGTCTTGGCAATATTTTTGTAAATTTCCCAGTTGATAATTTCATGGCGAGTAATTTGGCATGTAATCTCTCTCATCATCATGGTCAAACTATTGGAAATTTACAAAAACACGCTAGAACCAAATTAGTCAGTAAGATTTATCGTCCAATCACTTTGCAAGGCTGCAACGTTTTACATAGAATTTTAGGCAATTTAGTTGGGATTTTATTGATAATCCACATGTTAATGTCAATAGTAAATTTAATAATTTCATGGATAATATAGTACACTCTTTCAAATTAGCATTTTATGAAGTGAAAGATACTAATAAACGTCACAACAAAGTAAAATGGTTTAACAGTGAACATTTAAAAGTTGTTATATGAATTATACAACAGTTTTAAATGCACTGTCACCCTTGTAGCCAAACATCAGTACAAGCAATACTATTGACATATGTTAAAACACTATAAAATTAAAGCCACTGATAAACTAATATTTAACTCAACTAACAAAAATAAGACTATACAACTCAAATCGTACATCTCTGCATCATAGCACAAAATGTACACTTTCAGCTGATGACTTTAATGATTATTTTGTAAATATAGCTCATTCAATATTAAAAGACTTACCTATTATTAACTGTAATATAGTTAATAACAGTGTAACTTTGTCCAATCGGCCTCAGTTTTAAATTAAAATCTTGCTCAACTATTGAAATACGTGATTCTGTTTTATCACTAAAGACAACAAAATCTAAAGAGTTTTTGGTCTATGTTCATACATTTTAATACGTAACTTATCAACTTTAATTAACCTATTAACCAAATTAAAAAATCTATGGATTAGTGAAGCAGTATTTCCTGACAAACGATAAATGCATCCGATTACCTTTACTAAAAAAAGGTGATTGTAATGATACCTCTAATTACCGACCTATTGCTATATTACCCATTTTTTCTAAGGTCCTTGAGAAGCTACTAGTAAATCAAATAGCTGATTACTTTGAAACAATCTGTTTAACAAAAGACAGTTTTGCTTTCGTAAAAGTACCACTGATGCAATTTGTGAATTTGTGTGCTTTGAACAGAAATAATACTCCTTGTCTTTGTTTCTCGACTTGACAAAGGCATTTGATTGTCTCCCACAGCATACTTCTCAGTAAATTAAAAGAGTATTACTTTGATGCTAATAGCTTAAGGTTAATTAGTTCATATTTAAATAACAGATATCAGATTATTAATCATAACAGAGCATCTAGTATGTTGCGTATCAAAATTGGTGTCTCGCAAGGTAGTATATTCGGACCATTGCTTTTTCTAATCTATATTAATAACTTTTCAAACTGTTTACCTAATAACACTCTTGAAATATTTTAAATATTAAATGGGGATAAATTGTAATATTTCACGGCATTTATTTTTCTTTCGTGCGTTTTTTGACATACCCATGTCTCACTTCCAAACAGTACTGACGGGACGAATACGCCATTATAGATTGCTCGTTTCGCAGCTAGGCTCATGCTTTCATTTCTCATTATCGTCCACATACTTCCAATCACTTTCCCTCCAGAATTGACCCTTCGTCCAATCTCGCTCTCAATTGTACCATCTGCAGTAAACATTCTACCGAGGTATACCATTTCGTCCCCTTGCTCCACAGTTTCATCTTGCAGAGTAAATGCTCTACTCTCCTTTCCACCTTCCCAATTGAACACCACAATCTTAGTTTTGTTCATGTTTACCTTTAGGTCCATGCTCTCACACACTTCTCTCACAAACTTCCTCAGAGCGGTTTGCAGCTCATCCGCACTGTCACTTAATAAGACTGTGTCATCTGCATACACCAGATTTGAGTTCTTTTTAACTTTTTTATAATATCGACATCGTTGAATAAAATTTAACAATTGAGATGATTATTTTTTAACTGAATGGTTCAATTTATAAAGATATCAATTACTAGTTAATTTTTACTTTGCTTGCTAATTAATTTCGATTTGCGTAAATGAATTTTGAGCTTTATGTTTACTAACTACTTTCTTAATTGGTTGCAACGGCTAGCTCAAGTTAATATAAAGGGACGATTTCTGTTATCCTTGGCCAAAATTATGCTTATTCCTATTGAGTTGACCTCTTTCTGCATTTATATATTCAATAATTGTGTAAGCTTGTGATATTAATAATCTTTAGCAATAAAAGTAAAAATTAAATTCTGAACGAAAATGCATCAATGCGTTGTTTACAAATATTTATATAAAATCAAACCTATAATCTAAGATAACCTTCTTACAAATAACATGTAACAAATAAAATCTTTATCAGAACCAAACGATTGTTCTCGTTTAATTGTGACAGTCAAATGTACAGTTTCGAGAAATCAAACGCACAAAAAAGGTTTATTTATTAACACAACCAAAAAAAAAGTTCTTACTTAATTTCGTTGCAAAACTGATGATGTAATGCTGGTGTTTCTTTGACCGATGATAAGGAGGCCTCAGACAGGTTAGAGCCTGCTCTTCCGATGTCGTCTACTGGAATCCTGGATCCGCTTCTCTATTGTTGTCCTTATCTTCCCTTATACCTGTGTATAGTTGAATATACTTCTAATTTTCTTTCATCAATTAATTATTATAGTAAATAATTGTTCATTATGTTTCCACTATTCAGTTTTTACTTAATTGTTCAGATCCAACTACAAATAGCCTGCGCAACTAAATGCAAGCTATTTACCACCCGCGAATGCTCCCGTTTTACACATCAATAGATTCGAGTTATTGTCTTTTATACTTCGATTTCCCGATTTGGGTCGATTACTGTCTTATATTTATTGTTTCACTATTTAAACACAATTGATTACGGTTCTGAGATATACAAAACGCGTTATGTTCACTTATTACGTCACTTTTTATTATTTTAATAAGGAAGGTAATTTTCTACTTCTTCCCTATCACCGTTAATTTATTCTTATTTGTAATTTTAACACTTTATAGGGCAGCGTGATTATGCAATGTCGCTAGACTGCGAATTCTGATCGCTTATTTTTTATGCGACCCTTTCTGTTCGCTTACTTATCGCGACTGTTTGTGATCGCTCACTGTATGCGACTGTTTTAAAAACTGCCGGTCATTATAACAGCGTCATTCCCTTCGAACACATTAATGCACTTGCAAATGCCGCGTATTGAAATATTTTCAAATTGAATATATAGATAACTCATGGAAATAAACTCAAGCTTTTCATGTTAATATTAATTACATTCAAATACAAATAAACAATAACCATTTCTTTAACCAAAAAAGAATATATAAATATCTAATCTCGTATAATTTATCGCGAAATTTTGATTTTTCTAAAGCTCCCGTTACATAGTGCAACAATAACATTAAATAAAATCGCTGGAACACTTAGTGATGTTACAAAACGATGTGTCTGCGGGAATCAATAACAATGCCATTATTATTGTTTCGTTTCGTCAGTGAGAGATATTTATCTACTTTAAGTCAGGTAACTTCGGATATATAGTCAATAAAAATATCCACACAGTTAAACAAACCACGGTGTGTAATTGTTGCATTCCAGCAGAGCAAAATGTATATAAAGTCAGCTAGAGTCAGAAGTTTTGTTCGCATTAGCATCAGGAACCTTTGAATTCGGAATGTTACCCACATGAAGCAATGCATTTAAATTTGAGTGCTAATCAATATATACCTGCCTATTATAATTTTTTGAAATTCCGATGTGATTATGGAGAAGCTGACGGGGATGCGTTATTTGACAACGCGTGAGTTCAAATCATGTCCAGTATTTGTAATAGAGCCAAAACCATGTCCAAATCAATGAACTTTGGCTTATATCCGTAAAGAGGTAAATGCACTTTAATTCTATTATTAGATTTCATGTCTCTCGTCCTTGACATACTTTTAAAGGTCAATAAACTATTAGGTTTCCAAGAACTGGTTTTATTTTTGGATTTCTAAGAATTGTAATATTACACCCCTAACCTCTGGTCTTGAAAAAGTTAAACAGTTATATTAATAGCAGGCTTATGTTTGCGTTTTCAATTTTTCAAATTTCACAAAATTGTTACAACACCTTAAACAATTTTTAAAGATAGTGTTACTACTGATGAAGATATAACTGTATGTGTTATCAAATCGTATGTATTGTATAACTTAAATGTAAAAATACATCATAAAAAAACCAAAAAGTATTTTAAATAAATGAATTTTGGGGTTTCTAGAAACTGGTTCTATTTTTCGATTTCCAAGAGCTCTTGTTGACGACAACGGATAACGGTCCGTTTTTCACAACGGGCCGTTGTCTGATACTCAGTATTCTTCAGATAAGTATGAATATTTGTTCATGTGCCGGGCAACCAACCGTAGGATGTATGCGCACCGGCTGCACGCCCGTTCTCCCTCGATACAACGCTCGCCCGCCAGTTGCAGTGAACCACGCTAGTCTCTATGAGTGTGTTAACGACGTCGGATAGACACTAGTTTATGCTCCCGCACATTTTTATTTTGGTTTCACGACTTGTCCCTGTTAATGGAATATGGATCACGATTTTGATATGGAATTATTAATCAGTCTAGTTGAAAATAGACCAGTACTGTGGGACACGTCTGCAGAGTGCTACAAAAACAAGCAGCTTAGTTTTACAGCATGGAGGGAAATTTGTGTAATTTTAAATGAAAAATTCGAGACATTACCTGATAAAGAAAAAAATGAATTTGGTAAGTAATTTAAGTCTAGGCTTACATAGTTTCATTATACGTACCTTATTACATTTATTTATATTAAACATATTGATTCTGCCACGGCAATCTTCCTTCTGGTGCCATAAATATTCCGTAAATTTATTGCAAATCATATTTGCTGTTGAACTACCTCTTACCGAATTTGAACGAGGTATGCCACGTAGGTCGAAATTGGTGTCACTGGTAAATGAATCACTTGCCATGTTAATAATTTCTGCTTCTTTGTGAAAAATTTTTTGTAACAAACAAGTTTTGACTATATTCACTGCTAAATCCGTTGGTACATTTAAAGGCCGATGCAAAATTTGCCATTTATTCGCTATTATACCAAACGCACATTCACCATACCGTTGGTCAGACGATAGTTGAAGTTTAACTTCATCCAGTTGATGGCCATCAATTGGGCGAAGTAAAATATATATATATATATATATATATATATATATATATATATATATATATATACATACATACATACATACATACATACATACATACATACATACATACATACATACATATAATCAGGATTACTACAGCTGTCGCTGCCTTCCTTCTTTCAACCATAAACTCCATCTTTGTCTGTCTTGCCATGCTCCATCATCCAGCCCTCTTCTTTCCATTGCCTGATAGATCTCATCTCTCCATGATCTTCGAGGTCTTCCCCTTCTTCTTCTTCCGATTGGGCTCCAGTGGGTCACTCTGTGAATCCATCTATTATTGTTAGCTCTTCTTAGGTGTCCATACCAGATCAGGTGTTTCTTTTCTATGTATTCTAGTACGTCCTCCTCAACACCCATTCTTCTCTTTATTTCTATATTGATGATTCTGTCCATTCTTGTGAGTCTGCAGCTCCTCCTCCAGTAATCCACTTCGGTTGCGGTGATTTTATTTCTATACTTCTTGTTCATTACCCAGTTCTCGGAGCCATAGGTCATTATGCTTCTCACTATCATGTTATATATGTTACTTTTTGTTTTCCTCGTTATGTGTCTATCCCATAGAATTGGGTTCAATTGTCTAATAGATGTTCTTGTTTGGTATAATCTATTTTTTATCTCTTCTTCCGTTGTTCCATCTTTCGTGAGTATGAAGCCTAGGTATTTAAATTTTTCTGTGCCTTTAATCTCTCTTCCATCTCTAAATTTGTTACTGTTTCTTCTAAGGTCCTCATATATTCTGATTTTTTAAAATTGATCTCTAATCCATTCTTGGGATATTCTTCTTCTAGTTTACGTAACATGTAGCTGAGATCTTCCTCGTCTTGAGCTACCACCACCTGGTCATCCGCATAGCATAATGTGTATAGGTAATTGCCTCTAATTGGTAATCCCATACCTTCGCATTTCCGTTTCCATGATGTCAATGTGTGTTCCAGGAATATTTTAAAGAGAGTGGGTGATGTGGAGCATCCCTGCAAAAGGCCCTTAGTTGTGTGGAATTTTGAGATTATTTTGTTTCCATCCTTAATATATACGGTGTTCTCTTTGTAAATATTTTGTATCACTTCTATCAATTCTCTTGGTACTTTCATTTCTTTAAGGGCTTTCCACATTACGCTTCCTGGTACAGAATCGTACGCTTTTTTCAAATCTATAAATCCCAGATGTACGGATCTGTTCTTTGCCATTCTCTTTTCTACTACTTGTTGTAGAGTGTATATATGTTCGATACCCGATCTCCCGGCTGTGAACCCTGCCTGTTCTTCCCCTATTTTTCTTTGATGTGTATTTCTAGTTGCTCCCTAAGGATTTTCCCATATAGTCTTCCAAATGTTGCTATTACGCTGATGCCTCGGTAATTATCGCATCGTTTTTTGTCTCCTTTTTTATATATGGACGATACATATGCCTCTGTCCATTCTCTTGGGAGGGTTTCTCCGTTAATTGCCTTGTAGAATATTCTGTGTATTATGGGGAAGAGTTTAGTTGTTCCGTATTGTATTAGTTCCGGGAACACGCCTCCTGGCCCTGGTGCTTTATTATTTTTTAATGTTTTTATGGCTTTTTTTACTTCTTGTAAGTCTAACTCTATATGTTCTTTTCCTTCTCCCATTATTTCTTGGTCATGTTCCATGAATTGCGGTCGTCTTTCAATGAGGAGTTCTTTATAGTGTTTTTCCCAATCTTGATTTGAAGTAAATATATAAGATAATTTACACTCGGTTCCTAATTTATTCGTAGATGGCGGTATGTTCAAGCTATTGTTTAATAGGCCTTTCCAAAATTCTGTTTCTTTAAATACTGCCAAATTACATTCTTTTCCATAAGCACCAACATCAATGAAAATATAATTATAATTTGAGTCTACCACGGCCATCAACACAATTGACAAGCAGTGTCTATAGTTTAGAAACATTGATCCACTTCCTTTTGGCTTTGTAACTCGCATGTGATTGCCGTCTACGGCTCCTAAGCAAAGAAGAAAATTCGCCCCATTCTCAAAGTTGTTAAGTATAATTAACCACTCTTCCCTAGATGGAATTTTCTTATATGTATATCTCAGATAATTCGGACCATATTGTTGCACATACTTTTCGTACAATGTAGCTTATAGTTTTGATTCCTATTCTAAATGTGTACTGAAGATCCATGAATGCACTGCCTGATGCCAAATATCTGTAAGAATAATTATTTTACTAATGTCAATTTGCTGGTTTTAATTTCAGGCAAACCAATTATAAAAAAATGGAGTAATGCCAGAGATAACTGGATGAGATGTGCTAAGAAGCGGAAAAAATACAAGTCAGGTTCGGAAGCAAAACGCATTCAAAAATATAATTTTTTTGAACAATTGCAATTTTTAAATAAAATTGTGGTCATCTGCCCAAGACGTCGAAGGGAGCCCCGTTCGAAGATAATGCACTCCCGAAAAAAGATGAGGAAGAAAGATGCAACCGAAAGGATAATTTGAGTCAGTAAATTAATAACTTCGTAGAGTTTGTTAAAAAGGAAGACAACAGTACAATCATGTCTTTTTTAGAGGTATTGCGCCCACTATTGTAAAATTCAATGATGCTGATATTGTTGATTTTCATTATGAGGTTTATTACCTCATAATATTAGAAATATTAACCAAAGATATCAGCCGCCCTATTATTCGCAGTTGCGGTCAAGGAATTATCAAAATACCACTCCAGCCTTTTCATCACAGTATTCAAAAAATTTAGGATCATCATATTCATCACGCCATTCACAACAATTTCAGATAGTTCAGAATATCAATCCAAATCCAGATGGATCAGGGGACAGTCTGGAATATCCTTCCTGTTTTGATTTTGATTTTGCACCTGAGTCGTATTAAATATACTTGTATTTAAATTAAAAGGATTACATTGACTTGATTATCCACTATTATTAACGCCTGATTTATTATATTTTTTATTAAAATTTTACAAAACCCAGTTTCTAAGAAGGTTAGTTTGTCTGGAATATTAATAATATATAATTCATACATACCTTATAATTACAGTTAATCTTTCAGCAGGTGTAATGGAAAGGCGCATATTAGTATCAGTACGTCGTAGTTTGTTATGTACTATTCCTAATAATTTGCGAAAACTTTTCTCGCTCATTTAAAAGAAATTGAAAAATTCTGTTTCATCTTTCTTTAACTCTTCACAAAGTGTAGGGAAAGCACCATAACTTTCTCTTTCTAATAAAGCAGAATGTATGCACATCTTTCTTTTACGATTTTCTTTTTTCTGAAGTACACTACGCTATTGTAACCTTTTTCGTTCTAGGTGACATTAATAAAAATTATTCTTTTCAGTTTTCTACACTACGCACAAGACATGTAACAATTATACTCGCTTTTTGTTTGGAACTGACGACCCATTGGCGAAATTATAAATCTCAAACCAATAATCTACAAGGACACCCGTTTAGTCCGTTACTCGGCAAGAAAACACGGTCGTTTACAAGAGCTCTTAATATGACACGCCTAGAGGTCAATGAAAGTTGGCCTCGAAGAGGTCAATGACCCTTGGACTCTCCCCCCCTCCCGTTTCCACGAACCGATTCTGTTTTTAGATTGCTAACAATTGTAATGTGAGACTCTTAGAGATTAATGAACTTTGACCTTGAAGAGGTCCATGAACTTTGACTTTCACACTTATCTATCAGTCTCTCTTTCACACATGTAAATCCCTACATGGTCCAGAACCGGCGTAACTATACTAATTTTTTCCAACGCACAACACAACCCGTGAGGTTTCCGTGATAGGAACAACAAAATGTGCCCAAGCCGAAGTATATTTTAATAAAAAAAAACAGTCTGGTTGTGTATCCGTTATCAAGTTTTCTTTGTAATTACTTTTTCTGTAAAAAATTTGAATTAGGCTATGTTTCAAAATATCTTGTAAAAAAACCTGTTCAAAAAATGTAACAAGTCACAATGCGGTTTATTGTGAAAAATCTATGGATCTGCCATATTAAAAATTATTTACAGATAGATTTGGTGATAAAAAAGTGGTCATATTGTTGTTATGTCGAGTCCTAAATTTTATGAAAGTGTGGTTATATTGCAATAGGGAAAAATTACTCTTAAGATTTTTAGTTTATTGGTGGCATTTTGAATCCGCCATATTAAAAATACTTATTTAAGGTCTATTTGGATTTAGAGTAACAGGATATTATTTTGTATCGACTATATAAGGTTTACCAAGAGCCTAAAAAGAAAAATTCTTATTTCCATTGGTAAACATAAAAATTAGCACTGCTTCAGTATTGAGTGCTGTTTTAAATTCATTTACTCAAAATTTTGTTAAATCATTGTTCTAATAACGAATTAGAAACAAATTTGTATCTAATGTGACCTTGGTCTTTCGATGATTTGTTTTTTTTTGCAGGGAGATTAAAATTATAAACACATTTCATTACAACCCTTCTTCCCTATTTTTCGTTAATGTAGGTTTTGTAATTTGTTTGTAATGGTAATATAAAGAAGAGTTTTTGATCCGTCTCTTACCTAAATTTACTAATATTTAATTTTAATTAAAAATAGTGTAATCTTTTTAATCATTTTGTGTGTTATTTAATGTGATTTTAGATAATTCTCTTTAATATCTATTGGGTTTGAGCTTTAGGGCGGTAACAGAATTTTTATTTTGACATGAGCCAAGGTGTAAAACGATAATGTAATATAAATAATTAGAAGACAATTATTTCTAATAGTTATTTGAAATTCACCTAAAAACCTAGTACGCATTTATACAGGGTGAGCCAATAGTGCGTGGGTGGAAGATTGTGGGTTTATTATGGAATATTTCTAAAGTTTGTTGATGGGATGTGGTGGGGTACCCTTAAGGCTATAAACTTAAAATATTTTCACTTGAATCGCAAAGTTTATACAGGGCGATTTAAATCAAAGTTGTATATTATTGCATATTTGTATTTGGTCAAATCTAGTGATACTATGGATCACACATGGTACCTAAAATGAATCGTTTAGCTGCAATTCGTTATTTTTACAAAAAGTAGATGTCTGAAAACAATTAAATATTGCTGTGATCACAAAACTTAGAAGGCCATGACTCTGCAATGTTACTAGACATGAAATGTACTAGCGTAGGCCGGACGGTCAAATCCGAATTGTTGTATTTAGAGAAACTACTTTGTCAATTTACAAAATTTCAGTCGATGGTAACTTGATTTTGCATCAAATGCGGTAGATTTGTTTTAATTTCACAATTTCTGATTAATTTGCTGTATTTTTCAATTTTCAATTACAATGGGTAACTAGCACGCTGTGAAAGATAACAAATTTTGTCATTTTAACTTTTAACGTTAAATTTAACTGATAAAAATGGCAAGTTTTTCTTAAAATGAAATGATTGATATGGTTTTTTTTCTTTGAGAATGCTCTAGAAATCCGTTCCTAGCGGGTCTCTTGTGTACAAAGCAAGATATCCTAACCGGGAGCGTTATCCAAGGGAAGTCATTCAAAAATCTATTAGAAGATTTATTGCAACAGGAAGAGTAAGTACATTATCTTGAAAACCAGGAAAGAATGAAATCTGCGTCGAACGAAGATAATCAACTCAATATTTTAACAACTGCAGTAGTAGAAAATCCCCATACGAGTACATGGCAACCCAAAAGAGATTTTCAAGAAAGTAGAACATCTGTCAGAAGAATAATTAAAAAAAACATTTCATCCTTATCACATCCAACTACATCCAGAGCTCAAGGAGACCGATTTTCATAACAGGATTAATTTTTGCAGTTAGGTAGAACAAAAGTTAAGTGAAAATGTACAATTGTTGGATAAGATCATGTTTACAGACGAGTGTACCTTCCACCGCAATGGATTTGTTACCCAGCGCAATTTTCATTATTACTCAGATGAAAACCGTCACTATTTCCGGGTTCATAGTCAAGAGAAATGGTCGATTAATGTTTGAGTATTCGGGGTTGTTGGTCCCTTTTTCTTTGGCGGTAATCTAAATTAGGGACATGTATTTTCAGTAAGATGGCGCACCTCCATACCGTGCCCATGTAGTAAGTGAATGGCTTAATAAATAAATGTTGAAAAGCGGATACGAAGGGATGGACCAACGCGCTGGCCAGCGAGATCTCCAAATATTTCTCCTCTTGATTTATTTTTGTGGGGGTATGTCAAGAAAAAAGCGTATGGTGAACTACTAACCACTACGAAACGTGTTTGCAACTATCAACCCAGTAATGTTAAATAGGGTTAAAAATTCTTTTCGTCGTAGAATTCAAATTTGCTTAGCATAAGGTGGTAGACATTTTGAACATTTATTAAAATAATTTTTATGTAATTTTTATTTTAGCTCATAATTTCGTTTTCGTGTTTATGTATTTTTCTACTTGGTAAACACTGTTTTATAATGTTAATCGTTTTTTATTTATTTTCCACGGGTTACCTGTATAATACAAACTAAAAATTGAAAAATTCAGCAATTTAATCAGAAATTGTGAAATTAAAAGAAATCTACCGAAGATAGATACCGACAAATTTATATCGTTAGAAAGGTATTCCGCATTGAAAAATCAAGTTACCAAGTAATTTCTCTAAACACAAGAAGAATTCGGATTTGACCGTCTGGTCTACGTTAGCACACTTCATGTCTAGTAACATCGCAGAGGCATGGCTTTCCAAGTTTTGTGATCACAATGATATTTAATTTTTTTCAGACATCTACTTTTTGTAAAAATGACGAATTGCGGCTAATGATTCGTTTTAGGTACCTTGTGTGCAGTGGTTGGAAAATTACTTTGTAACAGTAATTAAATTAAATTACTAATTTCTTTGTTTTCAGTGTAATTAGTACTAATTACGTTGTTAAAAAGTAATTGGCATAAATTAATCTTAACAAAGTTATAAAAAAATAAAACAAGTTGTGTTATAAAAATTGGCTATATTGTGAATTACATTTTAACAGTAATTGTTTATCAAAGTTCATGTCCGCCAAAGCATGCCTTTTTTTCCCAAACACTTCTGCAGCCACACCAAACATACGCTCGACTAGATGGTAAACTGATGTTAAATTTAAGAAATAGTAGGACACCGAAGACTGAGCAGAGTACAGATCGGAAGCTAACATTAAACCCAGAGATAAAACGGAGTTGATTATAATGACTAGGCGGTTAAAGGGCGCGTAATTTATCTGGTCAATGACGGCGGGCCTCGGAACGAAAGCGGTAACAAAAGAATGCAATTTGGAAATTCCCTTTCATTACATTACCGGAAATATTTGATTGTCATTAGTCATTAGGGAGTTTTAGTTTCATTTCAGATTCTTAAAACTAAAGTAATTCGTAATTTACATTTCAATTACTCATAAAAAGGAATTCATTTACACTACTAATTACATACAAATCAAAGTACTTAAATTACATTAATAATTACTGTACAAGTAATTTAAGTACTTTTTCAAATTACTGTAATTGAATTACTTCCAACCACTGCTTGTGTGATACATAAAGCCGCACTAGAACTTTAGAAATATTCCTTAATAAACCCCGCACTATTGGCCCACCCATTCGCAATTCCGTGCTCTAAAACTTATACACGTATCAATAAACAGACAAGTTGAAGATCGTCTATTTATTATTTTTTTGGTTACATGATGGCATGTAATATCATAATTTGAAATAATATGAAGAGGTAAGTGAGCACCCGTCTCTCGGGCGCTGACTTATACCGTATGTATTTATGTATATATATATATATATATATATATATATATATATATATATATATATATATATATATATATGTGTGTATAATTTGCATTTGCAATGGAAACAATAAGTTACTATGGGTTCTGTTATAATGATAATGTAATATGATACTTCTTGGAGCTCAAAGAACTATATTCTGGCTACCCATCTAACGCCATAGTAGTATTTCAGAGGTTCTATAATATTTGGAAACCTTCTGCGTGCATTAAAAGCTAAAACTTAATATTTAAAAATAAAAAACCAGAAATAACATTTATTTATTTTTGCATTGCATATGTAAGGTATTTTGAAACATGGAAATTGTACTTTGTAGTGGTTATTTTCTGAATGTATGGTAACCGATACTAATTAGAACCTTGAGCAAAAGCGGTTATTGGACAGAACAAAAAAAAGACAGTTACGTTAGTTGGTTTTTAATATTTTTATATTACAATGTTCATAACTTGAAAGAAACATGTAATTCTCTGGTATTTAAACTATCTACTGCGCAAATCTCTTTTTTAAGTTTGCTTTTTTTTTCTGTTAATTATTTGTATTTTTTACAGCGCATAATTTTCCCTGAAGATGTATCTGAACTCATACACCCCATTACAATGCCAGGAAACATGTTCAAATTAACGGCTACTATTTTAACACTGCTTAAAACACCTTTACTACCATCTCGACATACCACAATGCAAGGATTGGGACTAGATTACGTTCCGTGGGCTTTAGATTCGATCGAAACTCTTCTGCCGATGTTTTTCCCACTCTACCCAATTGATTTGACAAATACAAATTTCCTTAAGGACACTCAAAGACTTGCGGTCGGCCCCCAATATTTGAAAACATTTCCAGGACAAGAAGAATATTTGGAATTTTTATTAACTACTATCAGAAATTGTACGGATTGTTTACATGGAAAAGAAAAAACTGCAGTTACTGTGTGTTGGTTCCGATTTCAAAGATTACTCATTGTTTTAGATAAAGAAAATAGATTAAAAATGTCATCTACATTTAAAAAAAAATTAAAGTCTTCCATGAAACAATTATTAAAATCTGAAGAGCATAGAAATAATATAATCTTTTATCAAGAATTTGCTCTTTTTGAATACCAATCGGGAAATGCGGATAGTGCTATAAACATACTGATAACTACATTAACCACTGTAATGAACAGTAAAACTGCGCAAACAGAAACTGAACGTTGTGAAATATGCTTTCTCTTCAGAACACTGGCTGAGCTATATTTGAATTCTTCGTCAATCAAAAGTAATGAAAAAGCTCTTAAATGTTTGGTTGCTCTTTCTTTAGACAAACCTGTTAATATTGAAATAGAACTAACACAGGATTTATTAAATGAAGCAAGTTTAAGATTTAAGCATGTTACCTTACAATTGTTAAATAAAGAAATCTCAGTATTAATGTCTGTGGATCATTTTTTGCCAAATTTTTTCACAGACTGGATAGTTTGTAATGCATGGTTTTTGTATTTAACAACGGGACCAATTACATGTGGAACATTTTTAGAAGAGATCCTTGAGAAAATTGAAACTGCAACATGGCAGAAAGAAATTTTATATGAGTGCTATGTTGCGACTCTTTTTAAAAATTGTATAGAAAAATCTGGAGCTGGGATGTTCAAATTGTTAGATGATGCATTGTATCGAGCTATAGAAATGTTTCCTAATAATCTATTTTTATTAAGTGTTCTCGCTAAGGAAGTTACGTTGAATTGTTCAATGGGTCAACCATGGTGGAAGATTAATCGGCTGCTAATCAAAACTGGGCATGCTATTCCAACATTAATTTTAATTATTATTGCTAATCAACGTTCTTACGAAATCAAAGATAAGTGGATTGATACTATTACAGGTAATACCATTTGTGAAAAAATTAATGAAAATTCATAAACAAAATTATTTTAGGAAAAGAAGTGTTAGAAGAACCTAGCCAAGTTAACAAAATGATATCACTTTTCCGTCGAATCACTAGTTCAGAAATGTGTACGAGAAGGTGTGGATTGGCATGGAGACTTTACCTTCAGTATTTACATGCTCATTTTGATTTATCCGTATGTAGAAATGCCTATTATGCTGCTGTTGAACAATGTCCATGGTTAAAGGTTAGTTCATTGTTATCACCTGTCATAAGATTATTAACTGCTATTTTTGAAGGCTTTGTATATCGATGCTGCAATTTATATACCAGCTGAATTGGCACAAATTCAAGATTTGCTTATAGAAAAACAATTGCGGTTGCACATTACTCCAGAAGAATTGGATATCCTACGAAATTAGAATACCAAATTTATGACATTTTGTAATTGAAGTATATACAATACGGATATTACATTAGTTATACATTTTTCACTGTGATACATATATATTTGTTACTTGTAAACTAACAGTTTCCACAATTGAAAAATAAAAGAGATGTAGTTCGTTTGTCGTGTTTTATTTTCGGAATTCTGTTTTGTGTGGGTGACATTAACCAAAAACATTAAGAGGATAAAACAATTGATGAAAAAATTAGAACCACATTTAATTAAAATACTTATCTTTTGGGTATTAGAATGTTTTTTATTTATATTTTAAACAAATTTATATGTTTCGATAACAATTACAGTTATCGTCATCAGTAAATGATAGTTTTAAAAATCAATTGAGTTTCAAAATAAATTTTTAAATATGAAAATGTGAATATAAGCCCACCATTAATAAAATAGTTTGATAAACGTATTTGAAAGCCACTGTGGAATCCTATTATTTTAGTAAAGAATACCTAGATCTTTAGTAAATTAAATACTATTAAAACTACCTATCAAAACACCCTCTACCGGACGCAGCAAAGTTAACAGTGAAAAATGTTATAACTTAAAGTTATAATGTAAC
The DNA here is from genome assembly GCA_036346205.1 of Vesta saturnalis. Lineage (NCBI taxonomy): Eukaryota > Metazoa > Arthropoda > Insecta > Coleoptera > Lampyridae > Vesta > Vesta saturnalis. The sequence continues at coordinate 736,067 of JARFJB010001424.1, forward strand.
TGTAAAATTGTGCAAAACTTGAATTTGAAATTGGTAAAAGCATTGACAAATAGACTCAACTATATCTTTAATTGGTATGTCAAGTTTGTATTTGTGAATACTTTTACCAATTTCAAATTAAGGTTTTACACAACTTTACACTTACATCATAACTTGATTAAATGTTAAATGTGTTTTGTGATTAATACATTTTTCATTATTAGGCTTCATATGTTAGAGGGTATTCGCTTCTCATATTCAAGGCAGTTTAATACTATTTAATTTGTTAAAGATCTCGCTATTCTTTACTAAAATAAATTGGATTCTATAGTTGGCTTTAAATACGTTTATCCAACTATTACATTAAACAAATAGCAGACATGTTTCATACATTTGTTTTAACAACTCTATTAATTTTTAAAGCTATTATCTTTTACTGAGGATGATAACTGTAATTGTTACTGAAATGTTAAATTTGTATAAAATATAAATAAAACTGCATGAATTATTCCCCAAAACATTAGTATGTTAATATGTGTGATAATCATGAACGTTTACATTTTCATAAAACCATTTTTGTTAGTTTTCAAATGCTATTAACTTTTGACTATAAAAATTAATAGTGGAGCACTAAAAATTATGGGATGTTTTGATAATAATCATGATAATTAACCCATTAATGATTGCAGGTGCATAAACGCTTTTTACCTTCCAATCTACATATACATATATAGGTATAGAAGGTGATGCAATGGACTTTTTTCTCACTATCGCTTAATCGACTTATTAGCTCATTTTACAACGTTTCGCCAAGATCGGCCATGATTGTGTGTGTGTACAGATGTATGTTAATACCCACGATAACTCCAGGACGAAAAACGTACGCACTAAAAATGTTGCATTTAACCTGATTTTCATTTCTCTGCAGCTGATTAGATTTTGGAAGAAATTCAGTGGCGGAGAGGGGGGAATATTAGGAGCAGTTTTTGATTTTTATCAAATATATCTGAAATACCTGTATATTTCAAAGATAGGTTTATTATGTTTTATACAATTTTTGATACGATGTGTAATGTAGCGGAAAAAATTCCTAAGGTTGAATTTATGTGTTTGAATTTTTTCAATATCTGAATTTTTTCTGAATGATTAATTTTAAAAGAAAATGTGTCGACATATTTTTTAAAGAAAATTTGATTTTATATAATTTTTCTTTATAAAGTTTCATAATATAGAGCGAAATAAGTATAAAAATTAAATAAACATGATTGAAAATGCTTAACTATATTACGATATATTTTTTGAAGCAGGAGGCTTTGGAATTTTTTTAAGTTAGCGTCTATTATTCTCTATCTGACATGAAGTTTTAAACATTTGTTTGACATAAATTATTGATTTTGTTTTTATAATGTTGCCTATTTTGGTAATAAACTTGTTATCAAAGAGGTTGCATAATTATCACAGTATAGATATATAGAGCTATGCGTTAGCTATATATCTATACTGTGTAATTATCCTAGAAAAACTGTTATTAAAATTATTTCATTCCTTTTAATTTTCATTTTGTAGGTTGAAAGGTTGTATGTTGTTCCATACCATATATTTTCTATTTCACTTTATTCGGGGTCCAGGAATTTTTTTCCTTCCTTTCAGGTTTCATCTACTATAATTGTTCCAAGGACACTGCAGCTATTCAAGTTTATTGCATACTCTCTGGTTGATCCAACTCCCAATTTGTATGTAATGTTGAGTCACTGTAGCATATCGCGCAGGTCTCTCACTGGAAGTGTTCTAAAGTCTTCCAGTACTTGAAAATGCGCTGTGTTTTAAACGTTTTTAATAAAAATATCTTAATCGTGTAGTGTGTGTTATTTGTGTTTCAGTAAAAATATCAAATTTCAATATTTAGAGATTTTATGATATTGCACAATTTAGTAAACGGTCTGTATAAAGGATGCCTTTGGCCAGAAACAGGTTATACCAGGTGTCAATGAGATTAGTTCAAAATCCGTTGATATGCCCTTTTGGATTAGAATTTAAATATAATGAAATAGTTGTATGTTGAAATCTTTAAATAAAACAATTAGATTTACTAAACGTAAAAGAAGGCCAACTGAGTGTGTATACAGTGCTGAATTAGCATTAGGCTAATATGTGTCAATAAATTGCAAGTAAGTAACATGTGGTAAGTAAGTAAGTAGATTACATTAAAGGTTATAAAAATAACTGTATTAGTATTAGTTAGGCAGCAAGAGTAGTCGAGTAGTAGTATACAATATAGACAATAAGAAGCATGTACAGTTAATCAATCAGGTTATACTAAAAGTAATGTGAAGTCTATTATGAGTAATTATTAACCAGAATTATTAATGTAAGTTCAATTAAATAAAGTTAGTTGTTTAAAAATGTACATCCCTTAAATGACATCTACACATACAACTGTACAAGGACCAAGTTGTACATCAAAGTTAAGATGACTAAAGATTTTGGGAGGTCATATGTTTGTTTGAAATGTACAATATGAAGATTAAATCATTTAAATGTCACAATCCAGATTGATCTGACTGAAACACTCAACTTTTTTTTTAAATATCACCCACTGCTTTTTATTTCACTTTTGAATTATACATGGAGAAACAGATATAAAACATGTATCATATCCTGCGGCCATCTATGATAGTTTCTGGAAAAAGAATTGTAGTCACTTAAAAGTTCTACCAACTATTGTAATATAAAAATTATTGTTGGATCACCCAGAGAAAGCTCTGCACCATTTTCAATTAAATTTTCGAATACTTTAAATCACTAGTATTCGTCTATGTATGATTGATTCTTTAATTCTGTGCTTGTCGAACTAGTATAAACTAGTAAGATTATTGGTATTCTGCAAAAGTAAAGTAAAAGTATTTGTTAGAGATAACTTCGAACTAACACAATATTTATTAAATTAATGTTTTGTAATTACATAATTTCCAAATTTTTATCAACTCATTGCTATAAACTTGATGTTTTTAACAATCTTCCTCAGAAATATATACGTATTTACAACTTTAATCTTTGAGGTGGTCTCCTAATATAATTAAATCGATGTAAAACTGGTTCTATATTTTCCTCACTTCGTTGCGTTTCTTCGCTTGTAGCGACAGTTTCTTTGTCTGATTTTATTCTTTCAACATCCGACACCGGAGCATCTTTGGTTGATCAGGGTTGTCGTTTGAGTTGGATGGGTCTGTTGTATAAGGTGTTATTTCTCAAGAACCTACAAATTGACTTTCTCCAACGTCCGTTTTGTTGCTTTGGTCGATGTGTTTTGACATTTTGATGCCGTCCACTAAAACACACAATGTATATTTCCAATTAGTAAGATACTATTCTGTATTTCCATTTACAATTTTTGTTAATGGAAACATTTCTTCGTCAGACCTTTAATGTCGAGATGTATGCTTTTATACCATATGCAACTGCGAGAAGGTGCTTTCACCTTACAAACTCCTACATATACTACACGACCACTAGTATTTCTTTGGATATGCAACCATTTAATAATTTTGGTAGTAATTTGTTACCTGACTGTAATGCTATAATTAAAGTTTTCAGTTTACAAAACCTTTAGTGTTTACACTATTTTCTTTTGCTCTACTGGAAGTGTGACAGTTTTTTGAAACTGAAAGACTGGTTCTGTGTTGCTTATTGAACTGTTATCCATTGTTAAACTTAATGGAAATTTACTCAATCTGCATTTTGCATGATCTTCACTTCTTCGGTATTCTATTTCACAATCAAATCCGGAAAAAAAAAATTCGCGTAGTGTAGCATTTATACTGCAGATGTAGCTCTGGCATTTCCTTATGTTGGACGGGACATTGCAGTAAATTTTCTATCGTAGCAATATTGGAGAAAATGATTTATTCCCCAAATGTGGGAAGTGACTTTAAGATTGTTAACTCTTTGACAAAGAACGCGATGCAAAAGCAATGGATCTTTCGGAACCTTCAGGATAACGATGTAATTTGCATCAGACCATCTGAACCCGCATCCGTAGCTAAAACTAAAGGTCTATTTACATTAAAATGTGTTAAGATTTGCGGATTGACAATGTATCATTTGATTTCACAAATCATCCTTTCACAATCTTTTGACTACAAAAAATTATTTTTTTTGGAAAGTAATGCGTGTAACGGTGCACGCTTCGATGAAATATTGAGTAAGAAACGGTGATAATTGATTAATGGTATTAACTTCAATAATCCCTGTAGGTACATCTTTACGTTCTGGAGCATTCACTATCGCCTCAATTTTGTCAGGCATTGGATGAAGTCCACATTCATCAATAACGTGACCTAGATATTTAATACAATTTGGAGCAATCTTTGCCCCAAACGAGTGAGTCTTTTTACTTTGTACGTACCTAAATATGTTGGAAGTTGCTTGTATTATAGAAGTTTCTTTATCAACTTCCATCTGAAGGTATGCTTGATCCAGAGAGCAAACATATTTTTCGCTAACCGTGACTATCCCATAGAATTACATGAGAGTCACAGTGATCTACCATTGGCACCCGAACATATGGTTCCACCTGTACCTGATTCAAATTCTAAAATTAAAAAATTATTGCTTACATTGTATCTAAAACGTAATTACCCAATTCATTACAGAAATTTGAATATTTAAAATATGGATTAAAGTTGGTAAAAGTACACCGTACGTTTTACACAGTCCCCGTGGTTAAAAAAATATATGGATTTAAATACCACCATGCGTCAGCCATCTCAAAATGAATTTTTATAAATGAATGATTAGTAGTGTTTTCGGGAACAGATAGAAAATGTACGTAAATAAAAGGATAGGCGTTTAGTTACGAAATGGGATGGTCGCTATGGTGCTCGTGATTCCATATCAAAACCAAATTTTCATAATTGTAAAATATTTAACAATGATATGCTTATCATTCAAATGAATAAGCTAGAAGTATATTTAAATAAACCTATATATACAGGCGTTTTAGACGTTTCAAAAACTTTTTTATACAATTTTCATTATGGTTGCACGCCATCTAAGTTTCCTAATAATGCTAAGCTCTTGTACACTGATACAGTCTCCTATAGGCCTTTTCAGTTCCTGATATCTATGAATGCGTTAAATAAGACATTGATAAATTCGATACTATAGTCCTGACAATACTGTTGGAATTCCATTAGCAAATAAAAAAATTTCCCGGCTTAATGAAAGACGAAAATCAAGGTAAAATTATGTTAGAACTTAGTGCAAAAATGTATGCTTACACTGTTGATGAAAAAGTTGTAAAAAAACAAAGAGTTCTACCTAAGTAACCGTCAAACAGGTCACGATAAATGATTATAAACATGTTTTGTTTGATGGCAACGTAATAATGCGATATCAACATCTGATAAGGTCTAAGAAATATGATGTATTTACAACCAAACAGGATAAAGTAATACTTAATCCTTACAATGATAAACGATTAGTAAATTTTAATTTCACTGCTACTAAACCGTGGGGATATAAATTTACATTGCATTTTATTAATTTCTCTTCTATTTCAGAAAACAACTTTATCATTATGAGTAGTAGTATTGAAAACAAATTGAAGGAATAACTATGGTACAGTACTGATCAAATCTACAGTAAATACCTGAAGCGTTATTTGATGGGGAAGTGCTCCTCTGAAAGCTATTTATTTGTACTATATATTACAACATATTGTTATTTCAGATTAGTGTTTTAACTCTGCTATAAACTCAAAGTGTGCAAATGAAGTTATTATTAAGACATTAATTGATAAAAAATCACTTAGGCAATACCATTAATTGTTTTATGAAATAGTGTGCCGATAAAGGTTACAATTCATTAAATTTTAATGAAGTAGAGAGGATCTTAGACGATATGAATTTACTTGGTGGCATGCCACTTAAAATGTACGTATACAATTTATTATGGGGTCATAATTCATTGTGTATTTCAACAAATGTTAAATCTAGCTTAGAAAATATTAGTTCTGCTTATAAAGACACTTTATCTATTATAACTGAATGTATTGAGAAAGCAGCATATTTGATAATTTTAAGTGGCTCGATATTTTGATTGAAATATTATTACAACAAAACATCACATATAAGTTTCAACCGTGGGAAAACGAGGAGCACCACACAATTTATTACTGGATATTAGAAAACATCGATAAAGGTGAAACAAATACAAATCCCTGCTTGAGATGGGCATGTAGACGAGATTCGGGAATACGACCATCCAGTAATTTAAATAACTATAGAAATACTTTAGGTTTACTACATAAGTTAATCAAATTTTAGAACAAAATTGTGTATGTAATATTTATATTTATAAATAAAGTACAATTATTCCTATGGCTATATAAGTAATTTATTTCACAAATTACAAGTTAAATGTCTAGTAATAAAACAATGTCTTTATTGTAGTTCTATTCTTACGATTGTTATAATCCATCGTTACGGCATCAATTGTTTCGATCCAGTTGTTTTATCTTGTATACTAAACGTCTTGTATATAACAGGCTTAATGGTTCTGATAACACGTTCCCCAATTGCAGCCTTCTTTGTGCTATAGGTGAAGTAATGATTGACTCCATAACGCTGCATTAATTTAATAGTAAAATGCTCATTGTAGAATTCGTTTCCTGCATCTGTCTGCAAATTTTTAGGTTTCCGACTTAGTTTGAAGATTATTTGCATAGCCTTGGCAACTTCTGTTTTCATTTTTAATCCTTTAGTCCACAAATATTTACAAAAACAGTCGATAACCACTAATATATACCCCTTATTTTGTTTGGCATGTGTATTAAATTCGGACAAATCTGCTTGCCAATGGTCATCAAAAGCTTTAATTATTGTTTGCCTTCGTTTAAAATTTTTTCGTGCAGATTTGTGCAATTCGTTGATGAGTTGTAATTTAGACATGGCACTAATTTATCTACAATTTCTTTAAGTTGATAGTCTTTCAGCATTAGATAAGCGTTAGAGTTCCTTTTTTTAGAAGCTTTCTGAACTGCTTGTAGACTAAAATCAACGTATCCTTTACTTATAGTATCACCAGCTCCTTCCGGGTCCGCCAACTGTGTCAAACGGTTTCCCTCCAAATAGAACCTTGTTGATAAATAGTATTGCTTAGTGATGACATCTTGAGGATCTATGGGATTGGCAACATTGCTGAGTCTCTTATTCTCGATATCAAATTGATTATCATCAGTATAAACTGAGGGGTTAATTTCTTGAATTTATATTGGACATGTGAACGTCCAAATTTGTCAAGGGGCATTTTAGTTGACATCAATACATTCTTATTTATACTGCTTAAAGAACGACTGGTTGCTTTTCATTGTATCTATCTTCATATAGTTCTTATACAATTGATATTGTCATTTACGACGCCTATGTTCCCTGCCAATTTTTCTGTCCGCAATACCTGTACATCACGAATTAGTTCATATATATCATTCCAATATTTATATTCAATGGGCCTGTTTGTTAATTCCTTAAAAAACATAGCTCCACCTAGTTTGGGCGATGATGATGACAGCAAGGGTTTGATTATTTGTGTGTACTTTTTGCTGCGGCTTCCTCGAATTTGTCCACTTACATCATAATCTCGCCTTGCAACATTCGTAGCTTCTAAAACAATTTTATAATTTTTTCTATCTTCTGAATTTACTAGATTTACGTTGGATTCATTCATAATAAGCAAATCATGTAAGCCTGGAGTCCCTTTATACGTGATACCTTAGTAATCATATCGTTTCCTTTAAATGTAATGGAAATATTCCCATTTGTCAGTTTTGGTATCACGAAGGACTCCATAAGTATGATCAATAGCACCTTCAGGATCCCTCATAATGCTTTCAACGTATGTATGAGGCAATTCATTGTACTGCTCGAGAAATTCTTCTTCTGAGTGGGTTCATTACGGGTAGTAGAATCATCTGTGATACTAAAAGGTTCTTCTTCTTCCTCAATATTTATCTCTTCCACGACAGATGTATCTAAGAAAGATGGTGTATGAAGACCTGGAGGAGTATATCATTGAAAAAACGCTAGTTGAGCTAGCGGTCTAGTAGCACCCATTCTTGAATCACTTAACGACAGTGAAGTGAAGCCTAGTGCCCTTTAAACATGAGCTAACGGGTTTGTGGTGGTAGTGACATGCTCTCATGGAAATATGAATAGGGGTGATTTTTGGGTTTAACGTCAATGGGCTCCTGTTTAGGTGTTTTTTATCTGGATCGATTTTATTTACTATTTCAGTTAGAGGTTCTATTAGGGGCTTATAAGTACTTTCAAACGTTCTTTCATTATCAATGCGAGCAGTTTTAATACTGTTATACTTCTGTATTATTTTACGAGTCTGAATCTTTTTTTTTCCTTAATATCATCTCCTTATCCATTGCAGCAAAACGGGTTTACTGAACAAGTACCGGTTTAGCCCGAACGGATAGCTGTTAAAACCTAAATAGATCAGTAACTACTAAACTACTGTAAATAGTTTAACCCTTTGACTCATGGTGTCCACATATAGGGACAAGCATTTTTTAGTTTTTTAAAATATAAAACGGAGACCTGTTTTATTATTTTGTTCACGCTGTATCAATTTGTGGACGCCTATGCTTGCAATGTAGAATGCGTGCTGCCATTTAGGTGCTATTCTGTGAGGTAAATGAACCACGCAGTTACAGGTTGCAAGGTGGGCTGGGGCAATGCATCGTTCTTGTAGAGCTTTATTTCTGGATTTTGGCAGCCCGCAATAATATTGACACTTGTTTTTTTTTGCGTTCTGAAAAGTTGATATTGTAACAAGGAATAACCGTTTTTATAATTTTTTCGCATTTTCGAATTATATTTTTCGTAAAAGTCACGTCCTCAATTGTGGACAGTGTGAGTAAAAGGTATGGTGAACATAACTGTGATGTTAGGCATTTTAGAGCCCCAGTATGGATAGGAAAAGACCATTGAATGGTGAAGAATTGTTGCAACTGATAGAGAATGGACTCTCGGATATAGAAGGTGTTAGTGATGATGAAAAATCCGATGGCTGTCCTACAATGCTGTATATCAAGAAGATATATTTTATGGAGAAGACAATTTGTACAGGAACCTGAAGACGGACGTCAATTTCGAGAAAACGAGGAGAAAAATTTGAGGAAGCCGAGCAAGAACAACTGAACATGCCCAAGAGTGAAGCTGCCAAAGCTAAGGCTGCCAATGCAAAAGCAGCAGCCAAGACTGCCAAGCAGCCAAGGCTATCAAAGAAACTAAGGTTGCCAAAGTGATTTTTTTTAAAATAATGAGTTGACGAAAAAGAAGGACATAAAATGGAGAACTGGGCTTGATTACATCACACCTATTATAAAATGGCATCAGGAAATCGTTTCAAATGATGTTGAACTTGAAATCCCTCTATATTTTTTTGAACAATATTTCACAGATGAAGTGTTTTCTATGATGGTGGAAAATACTAATCTGTATGCTGCTCAAAACCAAATAAAGTTTCAACCCACAACTGTGGAAGAAATGAGGACTTTTGTTGGAATACACATTATCATGGGTAATTTGCACTATCCCAGAGTAAAATTTTACTGGGAGCCACAATTAAGTATTCCTGTAATGGAAATAGTATGCCAATAAACAGGTTTTATAAATTTCAACCCACAACTGTGGAAGAAATGAGGACTTTTGTTGGAATACACATTATCATGGGTAATTTCCTCTATCCCAGAGTAAAATTTTACTGGGAGCCACAATTAGGTATTCCTGTAATGGAAATAGTATGCCAATAAACAGGTTTTATAAATTGCGAACAAACATCCATTTTGTGAATGTGATAGAAAGTGATCCTGAAAATAAAGTTAGGCTGTGGAAAATCAGGCCACTCTATAATGCCATAAGACACAGATGTTTTTCACTTCCTTTGGAAACGGAGCTATGTGTAGACGAGCAGATAGCGCCGTTAAAAGGGTGTATAAAACAATTACTTCTCCAATTATAACATATTACAAACTCTTAGAAACAGTAATTAAAAATTATTATTAATTTTATTAAATACGTAAATAAAAAGTTTACCTCGAGTAGGATGTGAACCTACGACCTGTACTTTGCTAGAGTACCGCGCTAACCAGCTGCGCCATCAAGGTTCAAGCCCCAATCGATGTAAATTTTGTCTTTATGTATGTAGAACTGATGTAAATTCTAATATTACAATCAAATTACTTATTTTAATGGAATGTGAGCCTGCAATATCGCAAGGATTCACACATGCCATAGAATTGAACCTTGATGGCGCAGTTGGTTAGCGCGGTACTCTAGCAAAGTACAGGCCGTAGGTTCAAATCCTACTCGAGGTAAACTTCTTATTTATGTATTTAATAAAATTAATAATAATTTTTAATTACATATTTACCTTTGAACTTATTCGTTCATAACAAAAACTTATAATAATCTTAGAAACAGGTTTATTTATGCTAGCGGTTCAGCGCGCATGGATAGTTGCAAAGCCACCCTTTTCAGTCGACAACAGTATGGATCGTGGTTCCTTTGAGGAAGTAATAAGTGTGGATAGAGAAGTAATAATGACAAAATGATTTGATAATAAACCAGTCATAATGGCGTCAAATTAAATGGGGATCGGTAATCCTGACAGTTGCACACGTTGCGATAAAGTTTCTAAAAAATATCTACAGGTCCCAAGACCAAAGGTAATTAAAGATTATAATGCTAGTAGTACGACCAATCAACGAAGTCAGATTTAACAATATAGGTCATTTTCCTGATGCTGACGGGAAGGATTTTGCAAGCAGATGCAAATATCCGGGCTGCAAGAGCCGTATTTTTTGTACCGAATGTTCGGTACATTTATGCCTGACAAAAAACAGTTTTCTGCGATATATTAAATAAAACTGTATTGTATTTATTTTGTTAATAAATCAAACATACTGTATGTAGGTACTAAGTTGAATTTCTATAATACCATTCACTCACGCTGTCCACGTTCGTGGACACGATGTATCCCAAAAATGGGCTAAGAAACTTTAAAAAAATCGACATGTAATGCTCCAAATTTCAGTTTTTATTTCAAAAAAAAAATTCGTTAGTGAAAGGGTTAGGTATTATATATTCATCAAACCTTTTCCTAACCTTTGCACAATTAGGCTTAATCACATCTTGATTATCACTAAACGTAAAGTAACCTATATCCTTGATGGGAAGTAAGATTTCCTGTAAAAGTTTGTACTTGTTTTGATTCAATGACTTAGAGTACACGTACACATGTTTAAATTTCAAACCATTTTTCTCAGTAATCAGACTGATCATTGTGTTTATTTTGCAGTTGAAGGGACCGCATAGAATACCACGTATACTATTAGGAAGTAAATCACCATGTTTTGGAGTACTAGACTTTTCCTCATGAATGTCATGATTTTGAGTTGTAAGTTGTTGTTTCTGAGCAACTACTTTCATCTTTGGTGGATTAAATAAAACTAAACGAATAATTACATCATTTTTATTTATATACTAGACATACGGAGTGTACATTACAATAATTATAGTTTTTTCACTTCTCCAGTGAGTGGGTTGTACTGCACAACAGCGTCATGGAGAATAAGACTATAGACAACGATTCTTCCAATTTAATGTCTACTGTTGAGTTTTTTAAGGATTAATTTTGTTTAGATCAGTTGAATAATGCGTCTTTATCATCTTCACCATAGTAATCACATCGAAATTGCAAAAAATTGTGATATACAAGTATGTATTGGTTAGCATGCAAGTTCAAATGCATTGCTTCATATAGATAATACTCAGAATTCGGATGTACTTCAAGGTTTCTGATGTTAATGTCTGAGGTTGCTTGTTTTAAAGCAGGTAATTCATAAAACTCCCACTGATGCAATGCAACAGTAACAAAAGAAATTGTATTGATTCCTTGAAACAAATTTTGCAGCATTACTAAGTGTTAAGTATGGCACTTTCCATAGAATTTTATTTAAGATTATTGTCGCATCAACGTCACCATGGTAGCAGTTTGTATCGCTTCTAGATCGAATTAAAAACAACTCTTGACGCATATTCACGATTACTTGACGGTAATCCTCCATTATTTCAAATATTTGTTTCAATGGTATGCATACTGTAAAAGATTTTTCTCCATTTTAGTCATCGAATTCTACTTGAAATTGTTCTTCATTCTTTGGTGACCACCCCAAATGACTTAGTGCTTCGCTCTTGCTTACCGTATAAGAAATGCATTCATTAAGTGTAGATGTTATGTCTGTATTTCTGCAAACGTCCACTCTTTGACCGCCTAACTCACAATGAATTTCTTTGAAAAGAAAGTTGGGAAAATTATTGGTTAAGTTGCATAATTTTCTTTCATCTTCTTTTTGGAGCTTAAGTTTACCTTCTATGTACAGATAATTATCGTAGGTAGCCGTAATTAGATCTTGACTTTGAATTAAGATGCGTATTTCTTCGGAAGGTCTATATTTGGAGGATCCATACGGAAGATTAGTGTGAATATCTGATTTAATTACAGTATCATTAAAATGTACATTTTGAAAGACGTTTAATAATTCGACCATTGTCGATGAGAACTTTTAAACCAATTGACGTTAAAAGTATTTCTCTGCAGATGTTAACCGCAATGAAAGTTGGTGACTAAGTAAAGACATACTGTAGGGATGATGTCTGTTATTTGAATTTTTGAAAGATGGAATTGGTCCTTGATTAATTCTCAGACCCATGTTCTTTTAGTTCTAAGCGTACTGTGAACGGTTCACTTTCACCAAAGTCTACTAATTCGCCCTTTTGATTAGTCAAATTAATTGTTATATTACTAATTATGTCGGTGTTTACTTCTAAATATTGAGTATTGCTGGGAGTTTTATCTAGACGATAACCGGGTGGGACTGAAACGTCAATCCCATGTAATACTTTTGCAGGTTCCCTGTTTCGATAAGATCCTTTTATAATGTTGGACTCTACGTGTAGATTAGTGTGTTTAAGTATTTGGATGTCCAACGTAGACGTATGTAAAATATTTGGTTCTAATATTTTAGACTCAAACCCTAGCATGCGACCAATGCTATTCTCTTTAGTGAAATAGATCTCAAATGAACTGTTTATCTAACTCATGCACCGTGTGGAATATGAATCACTTGCAAATGAGATGGATTTTTTCTAAAATAAAATCTATCGTTGCCCATGTAAATGATTCTAATGTTGTTGCAACCGTAAAATCCAACCAATCCGATAACGTATTTCTTCCCCAAATCTAGCTCAATCGGTGGATAGAAGTTGTAGCTAGCTGTGTTACCAACAACTTCTAAACTGAATGTTATGGACATAACTGAGAAAATTTCAGGTTGTATCGATTATTTATATAAACATTGGAGGCATAGGTGTCCGCAAATAATAGTATTAAATTTTTGATCCTGGTTGTAATGATAATAAATTTTACATCTCCGAAAGTAGTTAATCACTTCGATTGGTGGTCAAAGATTACCGAAATTATCGTAATATACCTTTTTACCTCGCATTTTGGCTATCTAATTCCAGATTCATTTTTCCATGGTAATTTAGGCATGCTATTTCTCATAAAGGTACAGTTTTGGTGTATTTCTTTAACTCAATATCTGTTAACGGTCTTTCGGGTAATCTATTCAGTTTTTTGTAAACGGTTTTAAGTGTAATTCACCGCCACCAGATTTGTATGGTTTTAGATAAAGTGCGCCACCTTTCTTATTCACGGAGCCTATAGCGATCGTTTCCATTATGCGATTATGGGGCGATGTCTCGTCTTGCAATTTTTGGTATTTTTAGCTTCATTGACTGCTTTAGCGATTCCCAATGTACCGCCAGCTAAAGCACCGATTGCAGATAATCCTGCGAATAACGGAATAAGAAATGGTAAAAGCCCTCCTTGTTTAGGTAAGGGAATTACTCTAGGAACTTTAATGTTTTTCTTTCCTCCTAAACTTTTTCCCACAGGTTGTGCCGTTAAAAGCGTTGAGTTTGTTGTGTCTGTAAAATTTCCGTTAGGTTTAATTTTTTAGTTATTATTTTTCGTAAATTCAATAAATTTCCACCTTTGCACAACGGTTTCTTCTTCTGATTGGGGCGACGTTTGCACCCCATTCCTAATTTTCTCTTTGTCTTTCATGGTGGTACCGACTGCTAAAGCTGCAGTTCATTCACCCAATGTTGCGTCTGATGATTTAAAGCGTTACCCAGCTTTTTTTCTAAAATTTTATCTGCTTTATGTCTACTTTCTAACTCTCGGTAATCTCTGTAACTGATATGAAGCTTGCACTGCTCATCTAATTAATTAATACCGGGGTCACCGCGTGCGAGTGGTTTCTCTAACTTTGTACCAGGTCCACAATACTGGTAACTAGGTAAATGCAATCAACCGAATGTTTATTGATTAGAGTATTCATTAAACCACCACCACCTGTACCCTTTCGTTTCTTATCTAACATTGTTTACCTAGATGGACAAAGCAGGGTATTTATACGTAACTCGAGAGATCACAAAAACAAATCATGGTTATTAATATTTCTGTATTTAGTAAATGCTATACATTAGATAAGCAGGGCGATAATACAATATTTCCATTAAGCATACAGTATTATGTGAATTAATATTATACTTAGTATTTTTAACATTTTCAATGTCTTATAAATGTCATCGTCACTGCCATTCAATTCTTTCTCGCGAAAACGACGGTAGTCAACAACTTGTTATATGAACTTTTCATAGAAACACACCAGATTGTAAGATTTAAGAAATTCCAATCTATAGCTTATTGTATTCCTTAAATTGAATAGTTCTTCTACCATTGAATGTGCAAGTACAGCAGTTGTAGTTTTCTATCATAACAGTTTTCAAAATTCTGTCATATCCTTTAATCAATTCCCAATTGTAATAAGTATCAAGATTGCTAGATAGAGTGTTATGGTCGAAAATGAAACTAAAACGGCAGGTAACAGATAATTAGAGTGCACTGGACTAGCTCGGTGGGACCGAGGGCGTGGGCGTGTTTTTGAATTTAAAAATACTGAAGGTGGTTGGTCGTATTGTCGAAAGTCGCAGATAAGGGTGGGTCGTAATTAGAATAAAGTCAAGTAAAATTCCGCCAGACTGTTATTAAGACGAAACAGTCAAAAGATCTCACTTACCTTACGTTGGCTACCTCCAGGTGCGTGTCGGAGATGCTTCGAAACTTTAACTCTAGAACAAATCTTAAAAAAATCCACACGCTCAAATACTAAAATAGCGTGGGCGCAATCAGCTGTTGGGTTTCAATGACTTCTTTAACTTTAAATTTCGTTACGTTACCCCCAACGCTTGTGAACCAAATAATTCAAACACAATAATAAAAAAAATAATGAACGTTAATTGTTACGCTTAAATCTCATTAACTCAAATTTAAATACTGCCAAACTCCAAAATTCTGTCATTAATTCAACTACAAACTAAAATAATAAGATATAAACTAGGGAAACGTCATTTAAAATTCCTCTAATCGGTTACGTTAAACAACACTAAATATTTAATAAAACTCAAAAAAAAAACTGTATGATCCTGAATGCTTCAATTGTAGGAAATTACCACTGGTTACTTTTAAAATGAATCAATAAAATAAATAATGAAATCAAAATTTAGCTCTCAATTAATTCTTTAGTTTGAGGAATAAAATTACTACTCTTCGTAAATTATTTCTTTCGCTGGTCGGGAGGAGATCACAAATTAACACCATAAAATTCAGTTAATTGTTCGTCTATTATATCTAAAAATACACAAATACATAGATTTATTTGCAATGATTTCGGTTTGATTTAAAATATCAAATACTAGAAAACGGAACATAAAATGGTCAACCTTGTAAGCTTACCAAGTGGACTTTGATTTTAAACTGCGGAAATAGAATTATCTAACTATGAGTAATTTCAGAACAATACGTAACCAATTGGTCACTAAAAATCAATTTTAGCATACGAAATGTTCATATACATAAATTTGCAGTACATTTACTTAAATAATAAAAAAACAAAATACGAGAGATATCGCAAATAAAATCAGTTCGTCAACCTCTTATTGAGATTACCATAAGAGCATCAATTACTGCAAAAATAGCACCAAAAAAACGACTGCGTTTAATCGCTCGTCAATCAATAATTTCACCAAGTTTACAAGCAAAGTTATGATAAAGCGTTCACAATAACGTACAATATTGGATTACCTTCTCCACCGGCAGCAACAAAAGCAACGGGCCTTCACAATGGTTTGATTCGGTAATATAAATCCGCATTAAGCGTGACCTCGAACCACCACTAAGATGCACTTATATAAACACAAAACTTAGTGAAATGTTCATAAATTGACCCCACGGTCCATAACTTCAAAATAAATAACCAGGAGCGATGAACGTCTACACAAATATCCACCAAACGGGTGCTTTTAGTTGGAAACAACTTCTCCAAGAGTTCGGTCCTCCAGGTATTTGAAAAAGGCACGCTCCCAAGCTCACAGATCGCATATCTTACTCAAGAAAGTCAGATCGAGAATCCCCGCGCAAAAAGCAGCTTCTTCCCCTCTCCAAAATATTGCACCATATTTCTCAAAAACATGATAAAACTGCTGACACTGCTACGTGCACGACTCAAGTGCAAATTGTCATCCATAGTTTTAAAGATCAAGGAGGCGCCTGTCTATAAACAACGACTTAAGTGTTTCTGTCAAATATGCCTTATACGCAAACGATATAATTGCTCCAGTTTAACAATTTTCATTGCATTATGAATTATTCGATTCAAGAGCGTGTGTTTTCTGTGGAAGTCTACATTAGAACTGGTTCATTTGAAGAAGTTCGGCGTGCATTTCGACGGCAGTTTGGAAACAATAGTAAGGGCGATGCACCAACACGCTTTACAATTGCGGCGTGGGTTCGTCATTGGCGTGAAAATGGCTCTGTGCAAAACATTAAAAAACCTGGACGTCGAAGAACGGTGCGTACGCCTGAAAATATTGAACGAGTGAGAGCTGCCTTTACAAGAAGTCCTAAGAGATCGGCTAATCGGCAATCACTTGCCCTAGGAATATCTAAGGGAAGTCTCCACAGAATTCTGCATAAAGATATAAAATTTCACCCCTATAAATATCAAATGGCGCATAACCTCAGTGATCTAGACAAAGGAGGGAGGGTGACATTTTGTGAAGAATGTTTACATCAGCATCGTGGAGAAATTCATAATTTGCTAATGAGCGACGAAGCAAATTTTCATTTGGGCGGTGTTGTTAACAAGCAAAACTTTAGATACTGGGGAGTAGAAAATCCTCACGAACTGTTTACCAAAAACCTCCACAGTCCAAAAGTCGTTGTTTGGAATTATCGGTCCTTATTTTTTTGAGGATGAAAATAACCGTTCTGTTACAGTTAATTCCGAACGCTACATAAACATGTTGCAAACGTTTCTTATCCCAGAACTAAATGGCGCCATATTATTCCAGCAAGATGGAGCAACGGCTCACACAGCCAGAAACACTATGAGAATTTTGCGAGATTTTTTTTGACGGCCGTATAATTTCCCGATTTGGAAATTTGAATTGGCCCCCGAGATCTCCCGATTTAACGGCCCCCGATTTTTTTCTCTGGGGATACCTAAAGCAAAAAGTTTTTGAAAGTCGTCCCGCAACAATTCCGGAGCTGAAGGAGCAGATTCGAAATGAAATTGCAGGAATAAATGAAGATTTGCTTCGCCGAGTGATGATAAATTTTGAACTTAGAATTCAAAAATGCATTGAAGTCGAAGGAGGGCATTTGGAAGACATGATCTTTAAAACTTGAATTGTTATTTACTTTAGTCATAAATCCCAAAGAATAAGCTACATATTAGTCCATTAAAAAGTTAATTTACTTTGATTAGAAAGTTTTTATTCGACTTTTAAATTGTATAGTCTAATATGGGGAATCCTGTATAAGCAAAATGTGTCCTTCACTTTAGTACCTATTACAACATGTTTAAACTTGTCAAATACTCCACCTTGACCTACTTTTAGTTTAGACTACTATTTTATCTTGACTCAATTTAGTCAATATAAGTACCATTTGACCTTGGTCTTCTTTTGAGCATAGACGACAACCTGTATTCTTCTTGTTTCCATGAACTGATTCTATTTTTAGATTTCTAAGAATTGTAATATGATGACCTTGAAATTTCTATTTTTAGATTTTACCACCCCTGCAGGTCAATATTTGACCTTGAAAACTCTATTTTTAGATTTCTAAGAATTTAATATGATTACTTTGAAATTTTTAAAATTTACTTTGACATTTTGAACAGCTCCAGAATTTAAATTTTCCGACAAAAATTTAACCTTGAAGAGCTCCAAGAACTTTCATTTCTCAACACCAGAGGGCGAGTAACCTTGAACTGATCCAGAACCGACCCCTTATCACCACTAGCGTTATATTTTAAAAGCATCGGAAGGTAGGAAAACAAAGTTTGAAATAATATTCCAAAACTAGGGTCCCCACACCATGTCACAGGACTGCGCTTGAGCTCCCCAGTGGGGCCCTCAGCCTCAATCCCATTTCCGTGTACCTTCTTTCCGCTGTTTTGTCTACATCCTTTTGTTGGCGTTCCGCCGTTGTTATAGCAGAAATGAAAAAGGCGAAAGTTTTAATAGTTTATTATACATGGTGTGCAAATAGTATTGCACCAAATGGGATTATGTAGAAACGGTTTGACATTTGGTTGGGTTAAAACATACATAAATACCCATATTTTCATATGAGTTTCGTTTGTTTTGTGCGACTGGTGTTTGTCAGAGGCAGCCATCTTGAATTTTTTTAAATTGCAACCTAGGTTGAGTTTGGTGTCATTTGACAGGTAATTGATTTAAAAATACACTACGGTATATCATAAGCTTATTTATTCTAAAATAACGAAGAAAATTAAAAAGCCAAATTAACTTTGTAGAGGGAACATTTTCTGGACAAAGGGCTGTAAATAAATACAACTTATACAAAAATTTAATTCAAACGTAGCATTTCTCTGTTCTCTACTGATTGTTATCAATTTTGGTAATTTCTAATACTCTTTATTGCTTTTCTAATTCGAACTGATAGTAAATACTGCAATACGATATTATCATAAGCTTGTTTTTCTCATGTAGTCGCATGTAAAATACGGTTTGGTTTCTATTTCCTCCGACATATCTGCAGAATGGATTGGGTGCTTTTGTTGATAGACTTAGATATTGTCAAGAAGTGAATGGACAACAATTTGAACAGTTATTGTGATTTTAATCAATTAAGTAACTCAATTTTCTAATTCAATTCTTTTGTTTTATTCACTTGAACTATTTGTTTAATATTTTAATTTTCTTCGTTATTTTAGAATAAACAAGCTTATGATATACCGTGCTGTATTTTTAAATCGATTACCTGCCAAATGACACCAAACTCAACCTAGGTTGCCATTTAAAAAATTCAAGATGGCTGACTGACAAACACCAGTCGCACAAAACAAATGAAACTCATATCAAAACATTAGTATTTATGTATTATTTAACCCCACCAAAGGTCAAATCTAAATGTCAAACCGTTTCTACATAATCCCATTTGGTGTGATACTATTTGCACACCCTGTATATAAAACAATATAAAGTTTAGATCTACAAATGAAAGAATAAGCTAACACTTTGAAGCTTATTAAACACCTACACAAATATTAGGTTAGTTGTCTTGCTAGCAGGGTCTAAGCTACGTACTGAAACGTCCTTAATCTTCCATTATTCATTAATGTGGTCCGCCGCCTTAAAATAAGTGTAGTAACGCTCAGGGAGCACCCACCTATAATCTGATAACTCCACCATCAATCTGTCTCCGTTCTTTGTTAATATTTTGAGAACCTGGTACTCAATCCCAACTTCTAAATCTATAACATTTTTTAATACCTTAAAACATGTTGATGCATTTAGAGCGGTTAAATCCATCCGTAATCATAACATATCATTAAAAAATATCTACAAGTAAATACATAAAATAAACTTACCAATGCTGATAATGAAAGGACCCGTTGGAATGCTGGCACGAGTGTATAACAGGTAAACAACGTTTCTTGTATTTGTATCGTAAAATCGATCTTTCTAATTCATACTTAATAAGGCTTTTTCAATGAGTTAATTACTATAATATGAAGTACTCAAGTGTTTTTTTCTAATGATTAGTTTTAAGCAAATTTTTTATTGTTCAAAAATTCGTTAATGTATTTAGATAAAAAGCTATGCTTATATAAGGATGATCCTTGGACATACATCTTGTTTCTGCCGCTAAAATCCTTTTGACAGAGGTTAATTAGTTAAACCATCCAAAACAGATCAGGGTATAAAATTTAGATCATTTACTTATTTTAGTTGATTCAAAATATACCTGATTAACTAATTTTAATACGTAATAGTTATTTGTGTATTAAGGGCGTAATGAGTTTTTTATTGTCTGAGGTACAATTTCGAGCCCGAGCGCGAAGGCTCATAAAAACCAGCTATGCACGATTAATATACAACGTCAAATGTTTTCAAAAGAAATACATTTTTCATTTATTATATAGGTATTGGTGCGTTACCATAAAAATGAGTACAAAAGCAGGCATGACAAATTGATAATTCATTTGACGTTTTGGTTTAGATAGTTTCAAACGCAATAAGCGAGATATTTTCAGAAATAAGATGAATGAAATTGAGGAACTGTACCACCTAGTATAAACATGACTAATTGTAATAACTATATTGTAAACATTTTTTACAATTTGCTTCCATTTTGATTCTTTAATAGACATATTAAGAAACGCAACGTCATCATCTCCGATGTCATAGCCATTAATTCACGCAATATTTTACGAAAACTTTTAGGTTGGCAAAGCTTGATCCAGAATTAAATCATGCAGGATCCGTGCACTGTAAAGCATTGATGTGAACAAATTCGCGACCGTATTTTTGTCAATTTCCATATTTCAGGGGGCACACAGGCAAGATTATCTTTACTGTCTTCCATTGTCGTGTTTTGTGACAGAATTTGGATAAAACAAAAGGCGACTAGATCAAATTTTCACTTTCAAAATTAAGAGTAGGTACCAATCTCCACAAAAATCCCTAAATCAAAAGTACACAGTATGTTTTCATTTTTATACGATAATTCAATGGGATACAACTACATTATTATCTGATGGGTGTATTCTTTGATACTTGAATGACTTGAATTATGAACCTAATTTAATAAGAAACTGTTAATGAGTACAAGTGTATTGATCAGTTTTATTCGATTAAATGATTCAATTTATACTGTAAACATAAACATTGCGCCGTAAAGGAATATAACATTATCTAACATTCTTAAGTTGTGAGATTAATGACATTTGAGTATTACCAACCCAAACACTTAAAAAATTCTATTCAATGAATTTAGTCAGTTTTGATGCAAATTTTGTTGATATTTTTAAATTATTTTCCTAAATAGAAAAAATAGCGTAAAACACACGTTTCATAAGTCACTTGGCGCACTTATCCGAATGCGTGCGCCAATAGAGTGACTTAGGATACTTGTGTTTTAATATACTACTAAATACTCATGGTTTTGTGCCTATTATTTTCAATTTTTCACGTTTCATTACAGTCTGCTGGGTCATAATGACGTCCGCTAGCTACAAAAAGACGGTTATATCAAAGAAATGTGCTTATAATGTACCGTAGAATGGGGTGAATCGGGACTGACGGTTTAATAGGGGTGAAAGTGGGAAATTTCTTTTCAGTAATTGTACATCTTCTTTTAACCAACAGAGAAAACCAACGAATGCGGTTTCCTTAAGGAAACAACGCATTTTCAGAATTATCTGATTAATTTTGATGTATCCAACTTTATGGCGGTCCCGATATATATATATATATATATATATATATATATATATATATATATATATATATATATATGGGATCGTCATAAAGTTGGATATATATGGAAAAATATTTATTATTGAAATTTCTGAAAAACTCTATTAGCGGTTCGCTTCTGCATGTCTGACAACCAAAAAATCCATTGTGACATTTGTCACGTAACAATAGATTTGGCGGGAATTTTGAAAAATGTTAACTGTGATGCCGAAAAATGGGTCAAATTGATAAGATATTAAGAAAATGTATTTATAATGCAACAAAGACCCCATATACTAATTTTCGACCAAACCAGAAAAAAAATAAAAAATACCATTTATTCCCCTCTGCTTTTATTACGAAACATCATAAAATCTTGTTTTACCTGGAAATAGTTAATAATATAAATTACATAATTTTAGGTCAAAATTAATCAATTTTTTGTAAAATAGACAATTTGTGAGAGGAAAATTAAAAAAATACGATTTAGCCACGTCGCTGGTTCATGCCCTGTATATTGAAGCGCATGAGCTGATCTAATATTTTTAACCGGTAAACAAAATGTAAACGAACTAATACTTGTAATTAAAACTTAACAACACATTATTTATCTTTATTAAATTTAATATTGGTTAGTACATTTGAAATTAGCCATTTTTTTAATTTAATAAGTTGGCTTTGAAAAATCAAATATTTCGGCTTATAAGGATGAAAATGATTGCTCTTTAAAGTGCAGCTCATAGTTTAAGATACCTAAAATTATGTAATTTGTGTTATTAAAACTATTTCCAGGTAAAACAATATTTTATGATGTTTCGTAATAAAAGCAGAGGGGAATAAATATTTTTTATTTCTTTTCTGATTTGGTTGAAAATTGGTATATGGGGCCTTTGTTGCATTCTAAATACGTTTTCTTAATACAATTTTTGATATCATGTCAATTTGACCCATTTATCGGCATCACTGTTAACATTTTTCAAAATTCCCGACAAATCTATGGTAACGTGACAAATGTCACAATGGATTTTTTGATTGTCAGACATGCAGAAACGAACCGGCAATAGAGTTTTTCATAAATTTCAATAATACAAATTTTTGCCATATGTGTCAACTTTATGACAGTCCCTGTGTGTAGGGTAAAGGGAGGAGAGTTGGACCACCTTTTTAAATATTTAAAGTAAAACTTTATTTATCAAAAATAAAATATAAATAAAACAATTTTGGAAATTCAGGAACATTTGTACCTTCCGTAACTTAACAGAAACTTAAAACACTTATTACTTAAGTTGTAAAAAAATATAATCTAAATAGTCAAAAGGGTCCATCTCTCCTCTTCAATGTAGGAGAGATGGACCGACCACGGTAGGAGAGATGGACCTATTACTAGTTGGATTTTTTCTTGGCTATTTTACTGCCACAAGGTTGGCAAATGTTTTCGTACGAGGTGCAATTCTCATGAAGCCATCGCAGATATGTTATACACTGTATCCATTCTTCTTTTTTTACGGTGCAACGATAATCGTCGTGGCAGCCTACACACTCATTCTCTAAATCGCTGAAATTTTCGTCATTCGAGGAAGAATCATTCAATTCAATTTCACTTGATTCAGAGGAAGATATCTCGTGTGTTCTAATTTTTTTTTTCTTTATTGTTAGGTTAAATTTTTTCTTTTTTGATTTTTTTGACACTATTTCCTTTCTACTTTTTATGTACTCTGGTGAAGTTATAACACCAGTAATCTTTCTACGGACCCGTTTTTGAGAAGAAGGTACAACATCAAGTGCTTTACCTGGAGTTATCTCTTGGCAGCTTGTTGATTTTTCCGGAGTACTATGCTTCAACTGTAGGCCATAGGGGCCCGGTTCTGGTGAATTGGGCCTATTTGGTATTTGCTCATGAGATTCAGTTGTAGTAGAGACCGAGTGGTCAGGATTTAGGAGAAATACGTAATCTGGAATTATGTTTGGATTAAATGGATATATTCCAGTAGCCTTGAATGCGGATACTGCAGTTTGAACTGTTGCCGATTTTCCCCAAGCCTCGCCCAACAGCTTTCCAAACTGCAATCTCTTAAGAGCCTTTGTAGGGTGATCTTTAACCATTTGCCTACAAGCTTCGTAGTAGTTCCCCTTAAGAGATTTAAAAAACGCCCGATCTAATGGCTGCAAGTAATGTGTGGTGTGGGATAGTAAACAGAATAAAATTATATCATTCTGTTCTGCTAGCTCCAGCAGTTCAATGTTTGTAGTATGGAATGTGTGACCATCTACTATTAATAAAGTCTTACCAGGTGACTTTCTTGGAGTAAAATGTACTTGTAACCAGTCCAAAAATATGCTAGAATTTACATATGCCGACTTTTGTGACATTTCAATTTTTGATCCAGTGGCATCCCGTCATGCCACTCTTCCTTCTTGTTTTACCTTTAAATATGCAGTAAGGCGGTAAATACACGCCTTCTGCATTACAACATGCAATTATGGAAATAGTTTCCCCTTTTTCGGCAGGGCTAATGCTGGGAACAACTTTTTAACCCTTTTCTGCGAGGACTAGCCCGGCACTGATGTTTAGTTGGAGCCCAGTTTCGACTGTGTCATAAACATTTCCAGGTTTATCGAATAAGTTGTGCTCTGATAGAATTTTATCAAGTTCTGCGAAGTATTTTTCTACGGTGCCTATCAACATTCCTGAAGTATTTTCTGCTTTTCGTACTGTAATATCGCGCCTTCGACGCAAGAAAGACTGCAACCACTTTTCTCCTCCTTTATCTGAAACAAAAAGTAAACAAGTTACCTACAAGTATTAAGTTTAAAATCTGATAGTTACTATTTTTAAATTTGTGTTTAATTCCAAGGCGGTTTGCAATTCTGGTAGGGGCAAAGCCAAATTTTTGAAGATTTTTAATGTGTTTTGCTAGTTTCTCTTCAGAATTTGCTCAAAGCATGGAGTCAGTACCAAGCCGATCTAGTTTTGGTGATTATTGCTTTTTATTCTTCTTTTAAGCGTTGACTTAGGTATATTAAAGGTGTTTGCGGCCTCATTTATACCCATTTGTTGGGATGTAACTGCAGTTATTGCATTATGCAAATTTTCCGCAGTCCAAGAGCCCCTTGGCGCTACATTTTTCTTCCGAATATAAATGTTCGGCATTTTTTAAAAATACAGGTCCATTTCTCCTTCCACTAGATGGTCCGTCTGTCCTGAAATGAGAGGAGAGATGGACCGGGCTATAAAATACATTGCAAACGTTAAAACATTCCGCTTTTTAGGTTAT
The DNA here is from genome assembly GCA_036346205.1 of Vesta saturnalis. Lineage (NCBI taxonomy): Eukaryota > Metazoa > Arthropoda > Insecta > Coleoptera > Lampyridae > Vesta > Vesta saturnalis. The sequence goes on from JARFJB010001424.1 coordinate 761,289, forward strand.
GATCTAACCAAACCATTTATCTGATCCCTAATGTCCTTAGCTACGGTTAAAACTTAGCCTAACATATCAAATTTCGACTTACCAAAAACACGTATATTTTTTCACATACACTAAAAATCAATTTTTATTTATAACTTTAACATAAACACTCCAAAACACGACTGATTAACTTCCCCGACGAAGGGACATGACTGTGCAAATCTGTACACCTGCTAAAGTAACATTGTTGCCATTATATTTAAAATATCCCTGTTGGACCGTCTATCCTACTGGTATATATATATATATATATATATATATATATATATATATATATATATATATATATATATATATATATATATATATAGGATTAAAATGTGCAAATCATTTATTTATACACGCTGTGGACACTATTAACTTGGTTAATAGTGTCTCTCTCAAACTCATATAATCCTTATTGGGTTTCTTTCTAGCTTATTATAAGTCAGACCCGCTATGTTTTCCATACCTGTATATATATATATATATATATATATATATATATATATATATATATATATATATATATATATATATAAGCAAACGAACAAAACTTTAGTAAATTATGTAGAAAGCGTACAACATTGAATAAATGAACAAAACGTTTATTTAATTAATTAAATAAACTTAACTTAAGTTTTTTAAAAAGGAACGAAGACAAAATCTCGCTTATATTTTGCGAAAATATAAAAAGATCTAGAGCAAATGTATCTTCAGATGTTGTCAAAAGTTATTTCGATAATTTAGAAACCTGTCTAGATGGTATCTCGCCCAGCAATATAATCAATTATGATGAAACCAACTTGTCCTGACAGGATAATGAACACCATAAAATCTTGTCGTCGATGTTTGCTGCCACAGGAGATAGGAAGTTTTTGCCACCATATATTGTATACAAAGATCAACATATTTATAGTTCATGGGGAATTGAAGGCCCCCAGCGGATGAGATACAGTACGACTCAGTAAGGATGGTTTGAGATGAACACATTCACATTTGAGGACTGGATACAAACAATAGCAGTGCCATATCTCACTAAACTTGAAGGTCGTAAAATTAAAGGAGAATAATATTGATATGATGTTCCGTCCCCAATTCTACACAACTTACATAGCCTTTAGATTTAGCATTTTTTCGACCATTAAAGGTTGCTTGGGGCAATTTTGCTGACATGGAAAAAGAGGGAAGGACAGAAAGAGTCTTCCATTCCTAAGTCTGTTTCAAATTCTTCTGAAGAGACTTATGGATTCGACCGAACCGAATGCTTAGAAAATATATTATCTGGATTTCGAAAATCGGGCATTGTGCCCCTTAGCAGGAACGAAGTCTTACACTACATTCCTCGAAAGCCTGATGGATTAGGGGATGCAGAAGTTGAAGCAGCAGATAATTCTATTTTGCTCTTACTCAAAGAACTACGCTACACACAAACGCCTAAACGTGTAGCTTGTAACTCCAAAATTCATGTGGCACCTGGAAGAAGTGTCCATTTAGAATCTGAATATGAAAGTGACCATAGCTCTAGCATGGCTTGTACCTCGAAGACGCCTTACCCTTCCCCAGGTGATACGCCGCTAAATAAATGTGATATTAATATTGTGAGACTGGGTACTTGTACAATTTCCTGTGATAAAAAAGACCGCAAATATAAAACGACGCGTTTTTATTGGAAAAATCATCAAAAGCAAGCGACAGTTTCGAAGGATCATTTTTGCATACAAAGGCTCCGGTAAAAGAGAAGATGGGAAATATATATATATATATATATATATATATATATATATATATATATATATATATATATATATATATATATATATATATATATATATATATATATATATATAGTTTTTCCAAGTATCGAAGATACAAGTAAATTGAACTTTGATCAGATCATTAAGAAGCTGGACACCTGAAATGAGAGAAGAGGTTTATTTCAGTTTGACAATATCAGTACTCAGGATCATAAAAACTCCAAATTTGAATGGTGATATCAACCTTTAAAAATTATTTACAGGAATACTTGAGCAAATTTTATTTAGAGAATGAGTCGTTTTTGTTAAAGTTTTGTCAGTTTTCTATGTATTTTTTATCAATTATTTTTAGTTCTTTTAATGAAATATAATACAATGGCAATAAAACAATACATATGTATGTTTTAATTTAATTGTCCCTATTACCCCAGTAATGTTTTAACCAGGAAAACAATAATAACAAAATTGGTATCACTAATCCGCTGTATGGTAGGTTTAAAAAAAATAGCATTTGAGATTTAAAAAAAAACCCGTTTGGGTGCTTATTGTATATATCAAGATAGGAAAAAAAAAGTTGTTAAAAACAACAAATCCTATTAGATGTCCGAAACATCTAACAGTGTCTCCATTCACCCTATTTTACCGTTAATCCTGCATAAAATATGTTTGAAGAAAATGCTTTAACATTTTTAATATCAGCTTCGGATGCTATGAAAATTTTGAATAATTGTTTTTGAATTACACAACATTAATTCGTGGTTTAATCACATGCTCAATTTATAGTTGATATTTAAATGAAAACAGAAATATAGTTTTGACATTAAAAGATCAGTAAGATAAATGTAAAATACACTACAAATATTGGCCATACCAATGATTTTAAAAACAACTCTTATTTTTTAATCGTACAAAAATCTCTAATGCGTTTGACATAAACAGACTAATTACGGAAATGCATAATAATTGAATGGTCGTTTAATAGATATTTATGTTATAAGGATCACAACAACAATTATTATGTGTGCCATAATGGTTATTTATGATCCGTATTTCATACGTATATTTCGGCAATTTTTGTTTAATGAAATTTCTTGTTGCATTTGAGTTTACATAATGACAAGTTTTAGTGACGGCAAGTAGATTTCCGCCATGTGTAAACTTAGCTTAATTTAAATATTTTTGCCTACTATACCCATACACTTTTTTCATTATAGTACTATAATGAATTCATTATAGTACTCAGTCCAATAAAGTGTGTCATTTTGACACTAAAAATGAAATCCTTAATAATGTCATTATAACAAGCCGGAATATAAATACATTTAGAGTATTTACGTTCTTTGAGTAACTTATTTTTCTGTTCATTATTTTATTTATCATACAAAAAAATCACCGTAACTAGATTTGAATTTATAAAAATCGAGAGTAGCATCTTTCTTCATTTCATTTGCACATACGTCATGTTAAAACCTGAGTTACAATGTAGAGTTTACCATACCCGATACTTCTAATTATTTTTGAGAGCAGACTGATGTCTGAAGATATTATACAACTGTACTATCACATTATTAATCATGTGGTTGGTGTTGAAACCATAACTGAAACTGATATGAGGCGTTTCCAGAGATAACGGGATGCTGTGCAAAAACTTCATGACCCTAGTATGTAATATTTCAGCTTTCTTAAAATTTGTTAATATTTCCTTATTCATTCTAAATGTTCGCTAAAGTGCAAGGTACTGTTACAGTTAGTGATGATTGCGATGGTGGTCCATCTGGATCATCATCATTTAGAAACGCTGGACGTGACGATGTAATTAGAATCATCTGTATCTTCTAACCTACACATACATATGTAGATATAGAAGGTGATGCAATAGACTTTTTCTTCAGTAACGCCAAATCGACTTATTAGCTCATTTTACAACACTCGGCAAAGTTTCGCCAAGATCGGCCATGTCTGTCACGTGTGTGTCTGTCTATGTTTGAGACGGCGAGGACGCGACGACCGAGGCCGCCGGCCCGCGGTGGTCTGTGTGCGTGTGCGCTCGCGTGTATGTGTTTGTGTGTGCGTGTATATGTTTGTGTGTGTACGCGTGCGTATATGTGTGCATGAGCATATGCGTGTTCTGTGTGCGTGTGTCTGCGCGTGCGTGTGTGTAATGTGGTGTGGTGTAATGTGGGGGTGTAATGTGCGTAATCTTAACGTATCATTAGAAACGAATTGTTCTCTAGGTTATTGTCATTACAATAAAGTTTTCCTTTCTTACGATACTTTTAAAATACACCACTAGATGGCGCCACAAATAAACAAGAGGGCCTTGCAGTGGGGCTAAGACTGTGACAAGTTTTGGAATCCTAGCTCAGCCGTACAAGATATTATGAGCTCCTCCCCGATTATTCGAATACTATTTCAAGTTTTACCTCCATAACGAAGGGGGTCGGGTAAAGGGCTAAAACCTAAGAGCGTGGTTGGATGGTCCTGCGAGAGGGGGCATGGCCACGCCCTGCCCAACCCATTTTAATTGTGACGTGATCCGATTAAAAGTGGCGGGAGGAAGTTGACCTCATTCTACTGTCTGTAATCATATATGATTGACAAGGCACACTTTCGCTAGTGTCCTTTAATGGTCCGGCTGAGATATGTTGTCGTACAGGAACCATTAGTATATCTGCAATCTGTTTACAGAGGTTCTTGCGTCAGTGTCAAATCAAAATAATTTGAAACAAAGGAGAGCTACACATAACTAGGCATGGGTGCTAGTTAATACAAGTGTATGTAGGTAAAATTTCACTTAAATGCTTCGAAAATTGAAAAAGTTGGCCTGCACACAATTTTTAATAAGGGATCTGGTTTGGCCTTTATTACAAGTACCTGTGATCAAAATTTCATATGCAAACCTTAACAAACAAATAGGCTAATCTGAATGAGCAAGCCAATATTTTAATATGGGTGAGTTTTCTTTTTACGTACCTGTAGTTAAAATTACCTCAACAAACAAAAGTTGATTTGCGCAGGCGCAAACCCAATTTTTACCTTACAACCTACATATACATATGTAGGTATAGAAGGTTATGCAATCGACATTTTTTACACTATCGCTAAATCGACTTATTAGCTCATTTTAAAACTTTTGGCTAAGTTTCGCCAAGATCGGCCATCATGTCTAGATGTCTGTGTCTGTGTGTCTGCGTGTCTGTTTGTCTTTGTGTCTGTGTGTTTGTGGGTCTGCGTGTCTGGGTGACTGTGTGTCCGTGTCTCTGTGTGTCTGCGCGTCTGTGTGTGTGTGTGTGTGTGTGTATCTGTGTGTGCGTGCGTGTGTGTGGGTGTGCATGTGTGTGTGCGCGCATGCGTGCGGGCGTGCGTGTGTGTATGGATGTATGTTAGTATCCACGATAACTCCAGAACGAAAACACCTACGTACTTAAAATTTTGTATTTAAGCTTGTTTTCATTTGTTGATTAAATTTTGGGAGAAATCTAGCGGTGGAGAGGGGGGGGCAGTTTTTGGTTTTTATCCAATATTTCTAGAACGGCCGCATATTTCAAAGATATAAAAATACAGATATAGAACTTAAACATATCGATTAATTATGTTCTACGCAATTTTTGGATGTAACGCGTACTTTAGCGACAAAAAAATTGCTAAAGTAGAATTTAAGTGTAAGTTAAAATTTTTTACTATCTGAGTAACGATTAATTTTATAAGAAACAAGCATATTTTTTAAAGAAAATTTAATTTTACATAACTTTTCGTTATAAATTTTTAGATATTAACGCAAGGTAATGCAAAAATTTATTTAAATATGAAAGAAAATGGTTATACTGCATTATTGATATCTTATTGAAGCGGGCGGCTTCGGAATTTTTTTAATGTTAACATGTATATACTATCTGTCTGACATGAAGTTTTTAACATCATTCTGACAGATGTTTATGTTGTTTTTACAATGTTGCCTATTTTCGCTATGAACATATAAAAAAAGATGTTGCATAGTTGACCTAAAAAACTATAATTCAAATTATTTCATTTCTTTCAATTTTTTAAGTTAGCGTCTAGCGTCAGACATGAAGTTTTAAACGTTTGTTTGACAGAGATTATTGTTTCTGTTTTTACAATGTGCATATTTTCGTAATTAACTTATTATAAAAGAGGTTGCATAATTATCCTAAAAAAAGAATATTAAAATTATTTCATTTCTTTTAATTTCCATTCTGTCAGTTGGAAAATCATATGTGGTGTTCCGCGTCAGATATTTAATATAGGCGCACTTTGCTTTTATTAGAGTACCTGTGATTAAAATTTATATAAATAATTTAGCAAATATAAAAATGTATCTGGGTATGCGCGAACCTATTTTCTAATATGGACACTAATTTGCCTTATAATCATAAAATCTAACACAGAAAACCGGAAGTTAATATGTTGTTTCTAAAAATTATTACAAAAGAAAATTTAAAACAAACATATTTTTTAAGTGCTCTGACTTTTGACCGAGAGACTTACCAACCAGATATGTTCTGTCATACGTAAACTGTCATATTAAAAGACCTTTCCAGAAAAAAAAATAGTGTGAGGAACGTATGGACTGATAGGGTGTCAACACCTTTTAGGGGAAAATGCGCTAAAAGAATACATCACGTTGCCTTTATTATATGTGTCATACTTCGGAAATTGTAATTTTTGTGATTATTAGGTTTTATTAAGATGTGACGGAAACGGAGATATCAATTATTTAATTTTACATCGTTTTCAAACGGACTTTTGTTAATTGTACCGTTTCAGATTATTGGTAAATTGCTTATGAAACCTTCAATTTTTTTTATTTTCTTCAACAGTTAGAAGCGTAATTTTCACAGTGTAAGTAAAAAGAGAACGAATTACGATTTAAACTAATTAATTTGAAATGATGCGCGAACATAAAAAAAATATTATCATCACAAGGTGAAGATGATTCATATTTAAAACGTAGGTACTCTAATGTAAATGTGATGATTTTAGTTTCTTGATTATTACAACTCAAGCTGCAGTACCAAAGCCCAGAGTAAATAATATTCAACAACCAAAAACTATAATACCAGATTACTATGTTAAAGGTAAATGTATGTATCTTTAAAATACTCAATCTAAGTTTAGATACTATTTCACAGAGGTTCGGCCACCAACTTATAAACAACGACCAGTCCAAATTCAGTTCAGTATGAAAATCCTTGATATAAATTCAATTAATGTTGAAGACATGGACTTTCGGTAATAATAAACATTTCAGAACTTACATATGACTATTGTATCTTTTAAGTATGGATATGCTATTAAAACAAGAATGGATTGATCCTCGTTTACAAATTCCAGAAGACCTGTTTGATATAGGTGAAGATGCTGTTGCTTTACCTCCACATTATTTTGATAATTTATGGCAACCAGATTTATATTTTTTGAACTCAAAAATTGTTGGTGAGAAATAGTTATTTGTATTACAAGGCCAGAAAATGGGTGTTTCTGAGTACGAGTAGTAAACTTTGCAAATTTATGAATACTCGCAAACCAATTTATGGCAGAGTGATACACAAGATTTTTTGTGCCGACGTCAACAATCGTTATTAAAATCAATAAACAAAATTGTTGTACTTGTTAAAATTTCATACCTGTTGAAATTAACTTGGCAATACTGACAACTGACATTAACCAATATAACCTAAAAAATACAATTGTGAAATTATTAATTACTCGAATTTGGCAGGTACCGGATGTTGACTTTATAATAATTTATAGATGTAATTTATAGTTTATAATGAATCAATGCTGACATAATAACGGATGCGTACACGTACACAGTAACGCGATTAAGCTTTGTGTTATGTCAAATGTAGATTATGTCGAATATTCTATCAGTTCTGTCACTACAACGAATACCATTAATTTAGTATTATTTCTGCCGGCCTAGCCCGGAAAACGCATAGTTTCCGGACGCATTTTCGGTTTGCATATGCCCTATTACAGAACGAAGGCACAAAAAAGTATATTTTATTAAATATATATGTGTTTAAGAGCATTATTTTTAGAAATAGCAACTCTTACCCAAAAGTTTTCATCTGTCAGCTTATATCGAAATAAAACAGTGAGTTATTCGGCACGTATGCACGCCATTGTTGCTTGTCAGATGGAATTTCAACGTTATCCTATGGATACACAAATATGTCCTTTAAACATTGAAAGCTGTAAGTATTTGATCATTACCAATAAATTTTTGATTTAATTGAATATTTTTGTAAGAATATATTTGTATTCTACTGTGCAATGTTGTTGGGTGTTTCATAATTGTAATGTAAATGATTTCTTAAAAATGGTAACTATTGACTAGATTTTGATAATTAAAAATTATTATTAATTTTATTAAATACATAAATAAAAAGTTTACCTCGAGTAGGATTTGAACCTACGACCTGTACTTTGCTAGAGTACCGCGCTAACCAACTGCGCCATCAATTTTGTCTTTATGTATGTAGAACTGATGTAAATTCTAAATATAATGAGATTATCACTGCGCTGTATTTATTACATTTTTAAATTTCAGTTGCTTATAAATATGATAAGATGAAGCTAGTATGGGGAGATGCAGGAGTTAGTGTTAGTCCTGAATTAAAATTATTACAATATCACATAGGAGAGCCACTTGAACTTAAAGACATGAACGTTTTCACGGCAGAAAAAGGAGGTATAGTATAATAAAATATATTATGCAAGATATTTTTAAATCAATACGCCAAACGTAAAGCCATAAATATTGAGCAGTCTCATCATTTCATGAATGAATAGCGGTGTGTACAAACGGCAGGTTTCATTTTTCACTTTTTACATAAAACTATTAATACCTAAACCTTATACTTCCACAGGAGGAAATTTTGTGCTTTGTGGTTTCAGATTATTGAAAATTTGGATATATTCGAATGTAAATTTGGGAAGCGCTATTTAGCACCCAGTCTTGTGATAGATTTTTCGGTTTGTTTGTAAATTAATGGAAGTTTGTTTAAATTACGATTAGGTTCCACGTGTTGACATTTGTAAAAAGTAAATAATGGGTGATCCTATTTTTAAGTAATCGCTAATTATAGTTTAGTTTTAGTCAAGTTACGTCATTGGAAATCGTTACTTTGTAATTAAAAATACTTCAGGGAGCGCAGATTTAACCATTGGCGACGGTATGTTGGGGGTCATTTTGATAAATTAATTTTAAAAAGACAAATATTTTGGTGTTTATGTTGGTTTAGAGTCGATTTTCCAAAGTTCAGAGGCGACGAAAACAGATCGTATTACATTATTTTTCATCTCATTTTTACCGCCCTTACAATTTGAAGGTAATGTTTTTTAAGATTGGTGACTTGTAGTGAAATGTTATGAAGGCGAAACTTAAATTCGTAAGGGAGTCGTAGTGAAGCTGTTGAAGAAAGGGGTCGAACGCGCGATGTGATAGTGGGAAGTACTAAATTTGCTTATCTTCTACTGGGGTTGTTTGAAATTACCGCGGGAAAGCTTTTCCTGCTCCCCTTTCGGGGGATTTTGAAGAGTATACAGCCACCCCGGTGACATTATCGTGTTGTGTATGCATAGTTGATAGTGAGATTTATACGGGTCCATCGAAGAGGAATTAGTGCTATTCCTCATTTTTGTATTATAATCGCGTTTTTTTTGCGGATTCTTGGGTTGCAAGTTCAGTATAATCTGTTTTATATACCGAAGTCCATCCACGTTCACCGCTGTTCCGACAAATGAAAGAAATTGTTGTCAATAAATTTTCGCTTTAATAAAATTTGTGTATATAGAGGACAAACAACGTTTTGTAAATAAATTAATATGTAGATACATTAAACCAGTTCTCACAGGTATTTAATCGCGTTTTTTTGCGGATTCTGCGGTTGCAAGTTCAGTATGATCGGTTGCATATCCCGCAGTTCATCCGCGTTCACAGCTGTTCCGACAAATGAAAGAAATTGCTGTCGATAAATTTTCGTTTTAATAAAATTTGTGTATATAGAGGACAAACGACGTTTTGTAAATCAATTAATGTGTAGATATATTAAACCAGTTGTCACAGGTATTTAATCGTGTTTTTTTTGTGGATTCTTTGGTTGCAAGTTCAGTATAAACGGTTGTATATCCCGAAGTTCATCCGCGTTCACAGCTCTTCCGACAAACGAAAGAAATTGCTGTCAATACATTTTCGCGTTAATGAAATTTGTGTACATAAAAGACAAAGAACGTTTTGTAAACAAATTAATGTGTCGATATATCAAACCAGTTGTCACAGGTGTTTAATCTTAAATATTTTCGCCTCTCAGTTTGCGTTAATATAATTCAAAAATAAACCGCTCGTTGAACGTTGGCGACTGGTGAAGCTGTATTAGGGGAGATCCAAGCGTATCGGTCGGTGTCCACCGTTCCGTTACCTAGAGGGTCAATCTTACGAGAAATATTGAGAAATGCTGTGCACAGGAAAGGGGATACGTCAGACTGAACGTTTGTACAAATTAAGGTAATTACTTCCGTATGTTTATTTTTTGTTGGTAGTGATTTTAATAAAGTGTGACAACGTTCAATTATTTTTTGTGTTCTTAATAAATATAACAAATATAGAATAAATAAGATCGTTGACCGATCATCTGGTTTATTAGTGCGCCATATTATTGCGAGCGCGTGAAAATATTTTACTATTTTATTATTTTACTAATGTTTGACAGTAATCTGGTTGAAAATTATTCCAAATTTCCTGAACGTTAACCTTTAATTCAGGAATTGTGCGAACTGGTGTAGTTCGAAGTGTTTTTTTCATCTGATGCCAAAGAGTCTCGATACGAGATAGTTCAGGATTGACCAATTTAAAACATGAATATTCATTTCCCGAAACCATGATGTTACTGATTTCGCTGTATGGCAGGTTGCGCCATCTTGTTGAAATATAAATCACCCATCTGGCAGCTGAACTTCATTGATGAAAGGCAATAATTCTTACTGTAAAATACTTTTGTACTTCACAGCATTGACAGTGCCATCCATCAATGAAAAGAATATGTCCAACTCCTTGTGAGGACATACATCCCCACACCATCACAGATGCCGGTAACCTTTGTTTTTAGGTAATCTTTGTGATATTCTTCCACTGGCATTCGAATAACTACTTCGTGTATCGCCAATACAGACCTCAAACTTAGATTCATCACTCCAGATAACTCAGTCCCCTTGACGTTGAACCCAATTTCGGTGGTCTTTTGCCCACAAAAATCGGTTTCTTTTTTGTTTTTCTGTGAGAAGTGGTTTTTCTTTTGCGTAAAGTGAGATTATAAGTTTTTGAATGTTTACGATTAGAAAGTGTCGCTTGTAAAACTTACCTTGTAGAATTCGTATCCCATTTTCCTCATTCTCCTCAAACAAGTGTCTTTTGAAATTGGTCTACCAATTGCATGCGCCCATTTTATAGGCAATTCTCGAGAGGAAGCTCGGCGGTCTTGTTTCATAAATTTCCGGAGATTACGCTCATCTCTTTTGGTAATCTTTGACACGCAGCCAGTTTTAACTCTTGTATTAACATTTCCGGTTTTTTTAAATTGCGAAATTATATTTGTCACAGTTCCTTGAGGAATTTTATGCCCAGAAAGTTCTTTATTATGGGCCGCAACAATGGAATTTCGTGTATTGTTAGATAAGGACTTTCCGCGAACCATTTTGACAAGTAACTCAATTAAGTCACTCAACTAACGTCATAAATTATTTATTCAACGCCCACTTATATAAATAAAAATAAAATATATACACAAGATTTTATTGGATAGATAAATATTTATCATTCATCTCCTGCAGCAAGCAAAAAGCGGGTAAGTCAGTCAAATTCTCGCGAATATGCATACGATGAGGGTTTTAAGAGCTTATTAAGAAGAATTGTGCACAATTTATTGTTTATTATTATTAATTATTGAAAACATAGTAAACGTCGGATGTAAATAGTGTAAAAAGTGTAAATATTTTATTTGTTTATAAATGTACAATTAATTCTCTGTTTATTTTTTCTTATATTGACTTTGCCTGAAATAATTCTTTTGTAATTTTGAAATTTATTGTTTATTATTATTAATTATTGAAAACATTTAAACAAAGGCGAAGGTATAAACATCATCAAACTTCCAACAAGTTTTTAGCGAATCTGAGAGCGGCGAAATTTGCCTGAGACTGGACTTGAGGTTTAAACCGATCCCGGCATAACAACAACTGGCAACGGTGTGCTCCATAAGACTCCACACTGCATTCTCAGTGTGACTTTCACTATAGTAACCCCAAGCGGTGAGAAAAATAAGTAGTTAATTAACAATGTAACATTATTTTCTTTCACTACAATCCCTAGAAATCTTTGACATGTTTTTTACAGATATCAAAAAATAATTAGACATGAACCTTTTTAACCTGCGACGCAAAAAATGGGTGTTATAACTTATAAGTTTAACGTGTGCATCTGTCTGTGACATCGTAGCTCTCAAATGAAGGAACAGATTTTGATTTAGTTCATATTGTTTAAAAGGTAACTTGATCGAGTGTTCGTAGCTACGTGTCAAAAAAATCTGTTCAGCCGTTTGAAGATCATCAGCTTTTCTAGTTGATGCTAGGGATTTTTTACTTTTTAGAGGTTTCTTTTGTCGCGGCCTTTTTAAATATTTAGAAAATTTCTGCTGCTTGTAGTTAGTTAAAAGACAACTTCAATTTTAGTACTTATATTTAAGTTTTAAAATGCATCAGAATATTATAAATTCACAAAACAGTGTTTTGGCATACTGCACTAAGACACTTAACTGCACCTATGCAGGTGCATGGAAACTTAACACAACACAGTCATAAGTATAGTTTATTTCAGAAATCTTATTGCTTGTTGAACTGAAGAAGCTCTTCAAAATTTGTTTATTTATCACTTTGGAACATCATTTTATTACTGTTTACAACAGATTTGTGGTGAGTTTTACTTTAGTTGCATTTTACTTTGGTACATTTGCAGCTGATAAGTGTTTTTGAAGTATTGCTTAGGTCAAGTCCTTTAGGTGAATGGTATAAGCACAACTTTTGACCACATCCACATCATTAGTAATCATTACCGTTAATTATGTAACATATATTTTGCATGTGTGTTACACGATGTTTTTTTTCGTAAAATCAAAATCAATAAATATGCTAACCTTAAAAGTATACTTACATCAATCTCGGGGCACACAGAATATACTGTGAGTTTTCAATAAATTTTTGAAAAAACCAAAACACGAAACTGTCTCAACCTTGTAATTATAACCATCAATAATATTTCGTGTGTGTGTATGTATATATATATATATATATATATATATATATATATATATATATATACATATATACATATTTTGAAATTTTTTTAAATCTTGTACTTATGTGTATCATTTTTTATATTATCATAACAAAGAACGTTATTTTTTTAGGTAATTTCTCCAGACTTGTGGTATACTTCAAATTTGAAAGACAAATTGGCCATCACCTTATTCAAACATTTGCACCTTCTACATTTGTCGTAATGTTATCTTGGTTTAGTTTTTGGTTGGGATTGGATGCTGTCCCGGCACGTGTTACTTTAGTGGTTACTTGCATGTTAAGTTTAGTCACAATGTTTACTGGTTTGAGGTCGGATATACCACCAGTCGCTTATGTAAAGGTATGTAGTAACAATGGAAGTATTTTCATAAAAATTATTTTAAGTAGGCACTTGATTTATGGATGGCATTTTGCATGTTCCTCGTTTTTGCAGCTTTAACAGAATTTGTAATTGTAAAAGTTTTGGACAAACGTTACCAAAAGTATAAAAAGCAATCAACTAATTCTCCTCTTTTAGTAAGTAAGCAACACCATACATTATATTAATCTAACCATTTATTTTAAGGAAGTTGTTCCATGGTGTAACTGCGATACCAAATCAGATGCAATAGATACTAAAAAAGTAAAACAGAAATGGATACAGCTATGTTGGATAAATGTAAGGTATTTTTATATATAGCCGGTTAAACACTATAAGGTATTTTGCAGGAGAAAGGCAAAGAAAAAGTTTTATGGAAAGAAATTGACCATTTATCTCGAATAATTTTTCCAACCGTTTTTATTATTTTCATCGCCATTTTTTGGCCAATGTTGGTATTTTCCAAATCAAATACTGTACAATAAATGTTACTTTACATTTCAACATCTGAATAAAATAAATTCTCACTATCGTCACTTTCATTTCCTTCTGGTACAATTTCTGTGATTTCCTTTTTATTGTTTAATTCGCCTAGTTTCATTATATATTCCATTGTGTATTTGTTATGGTCACATCTAAAAAAAAAGTGTACATAAATTAAAAGTTTTGGCAGAAATTAATTTTTTTAATTGAATTTGTTGTTCCAATATAAAAAGCAAACATTAATAATTTAAAAGGTGGAATAAAAAAAATGAAACTTACAATTTCGATAATTGGTCATACTTTCTCGTCAGTCCTTTTTGTAACGCAAGTAATGGTGGCATATTTTCTTGAGCTTTGATATTAGGTCCATGCAAAGTAAGTAAAGATTCGGTCCAATGTAAGTAAAATTCGACATGCCTTGAATTATCTAAGAAATTTGCTATTATAAGTAAGAGCCTCTCCACGTACTGCTTGCTTAGGTTTAAAGAAGTTAATTCAACTAAAATTTGGTGAAGTAGTAATTTTCATGATTTTTAATTTATTGAAGACACATACCGTCACTATAAGGTATTTGCTCTATAACTTCTTGGATTAAATTAATTTCATTAATTTTCATGGCCATCATTAATGCTGAAATTAAATTAGCTTAATTAGAAATAATAATTGTAATTGAACGTTTGTAAATCAATTTTAGGAAATAGAAAAATTAGTAATCTCACGTTAAAGACATTTTGAAATTTAGTAAAATGACATTTTTAAACTGACCAAATTTCGACCATTCTGAAGTTATGCGACAAAAAGCGAATTTTTAAAATTTCGTTTTTGACAAATTGTTACTTTGTGGTTGATGTTAAATAAAAAGTAAGTGAACCTTCTACAGGTACTTTTTAACGTTCTTTAACATGGGATGCAGCAATTAAAATCCGACGTTTCGTTTTCGAGTAACCATTATCAACTTTGTTTTTTTAAATACGGTCCTGATTTTTTTATACATAATATTAGAAGAGCTTTTTATAGTTTATAGTTTATAGCTTTATAGTTTAATTGCGATTTTTACCTTCCAACCTACATATACATAATATGTAGGTTGGAAGGTAAAAATTTACGTACTATGTAGGTATAGAAGGTTATGCAAACGACTTTTTTTTCACTATTGCTAAACAGCTACATATTTCAAAGATGTAAAAATACCTAGATATAGACCTTAAACATATCGATTAATTATGTTTTATGCAATTTATTGATAAGACGTGTAATTTAGTGGCAAAAAAATTCCTAAGGTAGAATCTAAGTGTTCATTATCTGAATAACGATTAATTTTACAAGAAAAAGTGTAGACATATTTTTTTTTAGAAAACTTAATTTTACATAACTTTTCTTTATAACGTTTCTTAATATAGCGCAAGGTGAATCTAAAAATTATGAATGAAAATGGTTAAACTGTATTATTGATATCTTATAGAAGCGGGCGGCTTTGGAATTTTTTTTTAAGTTAACATGTATTTATGTCTATTAATCTTTATCTGACATGAAGTTTTAAACGTCATTCTGACGTAGATTATTGTTTTTGTTTTTACAATGCTGCCTGTTTTCGTTATGAACGTATGAATGAGGTTGCATAGTTCCCCTAAAAAAATATAATTAAAATTATTTCATTTCTTTTAATTTTTTAAGTTAGCATCTAGATGTCTATTAGCCTCTGTCTGGCATTAGAAAAGTAGGTATAGGAAAACAAATACCATGATTTGTTGAATTGAATTAAATTTTTGTCTCCATTTGACAGTTACTTTATTTGTTAGTGTTCCGTACTAATTCTCGTTAGTAACTTTATTAATAAAATATGGAAACAGGATTTTCAAATGGAGTAAAAATTGACATAATATCGTGTTACATCTTACGCAATCACAATTGCATAATAGCGGAGCGCATATAACTAACCTTAAAGAACACGGCGTTTTTAAAAAACCCGTGCTATCTAGAAATAAAAACGAGTAATGAGGAGTATGAAAACAATGTATCTGTTACTGAAATTCTCGAAATATCAACTCGACATATTCAGAATAATGTAAGCATATCCAAATCAACAGCACAATTTCGTTCGTACAAATGCAGAATTTGCCAAGGTCTTAGACCAGATGGCGTAGAAAGACGGAGATTGTTCTGTGAGTGGTATACAAGAAAATGTTATCAGAACAATAATTTTCCTTTCCACTGAAAGTACGGTTTCCAATTATGGTATATTTAATAGAAAAAACCTTCATCATTGAAAAATTTTTTTTTTCATTTTTACACGTGTTGAGTCATTTCTGACCATTTGAGACGATTTTTGGAAAAAAAAATGTTTGCCCTTTGCTAAAAAATATTCAATTTTTTTTTGCATATTTACACGTTTTCAGACATTTCTGACCATTTGAGACGATTTTTGGAAAAACAATTTTTTTTTTGGTCAAAAATTTTCGTGATTTTTTTTTGCATTTTTACACGTTTTGGGCCATTTCTGGCCATTTGAGATGATTTTTTTGGGAAAAAACTTTTTTGGCCCTTTGGTCTAAATTTTTCGATTTTTTTTGTATTTTTAATCGTTTTGGGTCATCTCGGAGGTTTTTTTTGAAAAAAAAATGTAATTCGTATTTACAAATTTTAAAGACGTAACAATCAGTGAGTAGTTCATGAAACATATATTTGCTATCAAATAATATTTGAATACTTGGTCTTTAAAATTGTATTTTCACCGACATGAATGAATTGTAATAAATATGTAATTATCAGTACTATGTATTTAATGACTGTTAATGGATGCAAAATAAGTAAATTTTGTAACCGATCTGACTCAAAATAAACAATTGTCAGATCAATCATTCAGCCAAAATAACAATAGAATGATTACTCTAAAACGGTGTCATCCTTTATGTAATTTCACACAAGAAACGATTGACTCTTATAATATTGGTTCTCCTTTAATATTTCGAGCAAGGAATCACAATTTAAACAAATAAAAAAAAAGGATCTGTATTACCCATCTTTCAAAAACATTTAGACATTGCTTCCGAGAAGCACCACATACAAAAAAACTAAACCTCGCAAATTAAAATACCTAAATCTTATAATCTAAACATATAAAACCAGTTAATAGAGATTGCTTATTCTTAATATTTGAATGAAATTAACCATATAAACAATAACATCTCTAAAGATAATCAAACTACTATCATTCAAAGATCTATAATTATTATTACAGTAAATTCTGCAGTTCTTTAAATACCCTTTTACACACAACGATTTACTACAACTTCAGTGGCGTAGCATTCACACTAATTTACATTCTGTACACACAACAAAATTTTCTCGTGGAAACTCACGTTCATTTACCATCCAAAATACGTTCTGTGCACAACACAAAACTGCATATACCCAGTGCGTCAAAATAATCTCACAATATCACAAAGCAATTATTTTCTTAAACTTTTTTGTATGCTAAAAATGTGGATGTATGAGTCACGTGCCATGTATATCTTTATTAAATCGTTACACGATCAAACCGCACTAGAGTCGGGAAGGCTTCCCAAGGTAAGCGGATTGCCAAGCTAACTGCAGTGGAAATGGGCGGGTTTGAAATAAGATGTAAAATGCAATTATTAATACTACATACCATTTATTCTAACTTTTGTGATCGATTACACAGATAACTGAATCAATTCAAGGCACTTTCCCCACATACATGTGGGTAATTTGTCTAAGAGTAAGTAATAGTTTACAGCATCCGCAGGCTTTTTCAAGATCTACAAAGATAGTCAGAATATGCTCAGAGTCATAATTTTTTGTTACATTAACTAGAGCATCTTTGATGCATTTTCAATTGCGAAATCCAAATTCGTTATCATAAATGACTACATTTTGTCTAGAAAGTTTACTAACTTTTTTTAATTTTGCATTAAAAATTTGATAGCGGAGAGCTTAGTCGCTACACAGATATGTAAACTATTTTTATATACCGGTACAATGATAGCGTTCGTTAGTTTATTTAGGATAGCAACCTTCAGATAGACATTAAATAAAATAGTTAAAGGTTCACTAAGCACTGCTTATATACTTCCAAGGTATGCTTTTGGGGTTGCGACCAACAATTATTTCTTTCACATTATTTGTAGATTGTGAGAATTAATTATCACAACAGTTTTGCCACCGCTGCCAGTAGGTCTTTCAATGCCCTTTATATAAACGTTTCTATCCCATTTACATAATCACCGCTGCCACCGAGAAGGAAAATGCCCACCACGAATCCACCTGCCCTGACGAGTTCATCGCTTATAAGTAGCCTAAGAAGACAAAGAATGTTCGCCAGATAACATCGACCCTGACTGACGTGTTCACGTCACTGGAAGACTTTAAGTACAGCCCCGCATCAATGCAGCAGACGACTACCATCGATAACTGGGAGAAAATGCAACTGGTAATTCTTCGATAGAACTTGCTCGCCTTTTCTTGAAAAGTGGATCGATGAGGCATCTCCTTCACCTTCAACGAAGGAATCCGGGCTCATATATATAAAAATATATAAAAATTGTTTATATAAAAGTTGTTTATAGTCAAGTTTTCTATCACGTAAAAATATTTTTGAGTACATAGGGTGTTTCGTTCAGCCCAGGCGCAACCAAACTTTTTTATGTTAAATGGAACACCCTGTATATTGTTGCATATTCTGATTCTTCGTTTCATTTTAGATCAACTTTATGTATCATATGTAAGGTCTAAAATGGACTGTTCAGTCTTTAAAAAATCGAATATCTCAGGAACTGTGTGCGGTTTGAACGATCAGATTAAGCATGAATTGGCCAAACTTTTCCATCTGTGGAAAATTGTACCGAAGACAGGGGGTACCAAATAGAGGGCGTCGAATTTTAAATATTCAAACATACGTAACTCCGTTTTTTTTAAATAGAACCCTAACATTTTTTATACATTTTTTAATTCGTTTTTAAATTGTCTATCAAACATCCATTACATTCCCTATACCTAACTTTAACAGTTTTATTTTTATTTTAAGTTTTAATAGTATTTTAACAATTTTTGCTGTGTACGACGCGGTAGGCGTTCAAACAAATGAAAAACAAATGGAAAATATTTTCAAAATTAGGATTAAGGTTTTAAAAAAAATATACAAAATTATACCAATGAAAGGTTCAAAGTATCTGTTCTATGTGAGCGCCTTCGTTTTGTACACATAATCGAATTCGCTCGTGAAAAGAAATTTGTACACGCGCTAATATTTCTGGCGTAATCTGTCTGAAAGCCTGTGTTATGCGCAGTTTCATGTTGTCAGAAATAGTTGGTGGTTCCTGGTGTATCAGGACCCGTTTTAAGGAAAAAACTTCATATGAACAACAAAAATCTTTTTTATAACGACTGTGATACTATTGTGGATATCTTTATAAAATTTGGTACACGTCGTCAATGCATCAAGATGCATTTTCTGATGTACAAACAATTTTATTATTTTTACCAGTGGCGTCCCTACGGATTTTGCATTGAATATTTTTGGAGCAAAAATGGTACGCCACTTATATTCCTACACATTGCAGTTCTCTAAATAATTTTGAGTCTTCAAATAACCTAACTTAGGTTATTTAAAGCATGATAGTCGTCAAAGTTACACCTTAGTTAATAATGGCTATGTACACAACTTACTAGCGTTTTATTTATCGTACTCTAAAACTACTTCAATCAATTAGCAAATACTAATAAATAAAATAAAAAATAACTAACTAATTAAGGTGAATTTATTTTGGTTATATTTCTCCATAGGTAAATTACACCAGCCAGGGTTATTTGAATTCTCGCAGAATATAGGGCCCGCCAGTGAAGCTGGGAAATTTTGAAGTACCCAATTGTTTAAAAAAATGTTTATTATCAAAACTTTTTTTTACAGGTTTGAGTAGAGAAAACTGTCTTAAAAATAATTTCGCTCAAGTGATAGCCATTTTTGTATAAACACTCTTCTAATCTAGAAAATTTTCCATTACTCGGCGGAGAAGGACAGGTTGAATTCGCTCAATTTCTTGTGTAATGTTTATTGCTAATTCCGGTAAGGTTTGTGGTCTATTACTGTATACCATGCTCTTTAGAAATCCCCAAAGGAAAAAATCTCATTCTGAAAGATCAGGGGATCTTGCGGGCCACAAAATGTCACGATGTTTGGAAATGAGTCGGCCCGGAAAAAGTTCCCTTAAAGCAGTCATAGACACGCGAGCAGTATGACTTGTCCCGTCTTGCTCAAAATAATTGATGTCCGGAAACCTAGGTAACTCTTCCGTCACAAATGTTCTGATCATGTGTATGTAGCGGTTTCCCGTAACAGTTAGAAAAAATATGGTCCAATAATACCAGATGACGAAATTGCACACCACACTGTAAGTTTCGGACTATGTAATGGCTTTTGGTGTACCTCTCCTGAGTTTTCATCATTCCAATAGCCACTACTCTGCTTGTTTACATATCCGTTTAAATGAAAATGTTAGGGAGGTCTATTATAGTTTAAATAAAACAAGTTGAATATTCTGACTATCAACCAATTCTGCATAAATACTTGCACACATTGATTCCAGTGAAGATAAGGTGGTAGGCATGTATACTCCATGTCAGCCGGGAAGGTACCACCACCCTTACCATGGGCTCCTTAATATTGGGTCTCCGATTTTCTGAGCTCGGTAAGGGTTTCCGGTTACCTTTTCCTTCATCCTTAATCTATTCTCATCCTTATTCTTCCTTCTCGCCCTCACCGTCTTTCTATCGGATTAAAAGTCCAAATTAAAAAATAAGATGGCTGTGGTTTCTAGGGTAATAAATTCCGGACGTAAAATCCTGCCCCATTCGGATGTCCGGGAGGGCAGGGCCCAAGCGACCACGGTCATTGAAAGTATCAACTTTCTGATTCACTACTGCAACATCCGCGGTATCAGGTTTAATCTTAATGCTATTCACCAACATCTTGAACCATTACAACCTGATATTTTGTTTCTATCTGAAACAAGAGTCTCCTCTGAAAGCTCCGAGTCACCCGACTTGCAATTTCGTCAATACCACCTTCGTATGTGCCTATATCAAGGTCGGAATTGCTTGCAAGAGGGTTTCCTCCTTAGAAAATAAAAATTTTGACGTGATTTGGTTTAAACATCCTGGTCCTAATTTTGTGAAATTCTACTGTTGCATTTATAGGTCTCCTAATGACAGTAACTTTCAAGACTTCTTCGATTACCTCAGTATGAAAGTTGACTATCTCCTGTCTCAGTTTCCATCTTGCGATATCTCAATTGTAGGCGATTTCAATGTTCATAACTCTAATTGGCTTCAGTTTTCATCTACTACAAATCCTGCTGGTCATAGTGCAGAAACATTTGCTGTTTGATGTGATCTCACACAAATGATTTCTGAACCCACAAGAATCCCTGATAACCCTAACCATACTCCACATTTTCTAGATCTCTTTCTTACATCAAACCCTCTTGTTTGTAAAACTTCCGTTCTTTCGCCTTTAGGTCTTTCCGACCATTGTCTAATAGAAATCATTTCTACTGTACCTAATTCCACCGTTGTTCGCAAAACCGATAGAACCTTGTGGCGTTTTAAGTCAGTTCGATGGAGTAATTTACGGGATTTCTTTGCAACCTTTCCAAGGCGTAAATATTATTTTAAGTCGTCCTCTTATTCGGACATCGCTCTTTCAGTATCTGAAGTCATCCTCATGGGAATGGAGTTATACATTCCCAAAAAACAGTACCATATAGGTCATTCACGTTCCCAACCCTGGTTCAATAAGGCTTGTGCTGATGCAATATCTTTAAAAACTAAATATTACATTAAATGGAAATCTAATAAATCGGTCGACAGTCATGTAGAATACGTTGGTGCTAGAAATATCTGCAAAAGTGTCACCGCTAAAACTAAAAAGTTGTTCGAACAACGAAAATGCAATGAACTAGCTACATCTCGTTTAGGCAGTCGTAAATGTTGGGTCTTTAGCTAAAGCCATTAGTAAAAACTTTGGAACATCTTCATTTCCCCCCCTGATATCTATCGACGGATCGGTAGTTGCTGATTCTGTAGATAAAGCCAATGTTTTTGTGGATTTGTTTGCATCAAACTCGTGTCTCATGATTCTGGAAAAGATGTGCCCCTAGTCAACTCTTCTTCATACGCTATGAAACCAATTCATTTTCGGTACAAGCTCTTGGAATCGATCAACAGTGGGCTTGATCTCAATAAGGCGACTGGTCCAGACGGTATCCCAGCTATTGTCTTAAAGAAATGTTCCCCCGAAATAGTACCAGTCCTATCTAAGCTCTATACGATCTCGATGTCTTCCGGGGAATTCCCTTCATCATGGAAGTTAGCAAATGTTCAACCTATTCCCAAAAAAGGCGATAATACCGATCCCTCAAACTACCGACCAATTGCCATCACTTCTATTTTGTCTAAAATCATGGAAAAAGTCATCAATCAGCAACTGCTCACGTTCCTTGAAACTAACAAACTCCTTAGTGACCACCAATATGGGTTTAGGCTAAAGTCGTTCAACAGGTGATCTTCTTTCATATCTGACCCAAGTTTGGCACAATACAGTAGATCAGTCCGGTGAAACAGTTGTAGTCGCTTTAGATATCTCAAAGGCATTTGACCAAGTTTGGCATAAGTGATTACTTGCCAAACTCACCTCGTTTGGGTTAAATGATACGCTCATCAACTGAGTTTCTAGTTTCCTTGATAAAAGACGAATAAGTGTCGTAGTTGATGGCTTTTTTTCAAAAGAAGTAAACATTAACGCGGGCGTACCACGGGGTTCCGTTATAGCGCCTACATTTTTTCTGCTGTACATAAATGACCTTATTTCTTCAACAACTAACCCCATCCATTGCTTTGCTGACGATAGCACTCTTCACTGTAGTTCATCTCAGTCTACTCATAGTGATAATCCACCTTCTATGTCAAATCAAGAAATTAAAGCTGAAATGGCAAATTCAATCAACAAAGACATTCAATGTATTCTCGAATGGGGAAGCAATAATCTAGTTAAATTTAATGCTAACAAAACTCAGTGTTGCCTTGTGTCCGCCAAAAAAGATCGATCATTTCCTGTTGTAAGTATGAATGGCTCCGTTCTTAAGTTTTCAGACTCTATTACTCTGTCGGGTATGACTGTATCTTCAAATCTCTCATGGGTTGACCATCTTCTGTCAGCTACCAAAACAGCTGCTCGTAAAATAGGCTTTTTGTGCAGATCTAAGCAGTACTTTACCTCTCGACAACTCCATCTGCTGTATAAGGCCCAAATTCCGCCTCATCTGGAATATAATTCTCACCTCTGGGTTAGTGCTCCCCAATACGCTCTCGATATCGTTGATCGTATTCAAAAGAGAGCGATTAGGCTTATAAATGGCCCGCCCTTAACTTCTCACATACAGTCTCTTGAGCATAGAAGGATGGTTTCAGTTCTTTCTTTGTATTACCGTTATTACAACGGCTATTGTGCTGCTGAATTATATTCTTTGATACCATCTCGGGCTATCTTTGCGAGAAACACTCGGTTCGCTCATTCACATCATCAGTATGCAGTACAAATCTCCACTTGTACCAAACGGGCGCAATCCACATTTTTTTACACGGCTTCTAAACTCTGGAATGATCTCCCAAATTTCTGCTTTCCTCTCACTTATGATATGAGAAAATTTAAGGTAGCTGTTCATAGGCATCTATTGGCAATTCATTATCCCTCTATCCATCCTCCGAAGTGTTCCTGAGTGCTTTAGCACGATAGGCCAATTTTAGCCTGTTCAGGTCCACAATCATAAAAAAAAACAAAAAAAAACAAAAGAGTCCAAAGTAGTTTAGATTAAGGTTTCTAGTATTTCACTATTCAAACATACATACAAAAAAGATAGTAGTGGGAAATGATTGTCCGTATGGCCTATTTAAAATTTGCAATATTATTATTCTTACTTATAGGTCTTCTAAGTTCTCTATAATATCCTATTCATCGAGGTTAAACTTCTTTAATTAATCCTTGGGATAGTGAACATACACTGTCACGTGTGTTCAAAATCTTACGCACCATCGCTATTTTTTTCGAACTTTAGGTCTTGTAGTACTGCACCCCTTCAGAAAGGTAGTATAGTTGGTTAAAAAAATTAAACTTTTCAAGCGTAAATTCCTGAAAGTTTTCAGGTACTTTTCTTTTCTTATTTGAAGATGTTTAGGGTGTTCTTATTGTTAATTAAAATTTGTAGTCCCGATCCTGTAAATCATACAAACCTTTTTTATTATTTTGGTTTAGTGCCTGTAATCAATGGAAACCTTTTGTAAAATTACGTTTCGTTTTCACACGTGAATATTCTTATTTTAGTGAAAGAGGTGTAGATTAGTTTTTGTGTAAATAAATGTTCTCGTTATTTTAAATTTTGGTAAATTTTGTTAAATGGATTTCAAACTACATCATGTAAAATTATATTAAGTATAAAAATATTACGTTGTATCGTACTTCTTTTGCGAATTTTAATTGTAGCCGACAATCTGTCGCCTTTCCTTTCGATAAATATTTTAGTTCATAGACAAAGAGTTTAAATTTTATATACGTTATTTTAACGTTCATTATCGTAAGAGTTTCGTTATCTACACCTATCACATTACACGAGGTACCTTTGAGAATGCAATTTGGACGGATGATGCAATTATTTTCCAATTTAGTGCCAAGGGGCTATCGTATTTCGCGCGTATGTTAATTTAAAGTAGCGATGTAAGGGGATTAAAATCCAATGTGGCAAATCCTGGATGATGTTGAAGGCAGTCTTGTTCGAGAGGTAGTGAAGACTCCCGTTATCGCGGCTCCGGACGCGTACTCAAAATGTATGTTGGAGGCAGGTGGAACCTTCTTACGTCTGTACCGTGGTGAAAGCTTCCGTTGGGGCATATTCCCTATTAACCCTTCCAGGGGGATATTGATTAGTACAAATTTGCTGTATATAGTGACGCTTTAATAAGTTTTAAGTAAATAAAGTTGTTTTTGTGTGTCTATATATATATATATATATATATATTATCGTCAACCAGATGAAGAAAGTGAAAGTAGCGAATGGTCTTTGGTATAAAATTTTCCGTGAATGAAGTTTGCCTAAAGATAATTTTAAAGGAGTTATTGATTTACGTTGATTAAATATAAAAAGGTCCATTGATGTGTCATTGAGCAAAAGAAAAGGAAGTTCGATTGATTATTTCGGTGCTTGTGAAGGTAACTCCCTTTTGCTGAATTTACATTTGTCGGTAACGTTATTAAAATGTTTATTTGTGCTTATTTAGACGAATGAATATGCCTTTATTGAAGTTTATCTAAGTAACGTGTAAATTTGAAATTTGTGCAAAAAGCGTATCCATTCGTAATTGACTTTTTCATATTATCGTTTGGAAATTTATGTGTTCAATGAAATTATTATATTATTGTGCTATTTTATTTTTGGAGTTATTTTAAGACTTAAGATATATAAAGTAAATTAGGGTTATCTGAGCTTGCGAGACTCAATTTACATCAGTTTTATTAGAAATTTTACGATACAAAATTATGTTCAATGTGTTTCGGACAAAATAAGAATTGTTTATCTTAATTCTCATTAAATTTCAATATATATAATACCTTGTAATCTGAATTTTTTCGCACAACGTTCGTATTACTACGTTTTGTTCAAAATTTAGAAGTTTAAATGTTTTGGAATGCATCCAGTTATTGAGTGATTTACTTGTTTTTACGATGACCATTTTTTGTTGCTTTATTATTTAATTCAAGCCTTAATGTAATAATTTGAGAGATAATTAGGCATTTTGATCTGGTCGATATAATTGAAACTGAAGATAAGTTTTAATAGACATACCGTAATGTAATTATAAAGTAAATAGGTCGTTGACCGAATAGGTAAATTACATGCATGCCAGAGATTGTAGTCACAAAATTTTTTTAAGTTATTTGTTGTGACGTATTTTTCATTTTAAATTGAATAATTAATTACCGTATTGATCAGTTTTTTGGATATTTGAGACAATAATTTTGACGTTGAAGTTTATCGAAATGTTTAATCGCAATTTTGCGGCTTTTATATGAAGATTAAGATTTTATTGAAGTTTGGGTGAACTTTGGGTAAATATTTTTGGAGCAGAATTCTCAGGGAGGAGAGTTTTATTTTTGAGTGAACATTCTGGTTTCCTGTTAGACCATTATTAAGATCTAGATCATGATTTTTACCGCTATACATGTACAACAGGTGGCGCCTTTTTGACATTTCTCCCGATTCAGACGTGTTTGGAATTGTGGAAGAGTGCCCATTTGCAACATTAAGTAAGAATCCCGCCCACACCACTGAGCCATGCCGTGCGCGCACATTGCCTTTACGGGCTGATGGTCTAATGAGTATTTGGCCTGTAACAACACTCGCGCACTCTCGGCTTTTCGCTTAACCGGTGCAACGTTTCGCTTGCACTTACCTCCTTTAACGGATGTAAAAATTGGGCAATGTAATTTACTGAATGACCTCTTAAATATTTGTCACAGAATATTTAAATTTCACTTAATGACCAAATTCTAAATTGTCTACTTGATCGACTTAATGCCATTATTAAACGCACATGCATTTACATCAGTATTATTAATATTCAATACTGTCACTTAAATTTATAGTACATAACACCTTTATGTCATATAAAGGTTCACTTTAAAAGTTTTTCTTCTGTGTAGCGCAGGACATAAACACAATACTTTTCTTAATATGACAGTTGCAGCTCATCACAAATCTGTTTAAAAACTTTACTTAAATTTTTGGAAAAGTAAAACACTAATTACTTTACTTGTAAACGTTTTAAATATTTTATTCCCAAAAAATGGGCTTTAACTGCAGCACTGGCTTTGTTTACAAAACAAATTAGCACAGGTTCTTATGATTAAAAAAAAACCGCGCGCAACCGATCTCTATAAGGGTTGGCTAAGCCCTGCTCACTCTACGACTCTTTCTCTTTTATAACTGTAAGCGTCCATCTTACTAAACGTGTTCAAACTGTACACGCTAAATTAAGACCAGCCACTCTCAATGCAAAATTCATTCTCTCTCATGCAGATTCATTCAACGCAACATTCAGAACTCTACACAAATTTTTTGGAAAGTCTCACATGTGCGCGAAGTTTCTTCAGTAAATGTCAACACCATTTGTCCTTGATTTTCTATTGTGAAATTCTAACTCGTTTATACAAGTAAAATATACATACATATGCTTCCTCGCTACTTCAATATAGTGTCAACATATCATTAATTCGCTTACGTTACCGGTTCATAGCAATTTTACCCTGCATTCCTGAAAATACAGTAGCCAATAAAGTGACACCCATTATCGTCTCAATAGGGGTATTACTAAAATATTATTTCTCGTTGAAACTTAATTCTTCCAATTCAAAACAACATTTAAATGTGCTTTTACATAAAACTCAACGCTTTACTAAAAATTCCTGTGGCGTAACATTTACGCCAAACTTACATTATGTACACACAAAAAATTCTCTCGTACAAACTGCCGTTCATAGTTTAACAATGCCTTGTTTATTACGTATTGCAAAGAATTTGTTTAATAAAGAAATTAATATTAATATCAACGATTCTGATATTTTCTAAAATTATTTAAAACCTAACAAAATATGTAAATCATCACAATTCTTACCATTAGTGTGGTCATGTTTAGCAATAGCTTCCCTAACGGCTGAAGGCGTTACTCCAAGTTGTAAACCCCACGGATCAAAAACTAATCCCACATTTAAAGAAAATAAAAGTAATCCTTCAGTTGTAGCAGCTGCCCAAATTTGTCCAGTTGGTGAAAATTGTAGTGAAAAAACACGCACCTAAATAATATTTTTCATTAATTAGTTTCATACGAACTATATTAGGTACTTCTGGTTTAAACGATCTTGCAGCCATATCGCCTTTTTTTACACCAGGAAGACGTAAAGCAACATTACCTCCTTCTGTTTCCTCTCGTTCCTCAACTAGATCTATATTCCCATAATTTGTTAGTTTCCTTCTATTAATAAAATCCTGAAAAATATTGTAGATATATGCAATTAAACGAACTTTGTTGACATACATCAACAGCATCAAAGGAATGATTCTGTGTAATTTCAAACTTTTTATAATAATTCCCTCTCTTACATTGTAAATGCACACATTTTTTGATTGTCCACCTGCTAATAAACATTCACCATCTGCTGAATAGCAAATACTTGTAAAGGCTCTGTAAATTACTTATAAATTATTATATAATCAAAAGTAGACCAAACTCACTTAGCTTGAAGAACCTTTTTTGCACCTATCAAATTTGTATCTGATACTCCACTCCCCAAATCATTTCGTCCTTCAATACTAGATATTTGAGTAGCAGTTCTAACATTAAAAAACGATATGTGGCCATCTAAAGTAGCGGCTGCAACTTCTTCTCCATTTGGTTTAAACGCGACACATAATCCATCAGCAGTTAGATTTAGAGATTCATGTGATGACCCTTTTTCGATTGCATCCCAAATTCGAAGACTCTTATCCCATGAAACTGAAGCTAATACAGTGCTACTAGACGAAGGACTAAAAACCAAACTAGACTAAAAGAATACACATATTAAATTATTTTCTAAAAATATGGTTATTTACAATCGGGCCCTCATGTCCAGCTAATATCTCCAGTAACCGACCCATTTTAACAGACCATAAAAATATTTCAAACACATCTTGACCTCCAGCAGCTACAAATTCACCACTACTATCCACAGCTACACACGATAATTGGACTGGTCTAGGTGTAGTAAATGTTCGAAAATTTCGATACCGTACAACATCATAAGCGCGTACGGTACCGTCTAAAGATGCAGATACCACAAATTTATGATTTCCACTAAAAGTTACTGCAGATATGGCACTGGTGTGCTCACTAAATGTAACGTAACAAAACCCGGAGTTGATATTCCACAACTTCACTTTACCATCTTCACCCCCAGTAGTTAGAAGTTGCCCATCAGTTGAGAATGCCAAGCACGACATATTATTAGAATGACCTTGCTGTTTCATGACATATGTTTCACCTAAAAATATTGTTGGTATTTTATAGTTTATGTTTAAACTGTTTACTTTGCCACTCCCACACAAGAAGTTGGCCTAATCCCGAACAACCGAGAGCTATCCAATCACCAGTACAATTCAAACTAATAGCAGATATTTTTTGATCAGAAATAGTTAATGAATGAATAAGGTTCATATCGGGCATTTCATGAATAACAAACGCACCAGTGGAAAACCCTGCATTAAATAGAGTTAGAATTTGTTTACATTTAACTATTTTCATACCAACAACTAAAATTTTGGTATCTTTGTGATAAGCAGCAGCAGTTAGAACTGCATCTTTATTTGTTTTTCGTACTTCGTCTCCTAAGTAATGACGCGCTAATCTTTTATAATATAATTTTCATTCAGTTTCGATTCTTCATCTTCTATAATTTTTACATTTGTAAGCGCTGACGTAATTTCTTCTTCAGTTTGCTCTATCACTTTTGTTGCATCAATTTCATCTTCTTCCAAATCGTTATTTTTTCGCTATAAAATAAAATTCTAGGTCAACCTTACATATGACAGAAGTTTAAAAAATTATTTGTTGTGGCGGCAGAGATCTTCACGAATTCAGCCTGTGGTTTATGACATGTGGAACAGTTTATGCAGAGAACTGACAATAAACTACATTTACGTATGTAATGACTATATTGTAGAAGTAAGAAAAAATATACCTTTACAATAGTGAATATATTCTGCTTTCCTAGGCTTATTTCACACAATTTCATACCCTATAGTATACAAAATTTATCTTTCGAGCCGTGCAAAAGAAAAAAGTTTATCTTTCATATAGTATGCCAATGATATTTCTGACGTACCGTAGAATGTCGTTAGTAATGATATTGCAACATATAATGAAAATTTCGACCGTTTACAGAATTATTTTTAAAGAAAAATTACTTATCAAAATAGGTACGCCTATGACATTTACTGGTTTGGGCTACCGTTTTTTTTTATTGAAGAAGCGTCAAATAGTAGCCCTACAGGTTAGAAGGAGGGTTTGTATATGCACATAAATGAAAGTTTGTTTTGCGAAAATTTTAATCGTCCACTGAAAACAATTTATAATGTTTAATTAGAGTTTTAGTATAATATAGAGTACACTTTTGTAATATTGAATAACGTTTGAGGTAGATTTAAAAATGGTCTGTCATGGACGCTAAGGGATGGGGGTTTTAAGATTTGATATTTAGACGCACATCAAGTACCTTGTGTGAGCATTACAAATTACATTACATTCCGGTCTACATAAGCCATTTTGGTCCCAAGAGCGAATTGTCATAAATTCAATGTGATAACTTCTCGAGTTACCAAAGTATTAATTCATTAAATATTATCTGCAGTTCATTAATAGTTAATTGTAAATGTAAATTGTTTTAAGAACTTGGATTAAAATATTTCAATGTTTAATAAGATAGTGCCTGACGCAGTTTTAAATTAAAGCGACCGTGACTGTAAAGCAAATTTAAGTGTAAGTAAAGCAAAAAACTTGTTTGGAAGGTTCATTACATCCTGTATAAAACGGTCAGTCTAAACCTTAACCATTTACCCAATTATAGCATAATCCTTTCATTGCGGGAACCGGGTAAACCCGCAAAACGCATGTATACCAAATACACGGGAGATGGCTTTCACGCAAAGGTTTTTAACGGATTTCTTGCGAGAACCGAATGTTCACGAGTAATGAGAAATATATATATATATATATATATATATATATATATATATATATATATATATATATATATATAGGGATGTGATAATCTGAGAATAGAAACTCAGGGGATAGGGTTCAATGAAAATAAAATAAATAACAGGATATGTTTGCACCACATTTGTACAACATAATTTGTGATGTTTATTAAATTAGTGGAATATTTAATATATGTATTTCGCCTCAACTAGCAACTAGGGGATAGGGTTCAAGGAATTAGTTTTGTGATAATATTAAATATAACATTCACATTAAAATTTTTATAAGATAACTCAATAAATGTCACAATAAAATTTTAATTCAACTTAAATTGTTTTATTCAAACACCTTGTATTATAAGCAATTATACAACACATTGCGCACATGCGGATATCAGTTTGTAAATAATGATGTTAAATATGTGTGTTGTGTGCTCCATGGCTGAACAAAATAAATTACTGTTACTGTAAGTATAATTTGATTTTTTAAAATGAAGTAATATTATTACATCTTAATGATTAGCGTTCGTATTCGCTGACTGGTATCTAATTTGTTCAAATTCTTTACACATGTAAACATCGAGGATACACATAATTCATAAACATAACTTATATGGCTAATAACAGATTCATATAACTTAGAGCGTTATTAATCTTCCTTCTGCTGCGGCAATCTCCAATTGTTGAAGTGCCGTTCTCCAAATCATCTGTATTGTGGATCCCACGAAGTATGCTGGCACAACAGTGATTGTTATCGAACATGAGCTTCTTCAGGTACGTTACTTATTAACTTTTTCCATACGCACTTTATTTTAATATTGCATAATTTTAATGCAATAATTATCTGCATTCAGTTTTATTTATTGACTTTTTTCAGCATTCTAATTGCGCTTATAACGTGACAAAAAAACAGACAATTATGCATATGAACTCTTTTAATTCGAAAATATTTGCTTCAAAATGACATAGATGTACCTTGTGCAATGTAAGTTGGGTACTCAAACCCAGGCTTCGTTGTGCTTTTATTGTGTCTGATCACAGATAATTCAAGAGAAGATTTAATTTATTTCATACATTAAATACTTACTCAATAAATTATGAGTGACAGTGAAATGCAATGCAATGTGACGCACATGAGTTACGTGACATTGATCACTAGATATGCCAAAATTTACGTTGATCATATACTTTTTACAATTTTAAATAAACAATAAAATGTTTGTTGGTAGAGTATTCGCCAAAACGGAAGATACTTGCGCAGAAACCAATTTTTAACTTGAAAAAAGATAGAATAATGATATGACGCAGAAGAAGACATTACAGTGCGTACTACAAACATTTACCATTCCGTTTCGCGACATCGTGACTAATGTGATTTGTTTACTTGACTTTTTAACCTAATTAACTGTTATATTTATACAGGGTGTCTGCGGGAGAACTACGAATAATTCGTATACGTATTCTTTGAACAATTTTAAGCAAAAATGACTATGTGCAATTTTTCCTAATTCCTAAGCCCTAAGGAGATATGGGCGGTTGAAGAAAAATGTGAAAGTAAGTAAAGAGAATACTCGTAACAGCTGCTTAAGTCTTAAAATTATCATAAAACAAAACTTTTAATACCAATTTTCATTAACAAATTAACAAGAACACAACATAGCACAAAAATGCACATAAAATAAAGAGGTAATAAACAAAAATGGGTTACAGTTGTTCAAAATGAGATCCACACTATAAAAATCGTTTGAGCAATTTTGGTTGCCTAGCAAGTATTACTACAATAAGAAAATGTGTCATTTGACGTTTCATGTCATTTGTATCAAACATTGAATGTAAATACAATTTATTGATTGAATTAATTGAATTACAATTAAATCAATTTTCAAATGAGGAATACAGTGATATGGTATTCCTGTACGGCTTGTTAAACGGTAATTGTTATGCAGCAGCAGCAGAGTACAAAAATCGTTTTCCAAATCGTCGTGCTCCTACTGACAAAACGATAGCCCGGACTTTTCACTGTCTTCGAGAAAGAGGAAGTTTTCTTACACATCGAAGTGATCGAGAGTCTCCACGACATGCATTTGCAGAAGAGGTAATGAGAGAAGTTGAAATCGAACGAGCATTAGACGAATAAAAGCAGTCACTGGTAGAAGCAGGACCACAATTTCGAAAATTCTTCGCGAAAATGGAATGCAACCGTATCACCTGCAACCCGTTCAGTACCTTCTTCCCGGCGCTTTGGCTCCAAGAGTTCGGTTTTGTGAATGGATGGGTATTCTTCAACCGCCCACATCTCCTAAGGTGTTAGGAATTGGGAAAAATCACACACAATCGTTTTTGCTTAAAATTGTTCAAAGCATACATATACGAATTCTTCGTAGTTCCTCCACGGACACCCTGTATAAACTTTCTTTGATGTACAGTTTTGCTTTATTATTTACTTTTAACCCATTGTTTACAATGTGTGAAGCAGCTACACCCTCATCTAACATTCCTACAAAAAAACGTTGCGTTTTATCACAGGACTCACGAGAAATAATTTGGAATGTTTATAATTTTTTTTAAAATAATCCACAAGGTAAAACATGTTGCAATATTGTTAGCTAATTTACATAAATTTTTTTACTGGTGCCCCATTTTACCTATTTAAAGCATGCCTTAGCGTGTTTAAATTGAACTTTCAAAAACGCGCGTTTTGTAAAGTTACGATGGCAACATCAACAACTGAAGAAACGTGAAGGCTAAATGACAATTTTTTGATTATTGATCTGACAGGAGTACCTTGTAACGTCAAATAAAATATTACTAACAAATTCAAAACCTTTATTTAAACATTATTTAACACTTTTAATTTTATAAATGAAAATAGAAAATACAGTTAGTATTGTTAGATATATTAATTTTTATTTATATATTTTACATTATTAGTTCTTATTTCCATTTTTTGTAGTAATAATACTAGTATTTATGATTTCAAGGTGCACCAATAAAAAAAATGGCGTAAATTATTCGTGGATAATTGGTCTTTAAAACATTTACTCTATTTGACGCTATAATTTTCAGCTCGAGTAATATACGTTTTTTGTGTTACTTTGAAGATAGGTATAAAATGAAATTCTTATAAAGTAATTAAAAATACGTGATGATTATTTTCACCAAAATTATGTTGATGATACTGTTAGTGCACTTTCCACAAAGACTTTAAAAATAAATTTGACGTTTGCGGCACCAGATGTCTTTTCTGTCCATTACAGTACATTATCGTTAACACAACAATGTCATTTGCGAGCGAAGTAGCAAAAAAAAAAATTATTAAGTTGATTCACACAACATGGTTACTGAAAAGCAATAACGTTGGCTGAACATTAGTCGTGTATTTTGGTTTACCAATGGCACCAACTTAAAAACAGTGCGTTAATAAGGGCACATGTAATGTAAAAGCAAATATGAATAAGTAATTTAACACTATTCATATCGCGACTGAATAACTCTTCTCCTTATTTGCTAATATATGGCGACATATAGGCATAAGACAGTTATCCACATCATATTTTTACTGTTTAAATAGGTTTAGAATAACGTAAATTATTTCTATTACATAAAGCTAAAAGTTACGCGTGTTATCAAGAAGTGGACCGTAACCGCATACACTTTCCAAAATAAACGTCATATCTACTAACTCCTCAGTTAAACTGCATTATCCTAAAACAAGTAATTTAATATGATTATTTACTACATCTAACAACCAATCACAGAATGCTACTTTCCTCAATTGGACCAACCAGAGCGTTTTTACACTGACTGTTTCCTAAGTACGATTTTATTCAGCGATTAAATTTTTGTTTACCTTTTAACAGTCTTTAATAAAATTTAAAAAAATGTACAATGTTTTGTTGAATATTTTTACATTGATATTGTAATGTTTATATAAATTGTTCAAAGGCAAAACTGATTTAGTAAATAATCTTAACATATACCCTTCGACCTATGAATTTTTGGTTAAAACTACAGCAGCTTTTTTTTTTAAATTTGTTTTTTTTAGCAAATATTCTCAACTTAATAATTCACAAAGAGTCCGCGACCTACGGTCTCGGGCTCTTAATTTGAGTTTTAAGTCAAATATTTTCTAAACAAATTTAAAAAAAAAAGCTGCTGTAGTTTTAACCGGCAAAATTCATAGATCTTGGGATATAACCTACGAAAAGAAAATAAATTAATTGAAAACAACTTGCACAAATTTTCAGTTACTAACAACAAAAAAAGTAGCCTTGCGCCATAGTAGACTAGAGGTGTTATGAACAATCTTAGTTCCCGCTTTGAACAATTTTATAACTGCCGAATAGTCCACCTTCCGCAGTACATTAAATTGAAGTTGGAACAGCTTGTATATCTGTTATGGTTATTAGTTTGTAAAGTGAAATAATGATTTTATTTAGCATTGTAAATAAATAGGAACAAAACAAATCTGACTTTGCTTACCGGACAGTGAAAAATAGGTAGCAAGTCCGACAATTGAGATAAGCCGCTGGTAAAGTAAATTAGGGTTGTAACAAATTAAAGTAACTAATAGGCATAAGGGGCATACATATAAATGGTATATACAAGGTGTTTCCTCTAAAGCGCACATTAAAAGTTTTTCATGTTGTGAAAATTTCACTGATTTGAAAATTTGTATACAGGGGTTATCGATTAATTCTCTTCAATGAAAATATTTTCAGGGCAGCGGCAGTTCCAGTTATACAGGATGTGAATATTAACTTCGTTATTTTCAATAAGAACCTATATTTTTTTTGCGTTTTCAGATTCCTAGAGTCCTTTTAAGAGGAATTTCATCAGCTTTTCCTACGTTCAGCCGTTTTTGAAAATCATCGAGTGTGCAGATTCCTTTTCAAAATTCGGTAACTTCGTCTTTTTTAATAGTTTCAATCCAATTCGTGCATTTTGAAGAGGGAGGTTGAATCTTTCATTTTGTGCAAGCGACTAAAATTATAAAGAGAAAACATTTTTTTATTTATTTTGAACACACTCTCTTTGATAGGTATTTTTTTTATATTTTTCTTGCAATTTCTTTATATTTTCTCACCTTAGACTTCTACAAATCAGAACTGGGCAAAAATTAATCTAACCAAAAGTTTAGTTTAGGAAACCTCGCTATACCTGTATTTTATAGTTTTCAGGCAATGTTGATTTTTTCATATTGCAGGAAATTCATTACTAACTTTAAACCAGCACTCGTATATGAATCGCCATTGCCATGGAAGTGAGAAATGTCATAACTCTGTTTAACAAACGTCGCCTTTTAGGGTAATTGTTACATGTATAATTTAATAAATAGAAAGAAAAATGGAGGTTCAAAGTTATTCGAACCAACATTTGACGCATTTATTCTGTACTAGGTGACCCGTCGAACTTCGTACCGCCTTAGAAATAAATAATTTGTCAAAGTTCGTAACTGTCAAGAAGGGAAATTAATTTTTCGACTAAAATTATAAAGAGAAAACATTTTTTTATTTATTTTGAACACACTCTCTTTGATAGGTATTTTTTTTTATAACATTTTTCTTGCAATTTCTTTATATTTTTTCACCTTAGACTTCTACAAATATTTCAAAACCAAAACTAGCCAAATCTGTCCAGCGGTTCTCCAGTTTTAGTGATTGATAAATTAAAGGTGTGCTATGTGATGGATGGGCCTTTGTGGACGTGCATGAAAATAGCCTAGCACAGTAATTTCAACGTTTTCTTCACTAGTTACAGGTTTATATATATATATATATATATATATATATATATATATATATATATATATATATATATATATATATATATATATAGGGACCGCCATAAAGTTGTACACATATGGCAAACATTTTATTATTGAAATTTCTGAAAAACTCTATTGGCGGTTTGTTTCTGCATGTCTGGCAATCAAAAACATACATTGGACATTTGTCACGTGACCATAGATTTGTCTGGAATTTTGAAAAATGTTAACTGTGATGCTGATAAATGGGTCAAATTGACATGACATCGAAAAATTGTATTTGCAACAAAGACCACATATACCAATTTTCAACCAAACCAGAAAAAAAATACAAAATACCATTTATTCTCCTCTGCTTTTATTATGAAACACCATAAAACCTAGTTCTACCTGGAAATAGTTTTAATAACACAAATTACATAATTTTATGTACTTTAAAGAGCAATAATTTTCATCCTTATAAGCCGAAATATTTGATTTTTCAAAGCCAACTTATTAAATTAAAAAAATCGCTAATTTCAAATGTACTAACCAATATTAAATTTAATAAGGATACATAATTTGTTGTTAAGTTTTAAATACAAATATTAGTTCGTTTACATTTTATTTACCGGTTAAAAATATTAGATCAGCTCATGCGCTTCAATATACAGGGCATGAACACAACCAGCGACGAGGCTAAATCCTATTTTTTAAATTTTCTCTCACAAATTGTCTATTTTACAAATATTTGATTAATTTTGACCTAAAATTATGTAATTTATATTATGAAAACTATTTCCAGGTAAAACAAGATTTTATGATGTTTCGTAATAAAAGCAGAGGGGAATAGATGGTATTTTTTATTTTTTTTCTGATTTGGTATATGGGGTCTTTGTTGCATTCTAAATACATTTTCTTAATACAATTTTTCGATATCTTGTCAATTTGACCCATTTTTCGGCATCACAGTTAACATTTTTCAAAATTCCCGCCAAATCTATGATCACGTGACAAATGTCACAATGGATTTTTTTGGTTGTCAGACATGCAGAAGCGAACCGCCAATAGAGTTTTTCAGAAATTTCAATAATAAAAATTTGTGTCCAACTGTATGGCGGTGTATATATATATATATATATATATATATATATATATATATATATTTATGGAAGGTAACCAACAATATTTAATTGTAACATAAGAAAAACTTGAACCATTGAGTATATATATACTCAATATATATACTCAATGCTTGAACAATGAAATTATGGTGAAATATTCAGGTGATTAATAAATTAAAGGTGTGCTATGTGGTGGATGGACCCATGTGGATGTGCATGAAAATAGCCTAGCACAGTAATTTCAACGTTTTCTTCACCAGTTACAGGTTTATTTCTCTTTCTTATTGCTTTTGTTTGTACAAACTCTACGAAATTCAATTTCAATCTTTCAAACTTGCATCGGTGGCACATGAGGATATTTCTCGTTGAATGAACGGCAGGTTTTCTACACAACATTGTTACATTTTCCATACGTATAGAATAAATTCATACAATCTTGGTTTGAATAACTTTAAAGCTCCATTTTTCTTTCTATTTATCGAGTTATACATACAACAATTATCCTAAAAGACGGCGATTGTTAAACAGTTATGACATTTCGCATTTCCATAGCAATGGCGATTCATATATGAGGGCAGTTTTATAGCTAGTATATCAAAAACCAACATTACTGAAAACTATAAAATATAGGTATAGAGAATATTTACAGATTGATTGTATTTATTGTTCCTTTATTTGATAAAGATAAAATCGGGGCATTTAACCCTTTTGAACCTATAGTCCTTTTAAAAGGACAGCGTACAATTACCTATATTAAATTAAATTATACAAAATACGTTGACTAAAACTAGATTGTAGCACCAAAATACTACTCTAGAAGCATGTAGAGGCTATTTTGTGTATTTTTGGGAACTGTTATCAATAGTAAGTCGAAATCTAAAGTGTTTTATTGAAAGTGATTTTGTGAATACACAACCAAAAATGTCTAGGTAAGTTAATTACAACAAATAAAAATTGTTAACGTAGTTTTTTAATAATGATTACTATGATGTGGTTGAAAATCTAACCTCAATTTTATATTTTTGTATTTTAAAATTGCAAAAAACCTCACTGTCCTTTGAAAAGGACAGTAGGATTATATGCAGTGCATGTTAACAATATTACCATATTTACAGATATCATGCGAAAACTCTTCATACGGTTTCCCTAGCATTGGAAGAAAATATTGACACCTATCCTGCCGGGACATCCGTTGTTATTCTTCCCCCAGAAAATGCTTGCGGCAATATTACCGATGAAGATTCTGGTGAAGAAGACGACGTAGGCATCAATAATTTACCTGTTTCGCAATTACGAGCTGAAGCAGAGATTATTTTACTGGACAACTCTGATTTTGATAGCGATGATGACAATATTCCCCTTTTGTTATTGTTACCGCAGAGAAAAGTGAAACTAAAGAGATAGAAAGTATTTTCATGGAAGAAAGAAGACATTCCAAATAATACGAATGAGCCTGAATGGACGGATGTGCAAGGGCCTACAACAAACTTTTCTCCTACAGAAATATTTTTCAGTTTCTTTGATGATGAAATTTTTACGATGATGGTAGAACAAACCAATAGGTATGCGGCACAACAAAAATTGATAGGTGATGTATCCAACCATGAAATGAAATATTTCATTGGGGTTTTATTGCTGGGCGGGTACAATATTGTTCCTCTGTAAAGATGAAAGTAATGAACTTGTATACAATGCATAATAAAATACTTATGTTTTTTGGGTTTTTTAATTTTTTTAATTTTGTCAAAGTTGAAAAATTTTAAATTTTAATTTTTCAACTTTGACAAAATTGTTTTCAACATCTTTAACAATTTTAATAGATATTACTACTGACGAAGATAACTGTAAATGTTATCGAAACGTTTAGATTGTATAACTTAAAATACACCATTAAAAAACCGAAAAAACATAAGTATCTTATTATGTGTGATAATGGTGAAAGTTTACATTTTCACATGTATACCGTGAGGACCAAAAGTTTGGAATAATGGATTTTTCCTTTCCTGTCAGAAATATCAAAAAACTATTGGACACGTCAAATTGATTTTGGTAATGGAAAACATTTTGCGATAGTTTTCAATGTACCTACCCCCACCCCTTATGCACAGTGACCTCATCAAATTATTTTTAATGAGAACACTTCACTTTCTTAACGGCTTTTAATAGATTATAAAACGATGATTTCAGCAATTATACACATTGTACCTTTTAAGTGCAATTTCAAGAGATATTAATTTTTTAAAATAGAAAAACGAGAAAAACATCAAATAGCGTTGCCTACAAATAAACAACTTTTTGTTTCTGATGCTATAGAAATAATGTCACGTTTTATCGTTTTTTCGTTTTTAAATAATTTTTTACTTTATTGGTTATTATTATTGATAAACTGTGTTCAAAATAAGAATAAAAGTTAAGGTTTACACCTAGGTTTAGTTTATTGATTACCTCTTAAAGTTAATTGATTATTTTAATAATCAGTACAATAATGGTTAGACGCTTATCGGAAACCCAACGAATTGAGATTCTCATCATTCGAGGTTGTGGAGATTGAGTTCGTACCAAATAATATAGAAGACTTGAAAGAAAGAATACGACAGGAAATGACTGCAATACAACCGGAATCTTTGCAAAATGTTTGTACTAAGTTTCAAGCGCGATTGGCGTACTGTCAAGGAGAAAATGGGTTTCAATTTGAACATTTACGGTAATTATTGTTTAGTATAATTATTGTTATTAAAATAAAAAACAATTTAACATTATTTTTGCAATAAAACTTGTTTATTTGTTGATAACGCTATTTGATATTTTTCTTGTTGTTCTATTTTAAAAAATTAATATCTCTTGAAATCTGTACTTAAAAGGTACAATGTGTATATTTGCTGAAATTATCGTTTTATAATCTATTAATAGCCGTTAAGAAAGTGGGGTGTTCTCATTTTAAAAAATTGATGACGTCACTGCACAGAAGGGGTGGGGGCGGGAACATTTAAAACTATCGCAAAATGTTTTCCATTACCAAAATTAATTTGACGTGTCAAATGGTTTTTGATATTTCTAACAGGAAAAGAAAAAAATCCATTATTCCAAACTTTTGGTCCTCACGGTATACTATAATTTCAAGAGATAGTTTTTCTTTTATTATGAACAATTAGCATCGACGAGATAACAATAATCTTGATTTAAACGATAAATTTTCTAAAATGAAACCACTGTTTGATTCGCTAAACCGAAAAATTCTAGAGTATGCTCCAGTAAAATAATTTCACAGTGGTGCCATGGTGCCTCATTTTGGGCGTCACGGCGCTAAACAGTTCATACAAGGAAAGCCGATACAATGCGGATATAAACTGTTAGTTGGTATAACCAGATTGGGACATATAAATTGGTTCGAACCGTACCAAGGTTGTGTCATGAAGTATAAAGACTTAGGTCTAGGAGCAAGTGTTGTACTCACATATGCAGATGTTTTGTTATCATTGCATTACAATCTGCCGTACCACTCCTTTTTGATAATTTTTTTACATCAATCCCATTACTACAAGAGCTGCGAAACAGAGGAATTAAGGGAACTGGTACCATTAGGGAAAACCGAACATCAAAGTGTCCGCTAATAGAAACTACGGCAATAAAAAAGAAGAACAGGGGAGCATATGATTATTTCTCTGCCATCGGAAAAAATATAGTAGTATGTAAATTGCACGACAACAGTGTTGTTAGTTTGGCCTCAAATTCTGCTCCAGTATATCCAATCAGACAAGTTAGTCGATTTTCCCAAAAGAGAAAAAACGAATACAAATTCCTCAACCTCAACTGGTACAGTTGTACAACGAAAACATGGGAGGAGTTGACAGAAGCGATCAGAATATTAGTTTGTATAGACTGTCGATTAGAGAAAAAAGTGGTATTTTCCTTTATTTAAAAAATCACGTGGCATATTAACGAATTGAACGGAGGAAATATGGACCTTTTGGCATGTCGGAGGAGTGTGGTCACAAGTTTGTTGGAAACTTACAAAAATGATGGGAAAAGGGGACCCTCTAAACTATCAAAAAATTTACATGTAGGTACATTCCAGATATGACAGACTTGACCATTTAGTAATACACCAAGAAAAACAGCCACAATGTGGGTTCTGTCATAAAAAAGTGCAAAGTAAATGCATGAAATGCAATATAGCATTACATGCCAGACTGTTTTTTGAAATATCACACAAAATAATTGCTAAATATATAAAAATAAATCCTTTTTCTAAAGGTTGATTTTTATTTTTGTAATTTAGTGCAATAGCAGTGTAAAGTCCTACCGTCCTTTTAAAAGGACGGCCTTTTTTGAAAAAACTAATAGTCAAAAAAAAATTTTGTTAGATAAATAAATACAATGAACTATTTCATGAAATTGCCAAAAAACTAGATGAATGCTAGTGCATTAAAGGACTTCCTTGCAGAATACTAAACAATGTATGAGGTATTTTTATATCTTTGAAACATTTAATGAAAACCAAAAACTGACCCTAATAACCCCCGCCCCCCCCCCTCAAAGACATCCAGACATCATGGCCGAAACTTGACGAAACTTGGCTAAAAGTTGTAAAATGAGCTAATAAGTCGATTTAGCGATAATATCGATAAAAGTCGCTTGCATAACCTTCTATACCCACATAATATGTAGATTTTTACCTTCCAACCTACATCTTATCTTTCAAGATAACTATCGACTGTTTCATATGATTTTAAAGCAAATTTCGCTGCCTTTCAAATAAAGTAAGAATATGTGTATGTTATACCAGCAACACGAGGAATGTTTTCAATTTCCGGAAAAACCGGAAGTAGTGTTTTCATCAGGATAATATCATTTCATTAGCGCAAATGAACAAAGTTTATTTCCAAAATCCCAAGTTTGTAAACAAAATAGTTAGAAACTTATAACAATATCAATATTAAATATTTGAAAATTCATATCTCCTATACTAGTAGCTTTAGAAGAAGCAAGTTAGTTGCACTCATAAGAGTGGCTGGTTGCCTACAAAATATAAAAAAAAACAAAAAAAATGAATGGAGAGATTTTTTAATCAATCAATTTCGAATAATTTCTTAAGTTTGATCCCTGAAATATAGGAAAATTTATATCATAATTTATTACGTAAAGAAATCTCTTCAAATAACCTTTATTTAACTACGCATATCTATTTCCAATTCTTTCATATCTTGAACGGTATCGGAAATATAAAAACATAAATTTCTACAAAAAAAAATGTATATGTGACTGTAACTGCAGGCATATTCAATTTTGCAAAAAATTGCATTTCATGCGAATTATTGATGACCTGCATTTCAATCTTTTTTATGTTAAAATTTGCCCCCAAAATAACACGCTTATTTTCACCCCTTGTATTCGTTTAAATGCTTGTTTTGTCGACATAATTGTCTCGTAGGCCTTCATTTCAAATTTCATCAAAATCGTCCGCATAGTTTCGGCTGTCGAGTGACCACAGGCAGACAGAAATTTTGAAAAATTTTCTAAAATTAATTTTTTCGGGTCCAGGGGGTCGTAAAACATTAAAATAACGCAACTTATTTTTTTCGACCGCAATACTTTCTTGTTTCGCAAGAAAATAAAAAAATCATAAATCAAAACAAAATAATTTCAGGTTTATCTGGGTTAATTTGAAAAAGATGAGTTGAGTATTTGAAGTTTCCTAAACGTAAAAATTTTGAATTATGGGGCCGAGTATAACAACAACCGCTACACCCAATTATAATTTTTATTACTTCATCATCATTTTTTTCTACTATTAGCCCAGTGCGATTAGTAAATGACCCACAAATTTATGATAAATTTTTGCTTTTGGTGATCACTTGAAAGGGTCTTCGATAAAAAAATAAAAATACCAAATTAAATTAACTGAAAAACGTTAATAAACTTTGTAACAAACCATTTGAGTTGTGTTGAAATTTGCAATAATTTAGGCAACTTCGTTTTTGTCATATGAATTGCATACCTTAGTGGCTGAAAAGTATGCGTTTAGATATTTTAAACTGGAGCTAGCTGTACGCGCATTTCGTTTTGCTCATTGAGTTCGTGCGCAGACACCTTTTTTCGTGCGCAGACACCTTTTTGAGGATGTCGTTGTTGTACGATGAAAGCAAAAGGCGTCCATATTTGCTCTTGAATATTTTTATCAAATGTCGTATATTTTACGGTACGAGCTAATTTAACCTACTTTTCATTGTTAATATATTTATCCTTTTTAGGCACTTTTATTTTTCTTTTTTATAACGTTAAAATTTCCTTTTACGTAATTTCATTGTACTATTACGTTTCAATTTAACGAGGATGGCGCAGTAGAAGTTTGTTGCTATACAGAATTATAAATAAATCGTACATTAACCCATTTAAATCAACCAAGTTTGGCTGTTTGTAAAGGAATTTACTTATTTGGGATCAACGAATATCAAAACTCTGTTATATTTCCATTTCAAGATTAATTGCACAACCAAATTTGAAAGCGTGGCTTCGTGAGCATTTTATTAGTAACAGTATACCAGTGGCAACCAAAATTTGACAGTACTACAGGTATTTCATTTCTAATCATTAGTTTACAAGGTATTTTTAAGTTAATTCATATTTACTAACATTAGTATTTAGATTTTCTACTTTATAACTTGAGTTACAGATTTTTATAATAAACCTTGTCATTTTTTTCAATGTTACATTTATGGTTTACTTGTTTTCCATAATATAAGTTGGCATCCGAGGTATTTTAACATTTATTTACAGGTTGAAATTACACCTTTTTTGTAAAGCGAACATATCTAACCACACACACATTTTCTAATTAAAGCAAATCAAATTTTAAGAACATGGCCCGTTTAATCGCTGACTGAGCTGGAGGCACAAAATCTTCTATTTATTATTAGGAGTATAAGTAATATTACGGGTGGAATTATTAACAACAACCGCTACACCCAATTATTATTTTTTATTACATCATTTTTTTTCTACTATTAGCCCAGTGCAATTAGTAAATGACCCACCAATTTATGATAAATTTTTGCTTGCACTTGAAAGGGTGTTCGAT
The DNA here is from genome assembly GCA_036346205.1 of Vesta saturnalis. Classification (NCBI taxonomy): domain Eukaryota; kingdom Metazoa; phylum Arthropoda; class Insecta; order Coleoptera; family Lampyridae; genus Vesta; species Vesta saturnalis. The sequence goes on from JARFJB010001424.1 coordinate 806,082, forward strand.
GAATAGTCTAACCCTGAGTTTACGCATTCCTGAAATCTGGAAAAAAGTTATTGGCTTCCAGAGGCTTTTATTTTGATTCCTGTAGCTCTTCTCTAGTGCATCTGAGACTTCCGCCGACGCATACCCTCTTTTTCGTGGAATAGTTCATATATTTGTTAATGTGAACAAAAAATTTGAGGACATTCAAGGTATCTATGTGGAATCAACCCATTGGGATGATTTTAGTGTCAAACGTTTTGTAGTTGAGTCTACTTTAATTTGGTATGCGTTGGCGGGGGGTCTCAGACGCATTAGAAAAAGCTACTCCCACACGAATTAGAAGAAAAGCCCTTTAGCCAAATTGTGTATACTTCAATAACTTTTTTCCAGTGCATCAGAGATATAATTAATTACAAAGTTTAAAAACGAACTCTTGCCAATTCAAAAACGCTATTTTTTCCGATGTGCAATAATTAGAACTCAAGATAAGTGCATCAAAGAAAAAACAAAAACCAAGATGGCGGCGAAGGGGGTGCCTTCAGGAATGCGCAAACCCAGGGTTGGGCTCTTCATCAAAAACCCTTTCGAATAAGCATCAAAAGAAAAAATGTATTAAAAATGTGTGGTTGACATGTATATAATAATTACACGTTGTACGGGGATATAAACAAAGAGTGCAACTTTGAGCATTGCTAGGTAGGCGTGGAGTCAACTGATTAAGATGATTTTGGTACCAAACGTTTTGTAATTGAGTCTATTTTTATTTGGTATCTGTGGGCAGGGGTTTCAGCTGCACGGGAAAAGAGCTACTCCCAGAGGAATCAGAAGAAAAGCCTTTGGGCCAAGTTGTGTCAACTGTGGAGGCCAATAACTTGTGTCCAATGCATGGAGAGACAAAGTTGAAAAGCAAACTCTTGCCAATTCAAAAACGCCACTTTTTTCGATTTGCAATAATTAGAACTCGAGATATGTGCGTTTGAAAAAAAAAAAACAAAAACCAAGATGGCAGCGAAGGGGATCACTAAGAATGCGCAAACTCAAGGTTAGACTCTTCATTGAAGATCCTTTCGGTGAGCACCAAAAGAAAAATGTATCATAAATTGGTGAGTCACAATTATAAAAATTGTTTAATTGCACTGGGTCATACCTAAAGTTTTACAGATAAAAGAAAAGTAAGATATTTGTTGTTAACAACTAAAAAATACAAATTAGATTAATTTTTGTCCAGTTCTGTTGATTTTTAAAAAGGAATATATGCAAACTCGAACATTTTCAAAATAGTCTAAATACTTCGAAAGCAGCTGAACATATATGGAAAGCTGATGAGATTCGTCTCAAAAAGACTCTAGGAATCTGGAAACGCAATATAATGTATAGGTTCCTATTCCAAATAACAAAATTGATACTCACTTCCGGTATAACAGGAAATGCCGCCGTTGAACATAGTGGTAAAATATAAAGTGTACGACATGTATACCTGAATTCGTCTCTTAATCATTCTTCTAGTATTTGTGGAATGCTAATTATATTACGCTTACATAACTATATTTTCCCTTGTATAACTAATATAAATGTAGTATTATATAAAATTAGATAATTGGGTATACTTGAATTTACACATATTCTACATTCACAAACACTAAGTTTGCATCAAGTAGGGCTTGTATCTCAATGGCTCAGTTGGTAGGGCAGTACTCTAGCAAAGAACAGGTGGTGGGTTCAAATCCCCATGAGGTAATCCTTTTCTTTACGTATTTAAACTTTTTAATTATTTCAAGAAACTTTCATACACATGAGAATGGAGTGATAAAATCTATTACAAAATATTAACTTTGTCAATAAGTTAGCTGCATGAGACCACAATCGCCATTAGTAGCTGCTTCAACATGTTTCAAACTGCCATTTCTGGACTTTTCAAATAAACAAAATATCGCAACTATAGGAAATATTGCGTAAGTTCAGTTGCATGTTATTAAGTTATTTAAGTAATCCCAACGTTCTAGATTGTTTCTATCTCCTTTTGAGTCATGGGGACATATGAAATAGTAACATGAATAATTTGTTGAAAACTAGCTAAATAAATTTATGACATGCATCAATTTTTTCATCGAAACGCCTATATGTAATTCAATCTTCACCTACGAGATCAACAAAACTCCTAGTGTACTGGGTGTCCACTTGAAATCCTCCATCCATTAGTTTTAAAGCAAAAAGAACAAGAAAATTTTCTGTTTATAATAAAAAACTGCATCTAATTATGTTACTCACAACATTAAATAAAAATTTAAAAAACCCTGACACAAAAATTCTACCTAATTAAAACCTCTAAAAAGTAAAAAAAATTTCTTGAATCAGAGCTAAGAACAGTCTCGATCAAATCACCTTCAAAAAATAAAAATCAAAACATCTAATAATAAGTCAAAAATCCCTTCATCAAATAGAAAAGAGCTGATGATCTTCAAATGGCTGAACATACTTTCTTAAATCATAGCTAAAAACATTTTTGGTCAACTCACCTTTCAAGCAAAAAAAACTAAATCAAAATCGGTTCCTCCAGTTGGGAGCTACGATGCCACAGACAGATACACACGTTAAACTTATAACACCCCGTCAGGGTTAATAATGTCTAAAATATGCCTATTACACAAAAAAAATGCAAATAAATAATATAACATTTCATAAAATGAAGTACTCTAAATAATATTTCATTTTATTAACATACAGTATTAAAATTTTATAATTTGAACAAGTAACACGATAACGAATGTCCAAAGAAATCAGCATTATTTGCTAGATAGTAGCCCAATCTATCATAAGATTTTTTGTTGAACTTTGCATGGTTGTCTTTGTATAATTTTATGACATTCCTCTAATATTATTATTACTATATTATTAATATTTTTAATAATTCAAGATCATTGTTTGTAATAAGCTTATAAACATTCTCTTTCAAAAAAGGCCACAAAAAGAAGTCACACAGTGTTAGGTCGAGAGATCCAGCTGGCCAACTAATTGTACCTTGACTGATCGATGAATTTGGGAAACACTGGTTCAAGTAATCTTTTACATCCTGGCTTTAATGTGCTGGACAACCATCATATTGGTACCGATTTTTTTATTTCCGTTTTCCAACTATTTCTTCCAAAGCTAGTCGAAAACGATTTTGTAACACATCCAGATATTTTTTCAAATTTAATGTACCACCTATAAAAAAGGTTCAATCATTCTGCAAAGTTAAACGTGGATGCATTCTACTCCAAATCTAAAATTTTGTGATTTGGCTCCCTATGTAACAAAAATGTTGATTCGTCCGTAAAACAAATATTTGTCTTAGCCTGCAAATTTATGAGTACTTGAAACCATTTTATGATAGAGTGATACATAAGATTTTTTATGCCAACGTCAATAATAGTTATTAAAATCAATAAACAAAATTGTTGTACTTTTTAAAATTTCAAAGCAGTCTGTTGTTAAAATTAAGTTGGCAATACCGACAACTGCCAGTAACCAATATATACTAGAAAATACAATTACGAAATTATTCATTACAGGTACCTCATTAATTTGTTGACTCTATAATAATTTATAGTTTATATGGAACTAATACTGACACAACGGATGCGTACATGTACATAATATTGTGATTAGGCTTTGTGTTATGTCAAATGTCGATTATGTTGAATATTCTATCACTACACCGAATACCAACTGTAATTTAGTATTATTTTTGCTGGCCTAGACCGGAAAATGCACAGCTTCCGGATGCATTTGTGGTCTGCATATGCCCGATTACAGATCGAAGCACAAAAAATATTGTAATTTGTTTGTCATGGCACTCTGAAATATAATAAAAAATCTGTAACATTTTTTTTCGTAAAATAACCATATTTTGGACATTTTGACAAGCTTGTTAGATGTAGTTTTTTTATTCTAAACAGAAAATGTTCTTATACTTTTTGCTCTAAAATTAATAGGTAAAGAGATATGGCAACTTTTTTATTTTACCACTGAATTTTCTATTTTCAGGATTTCAAATAGGTATACGATGCTGATCTTATTAGTTAACATTAAGTGGCTAAAATTTCTTTTTTCAAACTTGCCTAAATTTTTATAACCAACATGAGGTTCATTGTTACATTTTCTAATGAAGGTCCCTGCTTGTCGATTTTTAGTTTAGTCTATTCATCTACTTAAAGAACAAATTTTGTCTCATACTAACCTGTTTCTTTTTTGGTGGATCAGAATTAGGAATTAAATCTTTTGCTTCAACTGAACATTCCCAAATACAAGTTTGACCATTACGACTAATTGTTGTAATATCAAAATTATTCTTTTCAAAAAAACAACTGACAATAACATCAGTGTGGCTTCCTAAAGTATACATTTTAAAATTTTTCCATCTAGAAATTTAAAAATATAAAATTTGCCTAAATTATTTTTACCTACTTATTTAATGGATATAGCTTTGTACTTTTATCTTTAGAACCAATAGCCAACATCTTTGAATCATGAGACCAATCAATACAGGTAGTTTCTTCGAATGATCCATGAAATACACGTTCCATTATAAAAGAATTATACTGACCAGTAAATGGTCCAGGAGCTTTAAAAATAAATACTACAAAAAATTTATTATAATAAAAAGTAGCGGAAGTGTAATTACAACCATTATTTTCTTTGCAAACGGCAAAGTGCTTCCCATCAGGACTAAATTTTACAACACTCACTTTCCGTTTAAATCTATATTTATGCACTATAGTTTGTGATATTAAACTTATCATATGTGCTTCGCCCTTTTCATTAATAGCAATCAATGTACATCCATTTGGGCTTAAATCTAAAGCAGTGTAATTATAACGACTTTCGATGGGTAGTGTTAAAGATTTATTACTAAAAACAAAGAAAAATTATTAACGTTTTTTAATGTTGCACTTACTTTTTTAGGTCATATATTGTTATTCTATTTCCTACAGGACTAATAACTGAATTCCCATCAGAAGAAAATAGTAAGTTACCATCACGGTAAACTGTACCTAACAAATTGCTGAACTGCAAGAAAAAACAATTAAGTTTATTTAAAACAAATGTAATTGCAAGAATGTTAACCTTGTAAGAAAATTTCATTCTTATTTGAGTGCTGAACAATTAACAGTTATTACTGACAATTATTACACAGCATATTATATGCTATGATTATTATTCAAACCTCAAAATTATAACCTCAAAAAAAGCATGATTTAATCGACAATAAACGAAGAAAACTTCGTCTACATTCCGGTAATAATGGTTTTCATTTATCCTAATTCTACATTACCCAATACAATATGTAAACCAAACATCACCTATAGGTGGTGTTGAACTCGAGATTGCTCTATTTATTTGTGCAAAATTATGAGTAAACGCCAGCGCCGTAGTGAAATAATATTTCCCATTTTAAAATATTTCTTATTAATTTTAATATACACCCTCGTATTTTTTTGTTCAACAAATATATGACTGCATTTATATCAATTTCAACAGATTTCCCCACGAAAAGAGCGTTTGGATACGACAGTAAAGTAATTAAGGTCGTTCTGTATCATGTAATTGTAGAAACTCCGGTAACTCTCCGCTTATTAAATCGTACTTACGAAATTCAATGGGGAAAAACAGATTATCATCTCTGGCTATGGTTTCCATAGAAAATGGTACAGCACGCAAAATCGATTTATCTAATTTAATATCAACATTCGTATATATATATATATATATATATATATATATATATATATATATATTTGTATAAGCGTACGGTATTTTATGCATTGTATAAATGAACAAATTTGTTACGTTTTAAAAATATAACTCTTAAGCAATAAATTGATTTTTCATTCTTCCTCTAAATTAATTATATTTTTTATAAAATTGAAAGGGCTCGTGTTGGGAACCCAGGCCATTTGAAATGTCACTACGGGACTGCTAAACGCATTATGTATGCATAATATATAAGCAAAAGTAAAAGACAAAATAACTTAACAAGTATTTTGGCAAGCTTTTGTTTATTTATTTAATTAATGTTTCCAGAGTTTTGGCACGACTTTTAACTTGTATCCTAGAGTTCTAAAGAAAACTATGAAGGACACAAGCGATCCGATCGCGCATTAATAGTGAATAGACTGAAGAATGTTCACTCGCGAAAATATTTCATTTTGTAGGAAATAATTTTTTGAGAGTTCCACTAGTTCTGGCAAAAGTTTTAGGTAGTATTCTTCTAACGAAAACTATTATCATAAGTTATTTGACTTTTAAGGACGTTGAATAGAATTTTTTCTTTTTGTTGTCTTTATAGTCAATAGACGTTTTAATGTTGATCAGGTTGCTTGTAGTCCTAGTAATGTCCTTAGGAACTTTAAACAATATTAACTAAACCGCGTGACAGCTTCTATTGTGCTATAGCTGTATGCCTATAACAGTATAAAACATTTATAGCACGGGCGTTGTCTGTCAACACGATGATAAAGAGCACAGAGGGCTATTTTTGATCAAATCCCTTCTGTCACTTCACTGCTGAGATTAGTTATTTCTACCTTGATACCCCATTGCACCTATTCATATAAATCGCGCAATATCTCCGTTGAGTCAGTAGGTAACAACACATTTTTTCCATGTTCACCCACTTTGTAATTGTTTTCAATGAAATTAAATAAAAGTGGGGGTGTGGCACGCAACTCATTTAAATGTGTATAGTCCTGCCAAGAAAACAAAGTCCCTTAAGGTGGCGCTTTAATGTCGCCCTTGTCTGAAAGGTACATTCGGGTTAAAAAATATCAAGGCGGTAAATTTAAATGTGACGTGATGGTGATATTTGCATTAACTAGGATTTAATTAATTTAATTAATATTTAATTTATTAGATATTACAGTTATGTGCCGATATAGTTGTGATTGGCAACTGTTATATCTCCTGTTATATCTCCTCTTAAAATTGGATCTTTACCTTGAAATCTTTATCTAGGAAATGTTCTTTAAACAATTTTTGAATTTAGTTATAAAAGGTGACAATCTCCAATTTCATTTTACATTCCTGGATATTATTGTCTTTTAAGAATTTTATAACTTTTCCATTGTATGTATAATTAGGTAAAAGACTACCTTTATCTGCTTCAGTACAGATAACGTTATTAGTTTTTATACCACTAACTAACAAGGCTTCTTTTTTATTTGGTAATCTACGATTTACATTTTGGATTTTATTAAGTTCCTTTTTAAAGGTTTTACATTGTTCCCTGACATCTTCTTGGTCTACTTTGTTATCTAAGATTTGAATGAGTGTTTCTGTCTCTGCGCCTAAAACTTCTAACGCATTAGTCAATTTTTGTTTATTGATATTGTATACTACTTTAGATACGTTGATGATTGCCTATGCCATTGGTCTGGTTCTTTAGAAGAACTTAATAATTTTGTTGACGATATTAATAATGTACGCACTAATATAAAATTCACACTTGAAATTGAAGACGCACACCAAACTATCAACTTATTAGACTTAAAATGACTAGATCCAGTAATCGACATAACTTTAATATATATATATATATATATATATATATATATATATATATATCAAACCTACATACACTGGAGTAGTGATTGACCGATTGTCTAATCATCCTCATTCACATAAACTAGAGGCCTTAAGTAGTATGATACAAAAAGCATGTAGTATTCCTCTAGATAAATCGGAGTTCAAAAAAGAATTAAACACCATAAAATATATTGGTTGGAAACATAATTTTTCACCTCACGTTATAAATAGGTTAGTTAGTATAATTAGTTATAAAAATAATTTAAAGCTAATATATCCTACTACAGAAAATAAGGTAGATTACAAACGACGTGGTTCACTTACCTTCATATCTCCATTCGTTTATAGAATCCGTAATGTCCTAAAAAAGTACGATATAGATACATCGTTTATAACTAATAATAATATTGGGAAACATCTCACTAACAACAAAGATAAAATAGACCCGTTATTAAAATCTGGTATTTACCAAATTAAGTGTGACTGTCAAGCATCTTATGTTGGGCGTACCTTTAGAAACTTCAAAACTAGGCAATCTGAACATCTCAGACACATTAAGAAAAACTCTGATATATCATTGATCGCAAAACATATTTTAGATACACAGCATAATTTTGATTTATCTAAAACCTTTAAAATTTTACAAAAAATGCGGAAAAAGTTTAGTTTTAAACAATCTGGAGATTTTAGAAATATTACGTAATAATAAAAATAAAACCTTAAATTCTCAACTTAATTTTGATAATGACAGTTTATTAAAAGTGTTTTCAGATAATCTAGTTAGTTGTTGGGTTTATTTACATAATAGGATTTTAATAATTAAGGTGAGCCACTGAGTAAAGGTGTCAGACTAGTAAGTGAAAGGTACCAAGTTCAAATCTGAGAGTAGTCAAGTGCGAAAACAGTCCTTCTCAGGACTAAGCCTGATGACGGAAGCAGAGTCCGCTTCCGAAACGTCGCGCTCCAAAAGCAAAAACTGTGAAAATAGGACGATCAACTCCACTAATAGGAAACCATGGTTGCATAACACTTATAATACAGAATTAGTAACTCGGTACGACCCCGAAGTCAAACAAATTTTCAGAAAGATTGAAACATCAATAAACAAGATAGCACTAGAGGAGAACCACCTAACCTTCCTCTGCAAAGCCCGTGATAACAACGTAATACCCATCGGGCTCAACATCAAAACTCCGATACACAGCCGGAAAATATCACTAACCGCAAAGAGAGCTACCGAAGCGTTAGTCAAAAGAACGAATCAGACATCACCGTTTCACAAAGTACCAGCTCGAACACCAATCCAACGAGATTAGAGAAACCATTCGAAATCGAGTGAACGAACAAGACTTTGATAGGATAAATACGGCTACCAGAAGTAAATATTCGAAGACCAAGGCAATGCACAAGGAAATTCAGCAGAAGAAACTGGAAAAGCTAATGAAGGAGAAGAAAGAACCAACCAACATCAATCGAAAAAACACTAGCATAAACATCTCTAAACGACAGTTGAACGAAAACGAAATGCAGGTTCTGGACAAAGGCTTGGACTATGCGATAACACCGAGGTATATTCCGAAAGTAGATTTAATAACCGCAGTCGAAGAAACAGTTATGAAATTAGATCCTGAAGAAGCCGAAGAATACAGAAATAAGGTTAGATCAGTCCTAGATTCATCTAGGCGAACTAAACCTCACCTCTCTAACCTAGAAAGGAGAGCAGTCATTTCCCTTAAGAATGACCCAACGATCAAAATTATCCCGGCAAACAAAGGAAACGCGACTGTGGTAATGGATATGGACACTTACAACAGTAAGATCTAAGAACTACTCGACAGGGGCGAGTACAAACAAATACCTAAAGTCCCCACACCATCAATCGAAAGACGGATATACCTGACGCTGGCAAAATATAAGGGGGAGTTCTCCGATTACCAGAGAACTAGACTTACCCCACACTACAGCAAACCTCCGCATCTGTACGACTTACCAAAGATTCATAAGCAAGGAATTCCTCTGAGACCAATTGTGAGCTCGAGAATTTCACCTTGTCACCCATTAGCACACTATTTGCTAGGTATCATCACACTCTTATCGGGAAAAACCGAGTCTATACTCAAGAATACGCAGCACTTCGTGGAAACCATCAGAAACTTCCAGCCAAACCGCGAAGAAATACTGGTAAGCTTTGACATTGTGAGTCTATTCACAAATGTGCCTATCGATAAGACACTAACTATCATAAGGGACAAACTGGAAAAGGATGAAACGTTAGACAAACGCACAAAACTCTCGGTAAACGCAATAATGGAACTTTTGACAGTATGCATTAGAACTACATATTTCCAGGTAGAAGACAAATTCTATCAACAAGGGTTTGGGATGGCGATGGGTTCCCACTATCACCCATAGTGAGCGATATATATATATATATATATATATATATATATATATATATATATATATATATATATATATGGAAGACTTTGAAGACCAAGCATATCCGAATTCACAGAGAAACCAAGGATGTGGCTTAGATACGTGGAAGATACTTTCGTAGTTTGGCAACACGGCAAGCGTAAGCTCGATGAATTCCTAGATCATCTAAATAGCCACGCACCCTCCATAAAATTCACAATGGAATTGGAGTCGGAACAAAAACTGCCATTCCTGGATGTACTTGTACACAGGAATGACAACACTTTCACAAGTGTATACAAGAAACCTACCCACACGGGGAGGTACCTACACTACAACTCCAATCACCACAAAAACGTGAAGTTAGGCATGGCAAAATGCTTGTACGATAGAACAAAAACAATATACTCAAAACAAGAGGACCTGAACAAAGAAAAACAAAATATCGCAAAGAAAATGGCTACCCTGATCTAGCACCTAACCTAAACAGGGAAAGGGTAACCGAAAAAGAAGACCTAAATATACACCGATAATACCATATATACAAGGTACCTCAGACAAAATACAAAGGATAGGCAGCAAATACAAGATACGCACTGCCTTCAAATACACCAGAACGCTCAGGATAATAATAACCAAAACCAAACCATACAATGAAGATCAGAATTTCAAGAATTGTGTATACAACCTACCATGCGAATGCGGCAGAGCATACATAGGAGAGAGCAGTGGACCACTTAAAGTGAGAACGCAGGAACATAAGAACAACGTCCGCAAGGGCGAAACAGATAGATCAAGAATCGCTGAACATGTCTGGAACGAAGACCACCGCATCCAATGGGATAACATACAGATAGTGCAAAAGACGAGAACACAACTCGTCGGAAACTCAAAGAAGCCACATACATCGCACTAGCAGAAAATCCAATAAGCCAAGCTAGTGTAGAAATGAAACACATATGGATTCCAATAATGCGCGAAGAGCTTAAGCGCAACAATACACCTGCGCAAGAAGTTCTAAAAATATATATTGGATTACTCAGTGGCTCAGCGGTAAAGGTGTCAGATTAGTAAGTGAAAGGTACCAAGTTCGAATCTGAAAGTATCAAGTGCTTGTGAAAAAATTATATACAACATATGAATTCGACTCAAGTGCGAAAACAGTCCTTCTCAGGACTAAGCCTGATGACGGAAGCAGAGTCCGCTTACAAAACGTCGCGCTCCAAAAACAAAAACTGAGGAAATAGGTCGATCAACTCCACTAATAAAGTATTTTTACAGGTCGCAAAAATGCCACGGTAACAGTCTAGAGGATTGCGTGGTACATGGACTGAAGATAATATATCTGCAGCATTAATGGCGATAGGGGACAGCATGGCAGTTCAGACATCTCGTACAAAATATCAAGAAGAACACTAAGAAGGTATTGAAATGAAGGAAAGCAAGAAAAATTACCTTTGGGGCGAAAGACGATACTTACAAGAACTCAAGAAGAGGAATTGGTTCAAAGAATTCTTCGGCTTTCACAAATTGGTTACCCGCTAACCGCAAGAGTTCTTCGTCAATGCGTTTACCGATTTACACATGCTTATAATATCCTGAATCCTTTCCAGAACATCAAAGAAATGGCTGGTCATTACTGGCTTCGCGGTTTTTTAAAACGTAATCCCCAAGTTAGACCTAGGAAAGCACAAAACTTAGATCAATCAAGAGGACAGAAACTGAATAAGTTTATTGTTCAAGATCATTTCACAAAGATTAGGGACATTCTAAGAGATATGAACATCATTAACCAGCCTGAACGGATCTACAATGTTGATGAGATGGGCTGTAGGTTAAGTCTTCATCATCAACAAAGAGTTCTGGAAAAAAGAAGGGTAGAATTGTTTCCTGTGGTAACGCTCTTGGTACAGCAATAACTCCTATGATGCTTTTCAAGGGTAAACGTATGAAGCCAGAATGGGCCGACTCCCTACCCACAGGGGCAGTTACGCATATGACTACAAAGCAGTATTAACATTGAAACTTTTTGTAATTGGATTTATCATTTTGCAAAATTTAAGTTCCTTGGACCCTGCCTAATTATAGTCGATGGAGCAAAATGTCATTTATACCACGCGATAGTCGAGACTGCTGATCAATACGGGATAATTTTATACTGTCTTCAAAATTACACTACCCACGGACTTCAGCCCCTAGATAAGGCAGTTTTCTGAACATTTGAATACTACTGGGACGACGAAGTCATAAAGTGCTTTTCTAATCATCAGGATTGTGTTATTACCAAGCAACGCTTTGGAGCAATTTTTTCTACAGTCTGGGACAAAACGATGACCCCTGCTAATATAAAATCTGGTTTTTCATCCACAGGAATTTATCCTTTTAACCCGGACGCAATTCCAGCAAAATAGCGTTCTCCCCCAGTACTGTAACGAATCAAGCACCAAAAAAACTACGATGTCCCATAATACCGTCAGTATCATCAGATAATAGTACCCCTTAAATATTCGGCACACAGAAGAAAACCTCTCCGACCTAATACACCTTCCCCAGATAGTAGTGACTCCAACTCTTCTTTTAGTCTTCACGATTCCAGTACGGATGAAGCTTCTGGAACTAAAGGCGGAACCAACAACGTCTCATTTACCGATATGCTCAATACTCCCGAAGTAGTAGCAATTAAAGCTAAAAAAACCCAAACGACGTGCTATTAACAGCAGGGCTGAGGTAGTCACGCGAGCCTTATTTACCAGCACTCCCAAATCAACTGACGAACCCGCAAGTACTGGTGAAAGAAGTGCTGCTGAATGAACAGTTTCTTGTTCTACAGGAAAAAAAACAGATCAGCTAAGAATAAAGGATCTAAAAATAAGATAGAATCCTGGTTTTGTAAATTATCCCGGGAAGATAGATTAGCTGATATGCGATTGTGCACTGTCTGTAACGAGTATGTCCGTGAAGAATGTATGGGCCTTACGGCACAAGGTAAGGTAGAAGTTTTCCTTTGCCTGTGTTTTTATATTTTCTCTTTCTTATATGATTATTTTTCATTTTACCTCATATTTAAATATGAGGTAAAAATTACATTACATATATATATATATATATATATATATATATATATATATATATATATATATATATATGGCCCTATAATCGACCACGGGTTGGTAATATGGCCAATTATAACTTTTTTGAACAATAGCCAAAAAAATTCTTATTTTGAAAAATATGATTATTTTTTAATAAAATCTTGTGTCTAACCATATATTTTATTTCTTGCATTTTTCAGAATCTGAACTATTTGCATCCTTTGCAATTTGAAAGCATTATTCCTTAGCATGGCCATATTACCTGCACTTACCTTACAGAGAACGGGATAACAGAATATACACAAAGTATGGTATACACAGAACAGGATAATCACGTAGATGCTTTGTTTTCAGGCTGTTCACTTATGCATTATCCTGTTATAGACCTAAACGATAGTTCTGTATCACCTTTTTAGCGGAGCATATATATCTTAGACACGAACTACTCTTCTTTAGCAGAGATATAAACCTTAACTAAGAACAACCCTTTCAGTAGAAACGCACTTATCTGAGATAAAAACTCTCTCCACTTTAGTATATAAGCGAATACCTTAGCCAAGATGAATCCTTCCTCTAAGGTCGTTTCTTGCGTTATCATTTTTGGTCGTGTGTAAATAATTGTAAGAATATTTCTCGTTTTTAACAAGCGTTTTTTACTTATTTGCTTTCTGTTTATTTATGACGTCATACACATGAAACTATTTGTACTCGACAGGTTATAACTTGCAAACTGTCTAGCATGACTCATACATTTTTTCGATCTGAGATATGAACTCCTTTAGCAGAAGAATAAACCTCCACCTGTATATATCAACCAACCATTTTAGTAAAGTTGCACCGAAATAAAAACCTCTTTATTTTAGTCGAGAACAGGATAACAGAGTATATATTTCTGGGAATTTGTTCTATTTTTAGATCGTAGGTTTGTTTCTCAGAAATTGCTGGGTCATGCATTTCCGCGAATCTATATAATCTCATTTCCAAGAATTGGTTCTATTTTTAGATAACTTTGAAAAGATGGATTAGTCATACATTTATTTAGATATTCTCGTTCTCAGGATTAATTTGTAAATCATTTATTTCTTTTTTCTTTTCTTCAAGAGATTAGTAAACCATGGGTATTCATAAAGCAGGTAATACGTTGTACAGAGAACAGCTTGTACAAAGAACAGGTACGAGGTTGTACAGAGAACAGGTTGTATAAATGGATGTTGTGCTTGTAGGTTGTTTACCTCTAGGTTAGCCTAACTACAGACCGAAATGATAATTCTATTCTTATTTTTTGTTTAGCGGAGACGTGCTTATCTTAGGTATCCCTCATATTCAAATCACTTCTTCCAGTCTGCTGGTGCGCAAACAATTGTGAGTAGGACATATTTCCTTCTTAACTAGCGGTTTTTACATATTTACTTACTTTTTGTTTATCTAAAACATCATATATATGAAACTAGTTTTATCCGACAGATTATAACTTGCAAGCCGTCTACCCATAAGTGATATTTTTTTAGATAATCTCGTTTCCAATAATTGGTTGTATTTTTAGATTAATGATTCATACATCTGGGGTTTGTTTCTTGAATAGGAGAATGACTTCGCGACCCCTCAGCTGAGAAATACAGACTAAGTCTGAACCTGTATATGAGCCAATCACTTAGATAAGATATGGACCCCCTTTATCAGCAAAACAAACGCTTACTTTGTATATGAATCAACCCCGATAAAAAAACCCGTCTAGCCAAGATATACAAAAAGGTAGGGGAGTCACTTACCCGAGATAAAAACTGTCCCCAGTAGAGAAACATGCCCTTAGCCATAATCAACTTTTGTTAGTAGAGTTCGACTTAGCTGAGATTTAAACCTCTATTAACTGGGAAGGAAACCCTCTACGTTACTGCGGAAATGAATCCTCGTTCTAACTGAAATCTAAACCCTCACCTTAGCTATGGGATGGGATTAACGTATCTGCTGTTTCACTGACGAGTTCTGAAGGAACCAAAATTCAAATGGCGACATTGTAGAAAGTATCTTATGGAACAATCACATGTGACTCACAAAAGATTATGTTTTGTAAGGAATTTTAAAAGTAATAAAACTGATCCTTACTGTCTAACGCCTGTTTTTTTGGATAAAACATGGATATTTAGCAAAGATGGTTTCCGTAGGAGCTGGCAGGACGGCAGTTAGAAGAGAGGAGAAGATGCATGGTACGTTGTTCTTCATGCAGGCTGTGAAAATGGATTCCTTAATGATTGTAGCTTAATTTTTAAAAGTGGAAGTTATTCTGGTGACCATGATTCAATGAATAGTTATAATTTTGAAAAGTGGTTTAAACATCACTTTTTCCCAAATTTAGAACCATCGTTAATCATAACGGACAATGCATCGTACCACTCCACATTAGTAGAAAAAATACCAAATGCAAGTTGGACTAAACAGCTTTTGATGGATTGGTTACAAAAAAGACATATACAATTTCTAATGTCTATCATGAAATTTGAACTCTTAGAAATTGTGAATAACCATTTACCGGATAAAGTGTACAAGTACATATTGGGATATACAATTTAAACATCTTTTATATTTGTATTGTGTTTTACAGATTTGATAGATTAGCCTTTCAGTATGGTCATTGTGTCTTAAGACTGCTGCCTTATCATTCCCACTTCAATCAAATAGAACATGTTTGGTCTGAGTGTAAGAGGTATGATGCTAAAATAGCTTCTGTTGAACGTGTCACTGCAGATACCGTACTTAGGATATGGAAGGAAACAGTTCAACAGGTAAAATGAAAGTTTTGTATTACGCTGGTTATTATAATACTGTTAAATTGTAGGTTACACCAGAAAAGTGGAGCAAATATGTGAATCCTGTTAAGTTATCAGTGAATACTGGGAGGCAGCAAAAATTTTTAATGCCAGTAACAGTGCTCCTGTCATTATCGATTTAAATTAATCAGATAATGTATCAGATTGTGACTTATGGGAAGATATTGAAGTTACTGACGAGTAAGATGGCTGATTTTTAATTGGCAGTACTGTTAAATATAAAATTCGATATAATTTACTAGATTAATATAGTTATTTAGCTAAATAATAAGTATTATTGTATTTCTATGTATATTGTTGAATTAATTTGCATTTTTTTATGTAATTTGGATTTTACCTATTGAGAATAAATGAATTATTATTAATCATTATTAAACATTTGTTAAAATATGGAAATATATGCATAGTTTCTTTCAACCCCACAAAATTTAAAATTGTTGCAACAAAAATTACAAAAAAGGCACTGTTACTAAAACACTACTTAATTTTTAACTATAATTGAACAAATTCTTTAACTGTTTACTCTTTTACTTAACATGTTAGACGCCAAGGCGGTCCCTATGGACTGACTATTGTCTTTTTTATTATTGTAGGCCAGTGGAGCGCTAATTCTATGGATTATTCGTTATATAACGGACCGCTGGGTTTCTTATAAAAGCCAGACATGAAAGTTATCCATATATATTCGGATGTATTGTAAAATTATCAGATAATATATGTGATATTGTTTATATTATCCATTTGGAAAAAGTAAAGTTACAAAAAAATGCTAATTTTATTGATTTTATTTTATAATATAAATGTAATTAATCTAAGAACTGAAAGTTATCATGGGTACCTACAAATGGTACAATACGAAAAAGTACTTATTTATGAGATGTATTGAAGCAATTTATGCAGTTACACTTTTTTCAGTGTTCTTTGAAATTTCACCGTTTCTTTTTTTTATATAGCAACCTACACAGTATCGCTTTGTTTTGTGAGATGCGCCTTCCTTCTTTTCCAGTTGTGTTCGGATTTCCTTTTGTTTCTTGTAGGGTGTCTGGTTCTTTCATTGTACACATTTCTTCACAAACTTTCTCACGGAACTCCATTATGGACATCTTTGAATTGTTGATTTTTTTCATAGAGATAATGGGAATTGACCATAGTGGTACAAAAAGTAATTCAATCGCAATTTTCCGGTACCATTTGATAGTTTTCCGCATAGATGAATTATATGAAGCCATTTGATCAGAAAGAACGATTGAATTCCATGTCGCGCAATCGTTGTGAGTAGACGTTTACACGCGTTCGTTCTTCTTTTATAATTTAACTTTAGTACTATCGCAGCTTGTATAACGACAAATTTATGGAAGTGTTATGCGAGAATATGAGTCTAAAATTTCAAGAAAACTGAAGGCCATAGAAAGGAAGTTTGAATTAGAATTAAAGAAACTTGAAGAAAGTTATATATTGAAAGCAGATAATTGAAAGGTGAAAATTTGGAAAAAGTGGTTATTCAGAAGGTCAAGACGAAACTGAACATCGATATCTCACCAAATGACAGATATTTGTCATAGGTAACATGGTAACAAAATAATAGTATCGGAAGATTTAACACGAGTAAGGGCCAAAATAATGAAGTCTGCAAAGGAAATATTTGATACCAGAAATGTGTGGAGTCATAATGGAACAATATTTGTTAAAAATGGTGATAAGGTATTTCAAATTAAGGACGAGCTTAGTAACTTAGAAAACTCATTAGTCCATACTGCTTGAAAACTTTGAAAGGAACTACACTTTTTTCTTTACTTATTATATTTTGATCTATTTAGTTGAAATAGTTATATTTACTTAAAAATACATTTTTAAATATGTACATTTATTTTAAAAGAGAGATTGGGTGTAATCATGGTGACTGCAGTTATCGTATCATACATATATCCGATTTGTTGTGTTTATTTATTTTGCGATAATACTGCAGCACTATTTATTATTGAACCTGGAGCGTGCGTGATGTGTATACGTGTACTGATTATACATTGATTGTTATTGACGGTAGTTTATCATCGCCTTCGCTAGTAGCTAAATATTATTCATATGTATAACTTTGTAAGTATATCTCACTCAAAGTTTCAGATTTATAAGCAGTAGCATTAAATATATATTAATATTACTTTTACTTTACAGCAAAAGATTAACACTTAATTAGTTTTAATAACTCAAAATGTTTATGTTTGTTTTTCAAACATTCTTATGGCAATTCTATTCACTAATCTCACAACAATTATGGTAAAAATAGTTCATTTAAATGTTCGTTCTTTGCTTCCAAAATTAACAGGTATAAGGACAATATCGCAAATGTACGAAATTGATGTATTGTCAATCTCTGAAACATGGCTAAATCCGAATATAGTTGATTCTGTTTTAAATATAGATGGATATGTATTTCTGCAAAAAGATCGTAATGGCAGAGGTGGGAGTGTTGGTGCATATACACGGAACACCATTAATTATTCCTTAATTGAAGTCAACAAAAGTGATATTGAGCAAATTTAGTATCTGCGTAATATATCTACACAACAAATAGCAATAGATACAGTTTATACACCTCCGGATTTTGACTATAAAGCTTTTTTGAATGAAATTGAAGATTCCTTTTCGTATTGTTTGACCATAACTGAATGGGTCTGCTATCTTGGAGATTTCAATATTAACTATCTTTTAGTAGACACTCCAAGTGTTGTCGCATTGAAGTCAATGTTGCAGTCTTTGGTATTAACGCAACTAATAAATCAGCCCACTAGATTAACAAATACATCCGCCTCACTTATAGATCTGGTTTGGTTTTCAAAACCTCAATTATTACTGAAAGTGGCGTAATTCCGTGTAATTTATCGGATAATGATTTAATTTACTGTAGTATTCCAATTACCTTGCTCAATCAAAAGCCGATACCGAAAAAAATATAGGAAATTCTCTGAAATAAACCTGAATCTTTTCCAAGAAGATTTAAGAACTATACCGTTTGGAATAATGTTACGTATGGATGATATCAATCAAAAGTTGCACTTTTTCAATTGTTATATATTACATATATTTGATATACATGCGTCATTAAGTTTAGGACGGTTTAAAAAGAATATTGCATCTTGGATCACAAATAATATAAAACTATTAATCAAACTACGTAATAAAGCGAAAGCTTAATATAAAAAACTAAATTGTTACACTCATTGGAACTATTACAAACAGTTGCGTAATTTTACAACAAATGCAATCAGTAACGAAGAAAGGTTTATTTTAACAACTACATGTAACAATAGGCCTGTGTGGAAAATCCTTGAATATATGGGAATTGGAAGAGCAATACCACCTGAAATACCGCTGACCATATCTAATGTTAATAGAATTAATGACTACTTTATTAACAGTATCCCTGTTGTAAATAATTTAACCTCTCAGATTTTTTCAGCGTATGATGTTGATTGCGATTCTTCCAATCCTATATTTAAATTTACCACGGTAACATGTGATACCATAGAACAAATCATAAATAAATTAGATTCTAGATCTAGAGCATATGGTAGTGATGGAATAAATTTAGAGAGGATTAAATTATGCTGCCCTATTATTTTAACTTGCATTACACATATTATAAATGAATGTATTTTAAATAATTATTTTCCTAGTTTTTGGAAGGAAGCATTTATTAAACCTTTGCTTAAAACAAAATCCAATTCTGCTAAAATACCTTAGGCCAATTAGATAATTACCAACTTTATCGAAAGTATTGGAACAAGTTATTTTTGCTCAGCTGTTGGCCTATGCCATCAACAATAAGTTTATACCATTGGTACAATCGGGTTTTCGTGCAGGATACAGCAGCACCACAGCTATGTTGAAAGTGACCAACGATATCTTGACAGCTTCTGATAAAGGTTATCTCACTTGATTATTCTAAGGCGTTGGGCATGGTTGACCATGCAACGCTGTTAAACATTTTAAAGTTAAGTACAAGTGAAATTTCATTTTTTGAAAGTTACCTAGTTAATAGATCTTAAAGAGTTATTCTTCGAGATGAAGTATCAAATCAACGAGATACAAAAAGAGGGGTGCCGCAAGGCTCCATACTTGCGCCACTGCTTTTTAGTTATACACTTCAATTCTAATTAATTCCATCACTCGCTGGTCGATTCATGCTAATGCAGGTGATATTAAATTGTATTACTTGTTCAAATTTAATGATATAGTAGACACTGTCGGAACCGTTAACTCTGACTTGAATAAAATTTACTCATTTTCTCAACAATTTAATCTTAAACTTAATCCTGAAAAATCAGCTGGTCTGTTATTTGGTAACAAAAATCGTATAACAAACGCTAAAGAATCTATCGTGATAAAAATTAATAATGTTTCCATACCTATAGTAGAAAAAGCAAAAATTTTGGGTTTATACATAGATAATTCCTTCAGGTATAAAGATCAATTAAGCAGATACATTGTTAGATCATATGCTCAATTAATGAAACTCTATCCACACAGACACACCTTAAATTTAGAAACCAAAACTAGATTGTGTGAGGCACATGTACTATCCCAATTCAATTACTGTGCTCCTGTTTACCATTCAGCTATCGACATTACAACCAAAAGTGTTCAAAAAGTTCAGAACTCTGGTCTTCATTTTATTCATGGCATCAGAAAATATGACAGGATTAGGAATTGTACGAAACAAACTGGTTATCGATGTATAACTGCAGGAAGTTGCTTATATTATGCCTATTTCATAAAATAATTAGTAACGAAAGTACGTGTTACGCATTTCTCCTCCAAGCTATCACACATCATAGTTCGAAAGATCTTTTTCGTACCAAATATATAGGCGATATTATGTATTTGATACTTAGTTACGACGCAGGATTTAGGTCGAAGATCAGTACCATTGAACCTTGCCCTGAGTTTGTGCACTCTTCTTCTTTTATTTGTTCTATTGTTTTCTTTTTTTAACATGCTGTTCAATTTCTTTGTAGTAACATCCTTAGGGTTCCCTCTACGATTAGTTCTAAGCGTTCTCAGAAAGTGGGTTCCACGATCTAATAGTTTATTTGCAAGATATAGGCTTGTATAGTAATTGTCCGTAATAGCAGTTTGACCTTTATCTAATAAACTTCCAGCAAGGGTCATCACAACATTTGTTGGTATAAAATGCAAAATAGTTTTTCCCAAATTTATTTTCAAAATTAGTATCAGTAGTTGCTTACAATGTTTCGGCCTATTTTGCATTTTCAAAGCAATAAAACTCTACAATGATTCAGATTAGAATAACTTTTATGTGACGTGTACATACTTGTGGAAAAATAAACGAATAACATAATTTATTATTATGATTGGTTCGATTCTTTAGGATTACATGTAATTAAATACATGATGGAGAGTTATTATTAGTACTATGACAATAATTATAAAAATAAAAGATAAAGTTTTTGATTCATATCAATATGTAAAATTATTTAAGAACATGTAGAATATTTGTTTACCTAAATACTACTACCACTCATACCAATTTTGAAAATAAATTTGAGAAGACAATATTTTGCATTTCATTGAGTATTGCTAACACAATAAAACAATATAGTCCACCTTTTTCTTTTTCTTCACATTTTTAAGTTTAGCAAGCAAAAGAATTCGCTTTGTACATGTACTTGTAACATTAGACATCTTTCACAACGTATATCACAAATAACTAACTTCCCATTTCACCACTAGATCAGATTGGGACCGCACGTGACTTCTTAAAGATATTTTTCCAAGGGGCTACGAATGATTTTCCCGAAATTTTGGTTTTATACGACATTGAGAACAACTTTATTTTACACAATGACAATAATAAGCTATTTTTGGTTAAATATTAAGAAAAAAAATATTGGCGCCACAAGAAAATCTGCCATTATACCAATGGCGCTTAACATGTTAAATGTTTTGATAATTACATCCATACTTTATTACTCTCTTTAAATATTACAGCTATTAATTTCAGCATTTTCGCATTTGGCTGAATATGATCCGGGCAACAACTAAAACTTAATAAAATTGGGCACCTTAAGTTTCGATATGATGAAAACGGGATATGATGTCACAATTGATGACGCACAACAAAAAGGTAGTGAGAAGAGCTATAAACACATTTCACTTACACTGCATACAAATTTAAGGTTATGTTTGAATAGTTTACATAAGAATATGTAATAAGGGAATTTTCCTTTACATTCCAATAAATAATACAAATAACACACTAACTAAATTAATGACCTTTATTATATATTAAAAAAAAGATAAAAAGTTCTATATATTTAAATGCATTTACGTAAAAGCAAACCCAGAAACTTTAGCAAGCACTTCAAGGTTTACAGTGGTTAAGATACCGAGGATATAGACAAACTTCACGAATGTGATAACGATTGAGTAACCAACAAGCAAACCTTTCCAGACCCAAACCATAACCTCCATGTGGACAAGTTCCATATTTACGTTGATCCGTGTACCAATAATAAGGAGTGGGATCAATATTTTCACGTTTATATCTGTAATATTAAAGGTTAGAAATAAACAATTTCAAATGTTTTTACCCAGCAAGAAGTTCCTCCATGTCAGATATCCTCATAGAACCACCAACAATTTCTCCAACATTTGGTAAAAGTACATCTACACTTTCAGTTAAACGATTATCTTCGGGGCACCTTGACATATAAAATGATTTGATCTCTACTGGAAATCTACACAGCATAATTGGTTTATTGATTTCATCAGTCATTTTTCGTTCAGGCATTTCTGGAATGTCCTATAAGTAGAAGTTAACTAAATTAAAACATATCATTAGAATGATATTACTTCTCCAAATTCATAGAAAGTACCATCCTCCTTTGTAATGTTATTCTTTTTTAAATATTCAATAGCATCACTATAGTTCATACGAAGAAATGGTCTAGTAGGTATTTGAAATTTTGGGTTCAGTTCATAAACCATTTGGCCTAAGGGTGATTTTAAAACTCTATCCACAACATCACAAACTAAATCTTCTAAACGATCTAGTAGATCATCAAAACTTATAAATGGACATTCTGCTTCAACATGGCTATATCTATAATGAAAATAGTACATACTGCTTTCCAAAGATTACATCTCTTACTCTGACAAATGCCTTCTTGTTCTACTTTGTTCTGCTCTGAAACTTTGAGCAATGCAAAACACATCTCCCATAGATGGCAAGCAAGTTTCTAAATAAAGTTGAGAACTCTGAGTTAGGTACGCTTCCTCTCTATAAAAAAGTGTTAAAGAGTCTATAAATTGTTATGTCTGTTAACAAACCCAAAATAATTAAGTTTAAAAAGTGTAGACCCTCCTTCACATTGTGTTTGTACAATTGACGGTGGAGTAACTTCATAATAACCTCTGTCGAAATAATGATCTCTATTAAAGTAAAAAAATTAGATTCAAAAAATAATTTTTCATATAAAATACCTAAATGCTTGCATCAAAACAGAACGCATTCGAAGTACTTTTGAAGTATTTTCTCCTCTTATCATAATATGCCTTTGCTCTGCTTGTACATCAGGTAACGATTCTTCATTTAACATTGAATCTGCTCCTCCAGGAGGGGCAAACCCTATAACTGTCCAATAGTCCACTTTTAATTCATGTCCCCCTGGTGCCTACAATCACGGCTACGAATAAATTTAAAAAGGATGCATTTAGTCTTACACTTTGACCTTCAGGGACTTCTAATAAGGTACCATACAAACAAACTGATGATTCAGTCGCCAAAATGAGAGCATCATAAGTTTGACATAACTTATCTACCAAAACACATTGCAAATATCCTGATCCATCACGTAAAGAAATAAACATTAATGCTTTGCCTTGACGTCTAATTCGATGCACCCATCCAAATATTTTTACTCTCTCATTTCTATGATTCTTTCCTAATATTTTTAAACTTAAGCAAATTTAAATTAAAAAAAAATGCAACTACCTTCCATAATTTTTATTCGTTTAGCAGCTGGTAATGTTTTATCTTCTGTAATAGTAATTTTTTTAGCATCCTCAATGTTTTTAGACCGTTTCTCAGCATCTTCTTCATTTTTTTCAACTTTTCCGCAAGCTTATGCTGCTCTCTGGTCCAAATTTTTTGAATTTTTTTTAATTGTGATTTGGAAGCAGGTTCAAATTTAACATTTTCTACTTTCCCGTCTACATAAATAACAGGAAATGGTTCAGAACCATGAATGTGCATAGCCTGTAAAATTGTTTTGAATGGATTCGCTTCTGTACCGTCTCCATTCTCGTCACTTCCGTAGTTTTCAGATGTATACAACTTTGCTAAAATATGTTTTATAATAATTTTTTAGTCATACAAAATATTGCATCATCTATATAAACTTTAATTTCAAGATCAATTTTTTTAAATTAACTTTACCTTCTTTTGAGTCAGCCGTCATTGTTCTTATTTTAAATAACTTAAAAATAATACTTTAATTATTTCTATTTAAAGAATTACACGCACACTAACGGAACCGCCGGTCAGTTTTATAATGAGGAGACAGTTAACTTTCTTAACCTATATCATTTGCAATTGCAACAAATGTCACAGTCGTGTATAAATACGTAACTCCCACCGTTGCTACAAACCAGCGTTGCCAAATTGCGCGTACGAAATTATTGAAAAGTTCAAAATTAAGGTAGATTTAATAGTATTTTTTCAACAACCCACAGAAAAGTACAAATTTGCGCTTCCAAAGAAAGCGCAAAGTTGCACTTTGCCGAGGAGCAAGCTTTTTTACTTTGTTGCCCGCCGAGCGACAAAGTAACTAAAACGCTCGCTTAGTTACCATGGAAACCTTACTAAAGAAACGTGTAGTGTTTCTATGTTAAGATCGTTCTCGTACAATAAATATCTGGTGTGGAACACCACACGACCTTCCAATCTACAAAATGAAAATTAAAAGAAATGTAATAATTTTAATAACGTTTTTTTAGGATAATTATACTACCTCTTTTATAATAAGTTCATTACGAAAATAAGCAACATTGTAAAAATAAAAATAGTTTTTAACAAACATTCTTACAAAAACACAAGTGATGCTCACGTTTTGAAATCTGAACTGTCAGATTTGAGGTTATCAATAATTATTAATTTTTACCAAACATTTTTATAAAAACACAAAGTGACATTGCCGCTCTCGCGAGATAGCTGCGCTCCGCTACGCGTCGCGCAACGACCTTCTCTCTTAGAGCGGCAATATCACTTTGCGCTCTTAATAATAAAATAAATAAAATACAAAATGCCACGCATTTCATTCCCTTCCCAAGGGGAGGGCGGGCTGTTTGAGCTTTCCAAGCTTCTTCAGCCACAACCATGGATTACGTATATATCCATGGTGGGATTAAGGATGGGTGTGGTCAGGATAGGATTGGTAGGAGCGGAGTTAGGGTTCTGAGGGAAGAAATACTACCCCAGCATTCGCCCAAATACCCACACATGGTATGCGTACACGCAGTGACTAAGCCGCTCCATGTGTATGAGGAAACCCCCTGAAAAAACCTCATACAGGGTATACGCCAACGGGAATCGAACCCATTACCTCCCGAATGCTAAGCAGGTCGTGTTACCACTACACTACTAGCTCGCTTTTGCGATCTTAATACACAAATAGCTATTAATATCTTCGCCAGGAGTGTTTACTGCTACGTCATTAATTTATGAATTTAGCTGTTCAATTTGTGTATAGTGTCTTCTTATATAAACACTGAATGAAATAAGGACGGTGAACGTTCGTAGTGCATTTGACGAAATCGACATACGGTATTGAATAAACAAATGTAGTAGAAAGATTAAAACTATAAACGCGAATAATTTGTTATATATGCATATGAATTTAATTCTCATTCGACTAATACTACATAACCTCCATTTGTTTGTTTATCCTTTTACTGTTTCCTCATTTCCTGTATTTACTTCTTTTAATCACAATTTATTAGATCAAGGATATTGTTTTTCAACCGTTATCATTATGATAATCAACGTTTGCTAATTTTCACAAAATAAATCACAACAAATACGTAATTGTATTTTGGAATTCTGCAGCTTTAAATGCTGCCATCTCGGGGTATATTTTCTAGTCAGAATTTATTATAACGCAAATATAATTCACATGTCACACGGTACATTTTTGAATACTTTCATTGGTTAAAACACAAAAACAAAATCGCAGATTAGGCTGTCAAACCGGTGATAATTTTATCACCGTACTTACCAAATATAACACGTGTTATGATTAATAATTGATGATACCACTCGTTAAAACCTTTAGAAAATTATTATCCGTTTTAACTCGAGCTATCATCGATGATAATCGTAACACTAGTTATATTATCCTCGAGAATATAATTCACATATCACATGGTACATTTTTTATTACTTTCATTGGTGTTATGATTAATAATCGATGATACTCATAACACTAGTTATATTATCCCCGAAAATAATTGTGACTCATGTTTTTCATATTAACCCATACGATTATATGTGATGACATTGTAAAGACCCAGTAGCCTTTACCAAAATATTTCTTTTTAATTATTTGAATTGCCCTGATGTAATCCAGTTACGTAAAGTTATATAATATTAAAACAAATTGCAAAATATTGCGCGATATTGCACCACAAATAATTATTTTAATCCCCTCCGACGTAGATTTAAAATAAAACATCGAATCTTTTTACGTCAGAGAACCCTCAGCCAATCGCGAACGGAATCCCCGTCAAACAGAAGCTGTATCCGCCCTCGCGCATTCTCTTTAAAAACCGCGACGCGGTACCGAAAAGGAAGATCCCGACCTAGTTCGCGCGCGCTTACACATTCGAAGTGGCTTCGACAGGCTGTAGAGCCTGATGACCTCTTCCCCACACATATACTTATAGTTGAAGTTGCTACGACTGGCTGTAGAACCTGAAGTCACCTTCCACACATACCTACACCGAACGGTGGAGACGGGCTTAACGCCCTGGATTCATATTTTGCTTACTCATGTGACAAGAAGGGTCCTCGCTCTATTTCTATCACACCACGGAGAACGCAGTCCAGTAGAACCACTCGGGTTAGTCCCAGACTGTGGGTTGTCTTCTCATTTACACACTCAGCACACATTACTCTAACCACATCTAGCACACCTGACCAGAAAGAGATACCTAGAGATACTCACAGACGCGATTATTTGTCTGAGAAGCCGCCCCGCGACCTGCCTAAGAAGCGCTTGTTAAATCACATCCGCCGCTGTGACAACGTCCCCGACTGACGAGAGTTTATGTAGAACGATTAAACTTAGCTCGTATTAAGAACGGAAATAAGTGAATACCTAATAAACCGTTAGTCCATTTGAAACAATTTGCATAATTGTTTAAACTTATGGTTATGAATTTACCCGGTTAGAATCGCATGTAAGTAGACACTCAAGTTATTAAATATAAAACGCGTTCAAATCATAAAACCCCTTTACTTTTACTTCCCGCAATTATTAAAACTAATATGTGTACGAATAGCTAAACTTTTCGGATTAACCGTTAGACGCGTAAAAGATTCAATGTAGGGAATAAAAACAACTCGTGTATGTTTGGTTAAATTGAACGAAACTCCCAATTGATATTAAATCCAAACTATAATAATTAAAAGAATACGGAAGAACCTTCGTAACCTTCCTGTCTTGAACGTAGTAAAATTAAGACGTGTTTAAACTAAGAAACGCGGTGCATTGACTTTCGTACCAAAGAGATAAAAGTATCTTTTAACCGAATAAAATAAATACGCTATTAAGTAATTAATCCTAATTGTTGAGAGTATTAATAACTAATAGGGTAAATAAAATAATCCCGCAAGACTAATTGGTAGTTAAAAAGCGTACAATAAATCCTGTGGAGTAATACATTCAAAGCATCGTTTACCTTAATACTAAACACCGAAGTCATATCATATGAATACGACCTACGCGGTTACGGTAGTATTACCGATTTTCTTCCATGACCTACATGTGAACGCACGCCGGTCGTTGCCTTAATACTTTATGTAAGAACGATAACGTGTTCTACTGGCGCCCTATTTCCATCTTCCGTTAGTCAGGACCGTAATAGAATTTTCCTAAATAATTTTAAAGGGTCTATTTTCGTCCTAATCCGGCTACAGTCAAATAACCGTAACTTATATGTCCACAGAAACGTACCAGGACTTAGCCGTCCAGAAAGCCACGCAACCGAAGCCACAGTTCCTTAGGATTTTAATTTATGTTAAGTTGAGATATTTTTAGTAACAAGTTATTTAGTTTTATATCCGTTATAGGAGAGTATACGTTTAAACCATCTTGCTCTAATTATTCAAGGTGAGCAGTGTTAAGCCTAAATAATCAGTATTTACGAATCACCCCCGTCTGGTTGAAACAGACACGAATGAGCTGGTTGGAGGCAAATTAAAATAAACAATTTTAATTATTGTAAGCAAAGGGGCTTACAACGTAGCGGTAAACACTCCTGGCAAGGATAGTATATAGTAATTTTCACGAGCCTTGGCAGTTGTGTCACAGAGTAGTAGAAGTACTCTGTGGTTGTGTCACTAATATTAATATTGTCAGAGGACGCCGATGTTGTCAGATTGTGAAAAATTACAGTTTGAGAACTGTCGCAGATCTCAGCTTCAAGGGTTATTCTTATTTTATCACAATAATAAAACTTCAGTTTTATATTTCTTTTTGAATGATTCTTCCAATTATACAGTAATAAAACTTATACATCTATAGCCACAGAACTAAATAAATAAAATGTGTTGTTTATTATGTTTACGAGAAATTATACTAACATTAATTATACTAATTATTTGAAGAATAGATACAGGTAAATTAATGTGAAGAGTCTGAATCTTCATATTCATAATCTCCACTGCTGTCACTATTTTCATCGTTCAAATTAATTACTATTGATACAATAGCTGCAGTATCGAGTTGTTTCTCACTCATCCACCATCTTTCAATTTCTGCATTTATGTGTCGTATACAATTGGACCACTCTTCAGGAGTGATGGTAATGATTCTTTCTATAGTTCCACCTTTAGCAGTAACTTGTGAATTATAATATCTTTAGAAATGCCCAGACATTTTCAATTTCAATCAAGTGATATGGTGGCATACGTAACTCAGAGTGTCCATATTGTTGTGCTTACATATCGGTGACATACATCTTTTCAGGTTTGGTACTGATGAAAGCAAATAATCCAGATGTTATCTATACTATTATTGCAAATAATATGGATATAATTACTCTTGAATTTTTTGAAAAAGCTGTGGTTTCAACAGATTTGCCTTAAAATAAATTTTATTGCTAATTAACTATTTCTGAATTTCTTTCTTTGTGTTTGCACTACTGGGAGGCTTGTTCACGACTGTTCTGTGATAGGATGCATAATCCATTATAATAACAGATGGCTACTTTAAATCTTTAAGTAGTTGTTCCTCAAACCACCGCAGGGAATTTTTGGTGTTCATTTCACCGTGATAGTCTACATTTTTTTGTTACTGAAAATATTAACTCAGAACCATCAATAAAGCCAGAAATGTAATAAAGAAATGTGTTTGTCAAAATGGCGCGTGAAGTGTGAACAATGTGTTATCCATTTATGTATGAAATTATCATCACACTGTTTTAAAAGCTTTCACGTAAAATGAATCTTAAGTTTATGTCGTATTTTTTATGTTGTGTTCTTATTTTGAAACATTTTTCTTGTTTCAGTCTAATAAAATCTTCGCAAATAAGTATAACAGAAGTACTTGGCTTTTATTGTAACTGTAACTCTTGTGCCCTGTTTGCTACGTATGTGCACAGTTCAATTAAAAAAATTTTTTTGCAAAAATAACACCAGTAATACAAATCTTAGACCATTTTGAGTCATAATATTTTTTTAAGTTTAAAAAGTCAGGGCCAAAAGGGTTAAAATAAATAAACAAAATTGTTGTACTTTTTAAAATGTCATACCTGTTGAAATTAAGTTGGCAATACTGACAACTGACAGTAACCATTTGAAAATACAATTGCGAAATTATTCATTTCTCGAATTTGGTAGGTACCTTATCCATTTGTTGACCTTATAATAATTTATTTATAGATGTAATGTGTAGTTTACAATGAACTAATACGGACATAATAACGGGTGCGTACACGTAGACGGTAACGCGATTAGGCTTTGTGTTATGTCACATGTCGAATATTCTATCAGTTCCGTCACTACAACGAATATCAACTGTATTATATTGCCGGCCTAGGCCAGAAAACGCATAGCTTCCGGGCGCATTTGTGGTCTGAATATGCCCTATTACAGAACGAAGGCATAAAAAATTTTTTAGTTACCTTCTTTCAAAAATGACAAATGACCGATGCTTGACAAATGAATTTTTCGCATCGAAAATATACAACTGCGGCTCACAAGGTAGCAGAGCAAATATTTTTTCCACAATTATTAAATAATAGCTTGTTTTTCTCTCTATTTTTAGTGAGCGGTTGATTTCTAGTGAGCAAAATTTGTTGATCGATTACTATGCCTGCGGTTGCTATGAAAACCAATACCTATTTTGACCTTTCGCCATAAATGCACTGTAAACATTTACACCGTACAAAAGAGTTAAGTGTATTAAATTTCGTGTAATATTTAAAACGCACACATGTACTACTGTTACATATTTAATGAAATCATTGGCTGATATTACCTTACTCAGTTTTAATGTCCACATTTTTGACAGAATGTGTACGTCACAGGCAAGAAGACATTGGCGCATCTTCAATAATTGTAATAAATCTGTCCAGTACAAGTTACAAGAGCCAGTTATTAAACAGCTAAATAATTGATATGATTGTGGCAAAAATTATGTTTAGCACTCTCGCTCTAGATGAAACACTCGCTCGCTGCGCTCGCCCGTGTATTCACATCTAGAGCTCGAGAGTAAATAGTGCCTTTGCTCACTTGTACTAAAAATAATTATTGCCTCCCGTTGCTATTAGAAATGGGAGGCAAAAAATAACACTTGTTTATTACTGATACTTATAGTACAATTGGTCATATTATTGAACGTTAAATTAACAGAACAACTAGAAGAACTAGTAAGTGAAATATTATTTTCATTATTATTTAATACGGTCATTGATGCCGGTTCCACATTAATATCATTGTTTTTTATTTCAGTAGTGTCAGTGCTCAACAAGGGGCAATACTTATTATTAGAAATGCTGACCGATGTATTATTTTCATGACTTAACGCAGTTATTCATGCTGGTTCCACAATAACCTCATTGTTTTGTAATTCAGCAGCGTTGGTTTTCAAAATAGGTTGAAGTTGTTCTAGAACTGACTCTGTAGATGTATCACCTGCAATAATTTGATACGCTATCTTACGTTTCTTTGATATGGAGTCTTCTAAATATCCTTCAGCTAATGCTGAGGATCTCCATCCTTCATGTCTTTTCAAAATTATTAAATCACCTCCTTCCACAAGAAGACGTGCAGAAGTTCTTCTAAAGCTGTGTTCTTTTTTGGTATTTCAGCGAATTTAGTCTTGCCCACCACTTGCGCTGTACATTTTCCCTTTGTATAGTTTACAAACAATTTTTGGTGCCCGGGTTAGCAGGTCTTAATTCCAAATGTATTCGGTAAATATTAATGACTTTTACGGCATTCATTGTGACGTTGATTCATTGTAAAAATTATAAATTTACCTTCATTAATCAATATTTATCGTCAGCAACTTCTGCTATAAATTTACACAGGTCTTCTCTGCTAAATGTGTTTGCCTTCTTTGATTCATACCCGACAGATTGTCTTTTTAAAAAATGTACCAATTTTGGCGTCTTTATGTTTACGTTGTCTTTCAAAGAGAGTGATTCCCAACATAAAATATTTTGACCAAAGAGTCGAAAGTTTAAATTGTTTGCGAAAGAAAAATATGCTAACATAACATTTTCGTCGATTTCCTTAACTTGGGGACTTGCCATCCATTACTTGAAAATATTATATTCATTTTCGTACTGCATTTCAATAAATTAACATGTTGTAGAAACTCGTAATGTGAATATTTTCATTTAATTTAAATTCCTGAAAATAGCAACCCTATGCTTGCCTCCTAAAACAATAAACATAAATCTAGTAGCACAGTGTCAATCGTTCAGTTGTAATTTAATTACCTACTGACAAATATTTGTAATTTTTTTTAAAGAAATTCTTATAATTATGAAAGAGGAAAGTGGCAAAGAATCATATGTATTACATTGGAGGAAAGTGCCTCCTTATATATTAATATATATATATATATATATATATATATATATATATATATATATATATATATATATATATTTTGAGATGTTTAGATAAGAGTAAGACAGGGATCGGATAGTTTTAACTAGTAATTTCTTTAAAAAAGGTGATATCAAGCATGATACATGTACGAGATCTAATTGATGTAATTTGGTTCACGATGACTAGAAAGTGGAATTGTTTTGGTTCAAACAATCTAAATAAAATTTATACATTTTGGTTTAATCATAAAAAGCATTGTGCTACTTACAAGAATGCCAGGAATGTTAAATAAACTTATTTCCGTAAATTCGATTCAGTACATTAGTTTGTTTCAATAAATTTCAGTTTATCGAAAGTATTTTGGCATGTGAATGTTTTACAGGTGTTTAACACATAGTGTAAAGTTAGATTTATATCAGGGATATTGTATAAGTAGTTTAGAATGCAGGAAATATGGTAAAATTTAAGAAAGGGTTATAATACGAACTTAATATGATCAATACTCACATAGTTATGAAAGCGAATGTGTGACAAACATAGTGATGCATTTTAAATATTAAGAACAGTGCATAGAACATATTTACACAGAGATATTTACATGCAGATACATTTTTATAGTAGAATTTTAGAAAAGTGTGTTAAACGATATGACTTCTTAAAGTGACATAAAAATTATACAATGCAAGCGAGATGAACAATAAATACAATAAAGGCAGTTATTACAAGTTATTTGGATAACATTTTGAGTTACTTGGACGTTTTTAAACGCAAATTATTTATAATTTTAGAATTAAGTTTGGTTATGTTTTAAATTTAATGTTTTTTCACAAATTTATAGTTTTTTAGATTAAGTTAGGCTTAAAATGGACTGTTAAAGTGAATAATAGGAGGTTTTCCTCATTTTTACATAGTAATTTAATTTGTACATAGCATTTCAACGCAAAATTTATGAAATGGGGTTGATTATATGGTAAATATAAAATTCCTTTAAATTTAAGATTTCGGACATTTAATGTGTGTTTTCCAATGCAAAATTTAGTCAGGATTACATATTTGTAGTTAATTTAAGTGTAGTTTGTAAGATTAGTTAGATATAAGCAATTTTAAGTTAGAATAGGTCATTTTGCATAATATTTAAAAGAACCATATCATGTTGGGTATCTATTTATGCACAATTTAACACAGATTTCATTTCTGTTATTAAAATTTAAATCCATAGCTGTATAAGAAAGATATTGCTAAATTTCTAATTTAGTTAAGTTTTCAAATTATTTTCGACCAATCAGAAACATAGTTACATTATTAGAATTGCTTAAAAAAAGTTGAAGATGTGATAACCAACAAAAGGGTATAAAAGGAATTGCCCTTGATCAGAATCTCTCTCTATAATTTGCCAGTTGTTTGAAAAAGTTAAAAGTGTAGTGTTTTTTTGTGCATCAAGTAAGTTTATATAACCTAAATAATTATCGGGAAAATTTAAAAATAAACGGAGGGACGAGAAAATCAAGCGCAATTGTTTTTAAACCGACAATCGTTTAAAAATAAAGTTAGGTTACCGATACCTGTACACATTCGTAAAGTTCATTACGAATAATTTTTTTACTTGTGATGATTTATGTTTAACGTTTTAAAGTTTCGTTTGTTAAAGTTGAATACTGGTTACGTTTTGCCAAAATAAAATAGTAATCGTTTTTCGTCAATTGAGTTTTATTTTCTGCTGCGATCCTTTAAATAATTTATATTCGAGCCGGAGCCTAAAAATAAAGTGACATTAACTTAAAGTCTTTACAATCACTAAATATTATTTAAACGACAAAATTGAAAAGCAGTAATACGATAAAATAATATCATCGATTAAACATTTGTGGTTGGACGAAGCCGTAAAACATAAGAGAATAGCAGTTACCGAAGAAAAGTGACCAACAACCCGAGGACCAGTCTGCAGCTACTGGGTGAATGGTAGCGGTGAACATCGTATACCAGAATTTCGATCATTATTGGAAAGTGCCTACATCTACATATGGAACCATCTGTATGAAGACATCTGTTTGCAGTTTGGAATATGTACATGTGAGTTAATTGTTGATTATAACCCTGTCTATCGTGTCCTTATTTGTGTTGATTTCCTGCAATTATTATTTGTTATATGTATAGGTGTAAATGTTTATATAATACTTGTGTAAACACCTGCAAAATAAGCAGAAATTTAGTTCATTTCAAAATTTTAAATTTCAATTATCCAGTTATAATTAAAATCTTAATTCAACAAGTCAGTATATAACAAATCTGACATTTTTTTGACAATTGTAAGGTTATAACGCATGCGTTAAAGTATAAATTTTGTTCAGATACATTTTTCATATACGATATTTTCTATAAAGTGCAATCCATACATGATATATTCGAACCAATAATAATTTCCCACTAAACCTGAACCCTATCCCCATTTGAGATAAGAGCTAGTCCGGTGCATAAGTACATAATTATATTATCATTATATTGATATCATAACAATTTAATTAATATATCCCCTAACAGAAGTAAATAATAATTATCCCATTTACTCCCAGTTACTCTAAAAGTTTACTTTTTTTCGACTGAATTCAAATACCTTCAATTTACTTGCAAAACAATAAAACAAGAAAGCAGGTAAATTGTAAATTTTTTTTGTAATAAAAATTTAAACATAAAAGATTATTGTACTTTTAGTTAAAGTTAAATAAGTAGCTTTATTTCGGTGCTTTCAGTTAAATACATGTTAATAAATGTTAAATGACAACTTCTAAATCAATCAAATAAGGGTAAGCGTTTGAACAGGTTTTTATACCCAGCGGTTTTAGTATTAATAATAAACAAAGATAATGATAATCTAACCAGTAAAAGGCTCTTTAGTTGAAATAGGCGCGAAATAACATTTAGGATCGCTACAGTATGTACGAAAAATAAGGCTCTATTAAACCCATGTGATTGTTAATACTGTAACTTAAAAAAAAGTATAAAGCAAACGTAAACCTTTTGTCTAAGGAGTGGACCCGAACAGGTATACATTGTTGCAGTAACGATGAATTCATAGAGAACTAATAAATATTTATTTAAGTAACACGGCTCGCGACAATAAAACTGATTTGATAAATAAATATTAAATGACAGCGAAATAACTATAACTCGAAAAGCTACAAAAAAAAAAAAAAAAAAAAAAAAATAATAATTGAATCATTTGGTCGCTAATAAATACCAGCAAGTCCGGTGAGGGGCGCGGAACCAGGAATCGCGTATAGAGCAGTACGGTTGAAACGCGTGATGTGATCGAAGGGCAGGTAAGAAAGAAACAAAAAAAAAAAAAAAAAAGTACATGTATATGTACATTTTGAGATTCATACAGTAAGTATACGATCTATTATTTATATCTAGCTTGTATGTCGTGACAGTAGACATAACTGTCCGGTAGTAGGACGATACCGTTAGTAGGGAATGCTACATCGTCCGGGGCACGATTTGGCCAGTAACCGGTCTGCTCGCTATGATATTACTCAAGAAAACAATACAATTGCCTCGGATCGACCTGGCTACAAGGGGCGGTCAAGGTCGAAACAGACAGGCCCCGTTGCTGACGACTGTGCAAGGAATGAATGGCGAGTCGGTACGTGGAATGTTAGAGGTATGCATGGTAAAGAATTTGAAATTGCGAATGTAATGTACGAAAGACACCTTGATATTCTGTGTGTATCGGAGACAAAGCGCAAAGGAAAGGATGCTGTGGAGATGGAGGATGGCAGCCTGGCACTATGGTCAGGAGTTGAGACGGAGGTGCATGGTGCAAAAGGAGTTGGGGTGATCATAAGTGAAAGAGCGAAAAGATGTGTTAAACAGTACG
Organism: Vesta saturnalis; assembly: GCA_036346205.1. Taxonomy (NCBI): domain Eukaryota; kingdom Metazoa; phylum Arthropoda; class Insecta; order Coleoptera; family Lampyridae; genus Vesta; species Vesta saturnalis. The sequence goes on from JARFJB010001424.1 coordinate 842,196, forward strand.
AATTAGTATCTCCCCGGGTAATATGGGTTAGAATGAAAGTGGAGTTTCGAAGAATTTTTCTTATTGCATGCTATGCACCGGTGAATGGAGAAAGAGACCAGGAGCGTGAGAACTTCTGGAATGAAGTAGAGAACGTGCTGAACGTATGTAAGCCAAACGAAAGAGTGATTATATTGGGGGATATGAACGGATGGGTGGGTGTACAGAGAGAACATAGTGAACGCGTTCTAGGAAAGTTCGGAGACCAAAGAACCAATGAGAACGGTGAACACTTGCTGAACATCTGTGTGGAGAGAAGCCTGTTTGTATCCAATACGTGGTTCAAACATAAAAATGTGCATATGTATACATGGCAAAGAGGTGAATCTAAAAGTATGATAGACTTGATAGTGTATGATGAACGGCTTAGAAACCTGGTGAAAGACACAAAAGTAATGCGCGGAGCGGAGTGTGGATCGGACCACTTTTTGGTGGTATCGAGAGTGTGTTTAGGGCAAAAGTGGGTCTGGAGAAGGAAAGCAAACGTAGTGCGAACGTCCAGAATTAGGGTTGAAAAACTAGTGGATAATGGTGCGGGAATGAAATACGTAGATGCTGTGAATAAAGAGTTGAATGTGAATGAAACAGTGTGGAACGAACAAATAAAAGACACTGACGTTGAAAGTGCATGGATAAGCTTGAAAACTCTGTTGTCAATTGTGCCGTGCGAATATGTGGAAGAGTCATTGTAGGTACACAGAAAAAATGTGCTTGGTGGAATGAGTCGGTAAAAAGGCAGTAAGTAAGAAAAAGATGCGTACATGGCAATGATTGCTGCAAAAAATGAGACTGAGAAGAAACGATTGTATGAGTTGTACAGATTAAGAAACAAAGAAGCGAAGGAGGCAGTGAGAATAAGTAAAGAGGAAGTGATGGCTGTAGAAGGAGAGAAAATGCAGAATGATTTTGAGGAAACAAAAACTCTTCTGGAAATGGGTCAAAAATACAAAACGTGGCCCAAAACAGAACGCTGCAGGAGTGATGAATGATAGAAACGAAATAGTATGGGACGATTGTGAAGTGAGGAAATGCTGGCAAGAATATTTCGGAAACCTGTACAGTAGTGAGGAAAGTAAGACTGAAGGGTTAAATGAGGAGAATATAGAAGAAATGATGAATGAAACTGAGAAGGATATTGGAATAAATGAGGTAGAGAAACGGTAGGAAGGTTGAAAAACGGCAAGGGAGCAGGCGTAGATGAAATCACTGGTGAAATGCTCAAGTATGGTGGTGCAAAGCTTATACGAAGATTGCGTGAATTATTCAATGTATGCCTTATGTGTGGAAAAGTGCCGAGTGATTGGAAGAGCGCGATCATTGTACCATTGTATAAAGGTAAGGGAACAAGAGTGATTGTAAGAACTACAGAGGAATAAGCTTGCTCAGCGTACCTGGTAAAGTTTTTGGAAGAATACTGATTGATAGAGTACGAGAAACTACACAATCTAAGATGTGGGATGTGCAAGGTGGCTTCATGCCAGGGAGAGGATGTGTCGATCAGATGGTTGCTCTCCAGCAGGTGATCGAAAAGTGTTTAAAGGTAAAAAGGAAGTTGTACTGTGCGTTTGTAGATCTGGAGAAAGCATATGACAGAGTGAATAGAGAGAAGATGTGGGAAATATTAAATGAATATGGCGTAAATAAAGGTCTAATAAATGGAATAAGGGCAGTATACAATGGTAGTCGGGCATGTGTTAGGATGAGAGGAGGTGTGAGTGAATACTTTAATATTGAGCAAGGAGTGCGACAAGGCTGTGTGATGTCACCGTGGTTGTTCAATATATACATGGATAAATGTCTTAGACAAGCATGTAACGATACAAATGGTGTAATGGTTGGTGACGTAAATGTACGACTCCTGGTGTATGCAGATGACACAGTCTTATTAAGTGACAGTGCGGATGAGCTGCAAACCGCTCTGAGGAAGTTTGATACAGTCTGTGAGAGCATGGACCTAAAGGTAAACGTGAACAAAACTAAGATTGTGGTGTTCAATCGGGAAGGTGGAAAGGAGAGTAGAGTATTTACTCTGCAAGATGAAATTGTGGAGCAAGTGGACGAGCTGGTATATCTCGGTAGAATGTTTACTGAAGATGGTACAATTGAGAGCGAGATTGGACGAAGGGTCAATGCTGGAAGGAAAGTGATTGGAAGTATGTGGACGATAATGAGAAATGAAAGCATGAGTCTAACTGCGAAACGAGCAATCTATAATGGCGTATTCGTCCCGTCAGTACTGTATGGAAGTGAGACATGGGTATGTCAAAAAAAGCACGAAAGAAAAATAAATGCCGTGGGTATGAGATTTCTGAGAAGCGCATGTGGTAAAACGAGACGGGACAAGATAAAAAATGAATGCATAATGAAGGAGTGTGGTGAGGAAAAGACTATGATGGATAGATATAAAAGTTGTACATTACGTTGGTTTGGTCACATTGAGAGAATGAACAACGCAAGATTAACGAAACAAATATATGTGGGTGAGGTTAGGGGAAAGGCCGGGTCTGGTAGGCCGCGTAAATACTTGGCTGAATGTAGTAGAATCTATGATAAAGGAAAGAAAGATAAGGAGTTTTAAAAACAAAAGGGCATGTCAGAGACTATGTATGAATCTTGCGGAAGCTAGGGAGGTATGCGGAGATAGGAAAGCATGGAGAAAGATTGTGAATGAAAAATAAATAAGAGGCAGGGATTGTTTTGCCTACCCCGCAAGGGAATGGCGTGAAGGTTAAGTAAGTAAGTAAGTAAGTATAGTTTTATACATCCCAATATATATATATATATATATATATATATATATATATATAGATATATATATATATATATATATATATATATATATATATATATATATATATATATATCGGGTGTAAATCAAATAGGGACCATCCCTGTAACCTTTGAACGGAACAACGTGTATTTTATATGTTTGGATTCTACGGCTTCAAATACGTACAGTTCATCTGCCAAACTTTGACAGAGTCGGCTTCAGGAGCATGTTGTGTTAATAAAAATTAGAAAATTAAAAATTACTGCTTTATTTAGGAACTAAGAAAATTACTATGCATATCGTTTTACTAGTACTTGAAAGAGCTATTTAATATAAAGGGTGGCCCATGTATGGTTCTATTGGGAACAGTGAGTTTTAGTTAAAAAACCGTAATTTTTAGATTTGACCGTTAACAAACTTCACAAAAATTAATTATTAGTAAAAATAAAATTGCGGAGGTACGTCAATTATCTATAATTTAGATGACGTCATAATGATCTAAAATTAAAAAAATAAAATTTGTATTTGAAACCTAGAATTCAAATATATAAAAATATACAGGGCGTTCCATTAAAATTTTCAGCTTTTTGCGTCATTTCTGGTGAAACTAATTAAACTATCCGATCAAATTTACACTATGTAATACTTACCTAACCAAAACTGGTCAACTAAAGAATTAAGAAACCTTTTGAACTACTACCAGACCCCTATGTGATACTAGGTGACTTTAATTTTCATAATATTTCGTGGGGATCGACTAGTTGACGAAAAATACCTAGTGGTGATCAATACAGGTGAAGGCACCTATATAAACTCCAGAAGCAACAACTTTTCATCAATTGACGTAACAATATGTTCGCCACAAATAGTCCCTCTACTACGATGGACCTGTCTAGACGAACACAATACGACCGATCATTTCCCTATTCATATAGAATACAGAATCAAATAAACGACTGTAGTCAACCTAAACGTTGGAAGATACAGAAAGCAAATTGGAAACTATATAAAGTACTTACTGGAAAGATGACCATTGAAGACACAGAAACTGAAGAAAAGCTAAATAACTTCTGCAAAGGAATCTTGGATGCCGCACATCAAAGCATACCACATACCAAAGGACAGGTGATTAATAAGTCAGTCTTGGTGGAACGATGAGGTGGCCAAAGTAGTTGCCGAGAAGAAACGGGTCTTTAACAGGATTAAAAGATCACCAACCCTAGAAAATATGCTGAATTTAAAAAAAATTAAGAGCAACGGCCCGGAAAATTATTATACAGAATAAAACAGACAGTTGGCATAACTACATTATCACCATTACCTCCCAAACAAATACGAGAGAAATGTGGATAAAAATTAAATCAATTTTGGGCATTTTCGGAACCGTCTCCCATCTTAACGGTACACGGAGACGATATCATTGAACCTGCATACATTGCAGAATGTTTAGCGTCGCATTTTGAAGATGTAACATCCTCAGAAAATTACACTCCGGTGTTCAGATAAATCAAAACAACCATCGAAGTATTCCTAGATTTTGATACAGGGTGCACGTTTCACTACAATAAAGACTTCTCGTTAGATGAATTAAATGAAGTATTGAGTCAAACTAAACACATTAATCCCGGACCAGACGACATACACTACCAATTTATTAAAAATCTCCCATGTTACCAAAAATCCACTTCAGATTATCAATAAACTCTGGAAGGAAGGAGCGTTCCCAAAAAAAATGGAGGGCAGCAATCATAATACCTATACATAAAAACAACAAAGATATTAAAGAACCTAGTATCTATCGACCTATTGCTGTTTAAGTAACTTACTAGAAAAATGGTTAGTATACGTCTTATGTGGTTTCTGGAACTTAACAACTTGCTCGACAACTATCAATCAGGGGTCAGGAAAAACAAATCTACAACGGATCAAATAACTTTGTTAGAAAACTGTGTACAAAACAACTTTGCTGAAAGAAAACACCTTGTCGCAGTATTGACATCTATAAAGCGTACGATACCTGGCGTTTTGGAACACTAAGAACCCTTTTTGATTGGGGACTTACCCAGATTTATGTGTAATTTTTTAAGAAACAGACATTTTAAGGTACGGGTACAAAACACCATGTCAACAAAGCACACACAGAAAAATAGCGTACCGTAGGGGTCAACCTTAAGTGTAGTGTTATTTTTAGTTGCTATAAATAAACTTGTTTCAGTAATTGATGACACTGTAAGCAAAGAGCATACTCTTTGCTGTAAGTGAAATAATGTATGTAGATGACATCGATTTTCGTTTCAGATTTTGACATGGAGAATATAAATCAAAAGCTACAAAACGTAATCGATAAATTAACAGAGCAGGCCTCTAAAATCGGATTCACCTTTAATACAAACAAAACAAAATGTGTACATTTCTGCAGATTACGAAAACCACACGAGGAACCACTGTTAACGATAGCTGGTGTAGAAATAGAATGTGCCCCAAAATACAAATTTTTAATAGTAATATTCGACAGAAAACTAAATTGGCAGGAACATGTGCAAGAAGTAATATTATTTTGCAAAGGACTTATTAATATCATAAAATCAGTATCAAGTTTTAACTGAGGAATAAACTGAGAAACTCTGCTATAAAACGGTTATCTTACCTAAAATTAATTATGGATCAGCAAGGAAATCATTACTTAAAAAACTTGATTTTATTCAGTACATGTCTGCGTTTGGCAACCGGAGCATACAGAACCAGTTCAATGGCATCATTTAATTATGAGACAGGGATATTCCCTCTAGAAAAAAGAAGAATTCAATTATTAATTTGTTGTGGTATCAATATTAAAGTGCAAATAAGACACCAGAATCATACCATGTTTACGTGTAATGAAATCCTATCCTTATATGCAGGTCGGGATAGCATCACACGATCCTATGGGGTAAGATTATGGAAATAATATAAAACATAGGTACAAACCTTGCCCCGACTATTGATCCGTCAAAAAAAAGAGATACCCCTATGGAAAGGAGTAAAACCTATGGCTCACTTAGAAATTTCAAAATATAATAAAAAAAATACAAATAAGGCAACATACCTGAAACTATTCCACGAAGCCAGCTCTAGATTCAATAACTGTAGAGCTATACATACAGACGGACCAGGAACGAATGAACGAGTAGGTAGTGCCTTTTTTATCCTAAACAAATTATATTTATAGACACTACCAAAAACGGCCAGCATTCTTATAGCGGAATTATACGCTATATGGAAGGCCCTGAAATACATATATTTAAAAAGATACAATAAATATATTATAATTAGTGACTCATTAAAAGCACTAACTACCATACAAAATAAACACTGTTTAAATCCACTGGTACAGCTGCAAACCATGTCACCAAACAAGGAGCAGAATTCATACCTGTAAGAAAACAAGATAATAGAACATATATAAAACAAATAATAAAGGATATTTGGCAAACAGAATGGAGAACGGAAAGAATGAAACTAACAACAATTACAGGACAAGAGAGTTAACAATTACACACATATACTGCTACGTTGCTCACTGTATAACAACCAAAGACAAAGAGCATTACTATCAAACGACATAAAAGTTATCTTCAGACAAGAGAAGAAAGAAGTTACGAAATTGATAAAGTACCTAAAGGAAATTGACTTATTCAACAAACGCTAGTAGTGATTAATCCTAACCGCAGCAGCTAATGATTAACGTTATCGATGCTGCAAAAAAAAATTACATAACAGTTAAAAGAAAAATTAAAATTTATTAATTTGGTAACCCTGAAGCATTGTTTCGTATGAATTTCAATGTCAAAAAATTTTTACTATACATATTATCACAAATACTATATATATATATATATATATATATATATATATATATATATATATATATAAATATAAATATAAATATAAATAGCACATATATACTTTACTGGTTGTAGTAGGTAACAACATTCAATTGGGAGTTCAAGCAGATTTGTTCTATTAATCTAGCATCCATCTCAATTTTTAGGTGAATTTAGGTAAACATGTATTGATATTGTTATTTAAAGAAACTTTTAAACATTTAAGAACATATTGTCACGCCACTACATTATCATTTTCAATTTAGGAAGGTAAGGAAAATAACGAAATAACATCCGAAATACCGTTTAATAATGGTGCAAGAGGGTATTTGGTACATTCTACATTTAGTAAATTAATAATTTTAGTGAACTGTGTCTCAAATATAAAACAAAAACTTATAATGTATCGAATATCACTTGTTTCACACCATGTATATTTTAGATTAATCATTATATCCGATAATGCAGTATGAGCTTTCTGTTGTAGTTGAATACATCTGCATTTAGTACATAAAGAATAAGTTATTAGATAATAACTTTGGATATGATTTAATCCAGCAATACGTTACATCACTCTTTATGCTATATAGAAGTTTAAACCAAATATTGAACAACATAGTATAGCTTATGACTATAGTCGGCGCAAGAAGTACATATACTCGAGTTTGAAGCTGAATAAAAAAATAACCATTGGTCTGATCGGAATGTACTTGGTGTTAAATTAAAGCCTGTTTATTTCTATGTTGTATAAGGTTAACGACTTTTTTTAAAATACACTTTAAGGACTATTTCTATGGCCGAACGACGCAAAGTGCCAGTTTTTTGGAGTTCGCAAGCCATAGGTAAGTTTAGAGAAAACAAAACTACTGGCTCAAATGGTACACAATTATAGATGTTGTAAATTCAACATTTGTTAATACGAGTTTAAAATTTTATTATCAAAATTTTTTGCGTTAACCTCTTTCAAAAACATTTACGATCACGTAGCCTTAAAATCATTTGTAACTACAGTTGTCATTGAAGACGTGTAAAACACACTAAAAACGCTTCTTTAATTGAATCACGATGCCTTGAGTGCGAAGACGCCAAAATTTTCGGCAGTTAAGCGAGTTTCATAGGGGTCGAATTGTGGC